>PISX010000061.1:0-429216 GCA_004024625.1 Mellivora capensis | reverse complement strand
TTGAGAAGAATTTTTCATTGTTCCACTTCTAAAAATACGGCTTTTGTTAAATCCAACGTTTAGTTTTTCTTGTGATACATTTTGTTAACCTGTGTAAGAGGATTAAATTTCAAAATGGTTGTAAAAATGCTATTTTTATGTGAATTTAAGTGCAGCCACATACTGTTTTTTAAAACCATATGTTTTACCACTAGTTTCCCAAAGTTACAATAAAATCCTAAAAGTAAAAATCTACTAGAATTTACTGTAAGGCAGACTGTTAAATGGTAGAGAATTATTTCACATTTTAGGCACTGAAATTTTGAGGTATATTAAATATATAATGCACTTCACTTGGATGCCTTTTCGTTTTTAGGCAGCCTCAGGAGCACCAAAATACATTGGAATTCCATATTTATGTTCGTAATATTAAAAGGCATTAGTAGTTATTTGGAAAGATATGGCCAAAGCAATTGACTCTACAGGCTCCAAGCTATTAGGGGATACTGTTACTTGTTAATGCTTTCTACCGAATGGTTGGAATCACAAGATGCACCACATTTACTAATCTTAAGTAACATTATTTTATAGAACTGTTTAAAACTGTGTTATTTAGATGAAATGTGTTCTCTGCTCATTGTCTTAAACTTAAATATTTAGGGCTGAATAGGCTTTGTATAATTCCTCATTTCCTGGTAGAGTTTGATCTGTGCTTTGAGTGGGTTCTTGTCTATTGGGTTTTAAAGTACAATTTGAATGCCATCGAGGAATACTGTATTAATGAAGGACGTTCTTGTAATCACAAACTTGCATTGCTCAGGTTTCATTACTGTGTGATAAGGTTTTTTTCTCTAACTTGAAATTTTAAAGTGTTAATTATTTCCTATTCCTTTCATTGGTTAAGCACTATAAAATTTGGAACGTTTTAAAAGGGAGTCAACAGTGCAGACCACCAGATGATTTTGTATTGGAGAAAAGTAATGACTAAATTGTGAATTTCAGAGCTTTATAAGGTGCCTTTAGAGTCAGCTTTTGCATTATAGGGGCTTGTTACAGTCCAGCTAAGATGACCACTTAATGTTTTATACAGATCTCATATGTATAAATCAATACTCTTAGGATATTGTTTTATATCCTTTGAATAAACCCCTGTGAAGTATTTCCTCCCCCCTAAAATGGTGCATAATATAAACATGAAAAATGTAGTATGCAGATATCATTTATTAACTAGTTTGTAGTGCATAAATTTAGAACATTTCTTTTTGACAAAGGGTGAACTGATGGCTAATTTACCATTTACAAATTTACCATTTAATTCTGTCAGATACAAGCAAAAAACAGTTTGTCATCTTGGATCATCAGATGCAGAGGCGTCTGTGAATTTAGAGCTGAAGTTAGAGATGATATCAATGATCATTTCAACCTTGACCAGCTGAAAATAACGAATATGCTTTTTTTTTAAAGTTAATGGAGTGATTTTTCACATCTAGCAATTTGAGAGTCCAGTGTTAATGCAATAGATGTAGTGAGAAATTCTTGTTACTAGAAGCGTGGGAGTGAAGTATGAACTAGTGTGAAATGGTGGTGGTGAGTGCTTCTATCATATTACTGTAGGTACTTGGACTGGTGCAAACTTGATTCCTTTTCATGCCCCTGTTTAGGAGCTGTTAAAATATTACTGTTAAAAACCCAATACCATTCTTTGTTTCTTGTGATAAGAAAATAGCCAAATTAACTTCAGAGCTTTTCAGCTATCTCTAAGGAGCTCTCCTGCTTTTACTGAAATTCACTAGAGCTGAACGTGGTATGAAACCACTTAGCCTATGTATTGGACAAAACAATTAGTATCATGATAAACTTCCACACGTTTAAGAGAATTCTCATAGACTTTAAAAATGATTTCTTTTCAGTTAGGTTTAAAAAATATGTGTTATGCAGGGAGGCGGATCAGACGAATGTGTTGTAGCAGACAAAATTTTTAAATGGTGTTAGACTTGAATTCATCCAGTTATTGTTTGAATGAGGGTGGGTGGGTAGAAGAATAACAAAATTACTGTTAGTGTTTCTTTCCTTAAGGAAAAAGATGTGAATCCCAGCCTTATTTCAGGGAAGCCTTTGAAGCTATGATGGACATAAGTCTAAATTAAATGTATGTATGTTTCATTATATTGCTCTTAAGACTACTGAGGTGGCAGTTTAATTCTTAAAAACAATAAAATGGAAGCATAAATACTATTTTGCCTAGATGAATTTTTACCTAATGATGACACATTTGGGTGAATGCCAAGTTTTCTGTGTTGATGTGTTGATACAACTTTTACAGTAAAATTAGATTTTTTTTTGAGATGAAACCCAGCAAGTCGAATGTTAATATTTCTTCAGTGGCATGCTTGTTCTCAGTATAATACAGTATTTGGGGAACTATCAGTTGCAAAAACCATGAGAAACTATATCCATTTTGCCCTGTAAAAACCATTTGCTCAAAATTATTGTGTAAATACTAACTAGATACCACTAAAATATAAGTGGAGAAGATAATCTGAACGTAATTTTTTAACTCACATTAAGTAACTTTACTGAGGTATACAGAGCTGCTGTAGACTTCATTCTACATACGGGAAGAGTGTCCTACCTCTTTCTGGAAAAGTCCTATAGTTCAATCTCATGAGCATTTTGAAAAAGTACTATATCGTAAGTACAGTTGACCCTGAACAACGTGGGAATTAGGGGTGCTGGCCCCCCTGCACAGTCAAATCCACATACAACTTTTGACCCCCTCAAATTTTAATAGTCTGATTATATACACAGTTGATACATATTTAGCATATTATATGTATTATATACTGTATTCTTAACAATGAAGCTAGGGAAAAAATGTCGCCAAGAAAGTTATAGAGAAGAGAAAATACAGTACTATACCATATAGAAAAAAACCTCGTGTATAAGTAAGCGGACTCACGCAGTTCAGACCCCTGTTGTTGAAGGGTCAGCTGTACGTGGAAAAAAATCACAAGTACCTAGAACAAAAATATACTTTTCTAATTATTAGATTAGCCATCAAATATTGATGTTAATTGAGGTTTGATGTAATCATACTCAAACATACTATATTTTGACCGAAGTGGATTTATTTTTCTTCACTGGTTTGTAACTGTAATCTGTTAAATTTTGGCCTAGAAACTAAGTAGAATTTACTTATTACGGTATATGCACAATCTAATAAAGCAATATTGGATATACTTCGCTTAGAGGGGACAGAGAGGTAAGCTAGTGAAAATACTTGATATTAATAAAAACATTTGGATTTTCAAACAATTTTCGTTTTGATTCATGCCCCTTCAGTTTTCTGTTGTTGAGGGGAAAAGTGTTAAAGAGAACTCTTTTTTCTTTTTTTTTTTTTCAAAAGACAATTCTTAAAGCAGTATTTTAGTGTTAAGTTTTAATTTTCCCATCTGGATTACAGAATCCCAGAATTGAGTAGTCATGGGTTTAGTTCTCACACATAGGCAGGACCACGTCTTGTTAAAAATCTAGTATTTGGGGGTGCCTGGGTGGCTCAGTGGGTTAAAGCCTCTGCCTTCGGCTCAGGTCATGATCCCAGGGTCCTGGGATCAAGCCCCACATCGGGCTCTCTGCTCGGCAGGGAGCCTTCTTCTTCCTCTCTCTGCCTGCCTCTCTGCCTACTTGTGATCTCTGTCAAATAAATAAATAAATCTTAAAAATATTTAAAAATTCTTTAAAAAAGTCTAGTATTTTGAAATGTTATTCTATGACTCAGAATATCCCATTTCTGTTCTCATAGTTGTAGGCAACAATTTTCATATTGCATTAAGCCCAGTTTCTGTTAATCTACCTTTAAAGTTACTCTCCTTTTGCCTGCCTTCAGATTGAAAACTACTGCTCCCTTTTGCTTTTCTTCCTAAGCATTACTTTCAAACCTTTAATTTTTTAATACTGGTATTTTAATTACATAAATAATAAATCTTTTGGGAAAAATAGGACACATTAATGCTACAAATAAAGGTATAGATCCCCTTGCAATGAACATTGCCCTTCTAGGGATAAGTACTGTTACAGTTGTGGTGTATATTACCCATCTATAATCAGTTTAGTTGCAGAGCTGACAACTATAAAGAGGCTCCATGCTCTGGTTCAGCATCTTAATCCATGGTAAACGTAGTATTTCATGACTGATAATAAACATAGACTGAGCACCTACCATGTGGGATCTAAACCATTTATTCATTCACTCATTCATTCATTCAGGTATGTGCTTGACAGTATGCTAAGCCCTTGGGGTGCACAAACCTTTAGAGCTAGAGGATCAACAAATTTCATTAAATTACCTAACATGTTAGAAGTGTGATAAAATTCTGAGATAAAGGAAAAGTAAGGATAACCCGGCAGTGGGAGGTTCGCAATTTTAAGTAGTGTGGTCTGGGTAGAATTCACTGAAGAGAAGACATTTGATCAACAATTTGAAGTAAATGGGCATACTTAAAATTAAAAAAAAAAAAATTCTTTAAAATGGATGCCTGCCTGGCTTAGTTAGTAGAGCATACGACTCTTGATTTCTGGGTTGTAAGTTTGAGCCCCACAATGGGTGTAGAGGTTACACCCAAAATTAAAAAAAAAAAAATCTTTGAAGTAGATGAGAGTTAGCCATGTAGATACCATGGGGTGGAACTTTCTAAGCAAACAGGCCGTAAAGGTCAAAGTGGGGGCTGCATCTGGCATATTTGGGGAACAGTAAGGAGATTGGATTGGAATGAGTGAGACGAGCAGGAAGAGAAGGTCAGAGAGGTAATAACGGAATGGGGAAATCACAGGCTTTCGGGGACATCATAAACTTTGACCTTACTCAGACCTGGGAAGCCTTCGTGGAGTTCTGAGGAATGGAATGATCTGGCTCTTTTTGGAAGGATTATTCTGGCTCTGTGTTTGGAAAAGATGAGGAAGGTAAAGAGAGACTAGTAGTCAGAGGTTTTAATAATTTACACAGAAGATGACGGTCATACTTGTGGAAGGATGAATATATAAAGTAATAAATGTACATGATATATAAAAATGTAATAAGTTTATGTGCCTAAATTAAGCAGTATATGTGAGATATGGGTATAAAATGGTGAATGAAACAGATATGGTCACTGCCCTTTAGGAGCTCACATTCTAACTCATCTAGAGATTTTTCTTGGTAGTCATTCCTAAATTTTTCTCCAAAGATTTCTTATATTCTTTTTCAAAGGATATTAGCCCCCCTGCCCAAAGGAATTAAAAAAATGTATCTTGAAAATACACATACACATGCAGCCATAATGAGGAAAGTACTAAGTTTATTAGATTCTGGGCATTTATATTGTGTTTCCCTAATAGCTTTTCTGGGTACGCTTTTTAAAAAATATTTGACAGAGAAACAGCAAGAGAGGGCACACAAGCAGGAGGAGCGGGAGAAGGAGAAGCAGGCTTCCCGATGAGCAGGGAGCCCGATGCGGGGCTCGATCCCAGGATCCTGGGATCATGACCTGAGCCGAAGGCAGACCCTCAATGACTGAGCCACCCAGGCGCCCCTCTGGATACATTTTCATTGTAGGACATGAAATTAGTGACTTCGGAACAAATTCGTAGAATGCATCTATATTGTTCCTGAGTTTAGTCTGCCTTGTGCTAGATCAGTTTTTAGACCGGTGTTAATTTCTTTAGTGAGGTGATGCTTCCTAATGATTAAGAAGAGCCTGGCTCTGGAGTTGGACTGTCCAGGCTGAACTCGGACTCTGCTATCTGCAACTCTGTAACAGACTAAGTACGTACCCTCCTCGAGCCTTGCTTTAGTTTGCGTTTCTAAAAAATGGGGACAAACGTAATACCTACCTTATGGTGTCCGTTTGGGGAATTAAATGAATGAATTCTAGACAGATCTTGAAAGTAGAGTCAATAGGTTTCCTGACCGATTTTTCAACCTAAGCAGCCGGAAGGATGGGGTTGGCACTAGCTGGGGCAGTAAAAGATGCTGGTGGAGCAGATCGGGGGGAAAAGGTCAGTAGATTGATGTGCAGATGACCATGGCAGAAAAATGAATGAAAGATTCTTATGGTCTGTTCTAGTTTATGCAGTGTATGGTCAAGAGCATTTCATTTGCATTTCCAAATGGTAAGCTACTGCATTTAGACAAGAATGTGTATCAAATACTTAAATAATCATTAGAAAAATTTTAAGGATAAACTGCTCAGCATGTATTAGCATCAACCTTTCTTAATTTCAGTAACATATCTATCTCTTCACAAGTTGTTCTGTCTCCCAGTTGCATCACTGGATATCCTCTTCCCTTCAGGGCTTGCTTTATTTCTTTTTGTCTTCCAACATGATCTCTTGGCCTCTTCCTAAATCAGGGATCAGATTTTTGTACCAGTTTTCAATATTTGCTCTGAGTCAGGTAAGGAGAGGCCCAACCCCATGTGTTCCCATTACCCAAAGCATATCCACCTTAGAAGCCTAAGAGAAGAAAATGTTTAAGTGTGAGGATAAGTGAACCTCTAGGATGTTAAAGTTGAATAGATTGAAATGGGGGCACAATGCTTGGAGTGCTCCATGTTAAAAACTTTGATTAGCAAGAAGCGTATAAAGAGCCCCTTTATTTGGGAAGATGCAGACATCAGCCGTAATCCTACGTCAGGCTTTTGCTCCATTCCCAAGCCAAATGATCAGTAAAACAGGCCTATGATCTCAATTTCCACCCCTGAACTCTACAAAGAGGTCTTAACTCGACGTTCATGGGGTTAAAGACACGGTATATAAATCCTATATAAAGTGTGTGTGTGTGTGTGTGTGTGTGTGTGTGTTTCCTAAAGTCTGTGAGGGTGGATGAAGATCTGTAAGGTATCTGTGACTCAAAAATTTAAGAGCTGTTCCTTCAAGGAGTGCTTATATTCTAATTTTTAAGAGTAGCTATGTAAATAAACCTTTGTTTTACCTTACTGTCATTGATTTTAAGTCTAATAGACTTAGTAAAGACACTAATAGATGATAGAAGAGTACTTTGACAGTAAAGCTTTAGAGGTGAGATGTAAAACGATTGAGACTTTTCTCATTGACAAAGTTATTTTTTACAAAGTTACAAATTTATCTGTTACATAAAATAAATACAACTTTGCATCAAGAACAATGCAGCAAAAAAGAGAAGCGTGTGTGCCGAATCTCATCCTCCAGCTAAATTGAGCTCTAGAGCCGATACTCTGCCCTGTGAGTTCCAAATTACCAGCAGTGAAGAGTCAGACTTTGTCCTACTATCTTCTCTTTCCTCTAAGACCAGGAAGAGCTGGTTACCCGTCATGTTTTCTCTGCTTTTCACCTTCTTGCTTTTTCATTTTCTATCTTCATTAGCGTATCCAATTCTCATACTAAGAGGTGGAAGGAAAGGACTTGCCTTAAAAGCTAGTTACAGATAATGGCATTGGGAGGATTTTGTCTAGATCTGGGTAGGAGGTGGTTGGGTGCATTAAAAAGCTATAGTGATAATCATAAACTCTGGGCAAAGTTAAGCGTCATTGCAAGGTTTCAGATGATTCTCATGTGTCAGGTTTCTGGCCAGACCATTACCGAGGGGACCCACAGCAGGCATATTTCAGAAAGCTAACAAGAAATTTTACAAAACAAGACATATGCACTGTACAATGGAATTTTTAAAAATGGAAATAGATTCGTCTGAACTATAAATTACGAGTCAAAGCAGTGTTGTAAATACACTGCAAAACCTATGCATGAAGGTCATGACCTAGATGGGAATCTGTCAGTGCTATAAAAATACATATAAACAAAACATTTTCTTCCTCTGATAAACCTACAAGATATAAAATTAAGAATATTTACATAATTTTATACTACACATGTGAAAAATGTATCATGCTAGAACAATTTCGTTCCAAAGTTTGAAACATAATTCCGTCAAGTAAAAGTGTTCTTCATACGATGTATGAACTTATCAATAACTTCCTGGGTATAAAGTTGTTCTTTATATTACAGGTAAGGATCCATCTGAATTATATTTTGGTTAGAATTTTGTTTCAACTGGTACCTGGAAGAAGATAGAAAGTTCTGGTTCTTAAAAATTCTGGTCTTAAAAGATGTGTCCCTTTCAATAATCTGATCTTATAGCAAATGCAGTCCATCTTGCTAAAATGAAGACCTAGAATTTACCAGAGTTAACCACAAATTTTTCGTCTTGAATTTTAATGATCACATACTGCTACTTGGTTAACATAGACCCATGTGATACCATGTTGTGATGTAAGTGTACCTTTCAAAGGCCCAATTTAACTTAATCAAAATGGCAGTACAACGGTTGTAGCAATACCCCCCTTCACAACTGTGTCAGTGGCCACACAAGCTCTAAGGGGCTCTGTGTGCTGGCTGGGCACATTCAGCTTCCACATGGGTCACCTCTGGTTGCCTGATTTGTCTTTCTCTGAATAATGTAGTGAGGAGCTCATGTTAAATTTTTGTTGTTGTTTTTTGTTGTTGTTGTTGTTTTAATATGGGGAGACAGATACAGGATGGTCCTGACTACATTCTGTTAGGTTGTTGGCTCTGAAGCTTTGATTTAACGCATTAGGCATACGTTCTCTTTCTACACTTTATCCTTTCCAACTTGGTGACAGTTCTGAATCCAACTACTGGGGAGAGGATTTCTCATAAGGCTCTACTTAGAGGGGGCTCAGGCAAGGTGACCCATGTGGATTTCTCTAGAATCCAGCCCCGGAAAACATGGCTGGCTGGAAACATGACTGGTGCTTTCTGCGAATGTGCTCTCACTCAAGCCTGTCTAACTTCTGGAATGGCTTTTTCATTGAACTCTTCCTATTTGGCATAAGTTTTAATAAGGACCTAGGGTTATCTTATTCTATGTACATCTTCATTTATAATCTAAATTCCTTTTTTGTTGTTGTTTCTTCTTAAACCTTTCCTCAAATAAGAGAAATACCATCAGCCACCTCCCATACTTGAAAGCAATCTTTAGATTCTTTCTCAGGATCCCTAATTCCATTAGTCTTTCACCAAAGGATAGAACCAGTGTACCATAGTGAATAGAGCCCAGGGCTTGGCATCGGACAGATCTCACTTCAAATCCTGTTGCTGTCACTTTGCTTGGTGTGTGACCTTACGCAAATTAGTTAATCTCTCTGAGCCCTCCCTAATTTCCTCATTTATGAAATGATATTTTCTTTGCATATTGTTGTAAGGATGAGATAATGAATGTGACGCACCTGCCATGTACCTGACCTGTAGCAGATACCCAATTTGATTTCTGATTCTGCTTTTCCCAGACTGGAGACCTTCCCTTAAAGGACTGAATATTCTAGAAATGAATGTTCTCAAATGAAATAGAACTACCCAGTTAAATGAACTTGGCACCTGCTAGTAAGGAAGGAGAGGAGCTTAACTTCACTTTCACTGCTGGCCTAGGCTCTGTGGTGGGGACTTCCCCATGCGCCTGGGAAACAGGAAGCGAGTATGAGCTTCTCAGCACCATCACTAATTCATCTGTAAGTGGAAACAGCTAAACTTTCTCTGCCTCCTGGATTGTTATAAGAGTAGAATAACATCTTGGTTGTCAGTACTTTGAAAACATAAAGATCTCTCTCTCTCTCTATGCTCAATATTGCATTAATAGAGACCTAGTATCACTATTTTCTATCTTTTTTTGTACTGGTCTGGGTTTCTTTTCTCCCAAAGTCCCTATGAATACTGGCATTGCTTCTGTTTTCTAGGGAAGAGGCCCAGTGGCTCAAACAAGGGCTGGACTTTCTGTAGCCATCAGGCCTCACTGCTTTTCAGTCCTTTTTGTTGTTGTTGTGATGTGTAGATACAGCTAACCTTGTTGAAGAATCTTACCTGACATTCCCGATTACGTAATCCTCCATTTGTATTTATGGTAAAATCAAATTTCATTTCTTTTTCCTGAGAAAACCAGAATGGAATCATGGGTTAGGAACATTAAAAAAAATGTTGAAAAAGAAAGGGGAATTGAAGTACAGATGGTTTTTATATAAATGTGAAAGTCACCAAAGAGCTGGTACCTGACTGGCATTAAATTTTGAAGCATTGTAGTCCTTTGTCATCCAAATGTGCAAGACAGCATCATGGATTGTTAAGAAGAAGATTGAGTCCTTGACTTCATCGTCAAAAAATTCACACTGTGCAAGCTTCTCAATGAAATCGTCTGAAGAGTGGGAAAGAAAGAATAACAGGAAGAAGTAATTGTTCGGCCACAGGTTTCTTCTTGAGACTGGAGACCTGAACTTCCATTTGCAAACATGCAGTTCATTGATGTTTGGTAAGGTGCTTGATGATCACAATGTTACGATACCAGTGTACTATTAGTATGGTGTTTTCTGGAAGAAAAGGATACCTTTCTAATAAAACATTTACTGCCCTAATAAGAAGGAAAAGATTCCAATGAGGAAATCTTTTAGTACTTCTCAGAAGAAAATCAATCCATTTTCCTTTAGGCAAAATCCTAGTGAGTTAATCTCCCTGGCTAATGATTAGAGCAGCAAGTATGGCTTTTACAAAATTGGGATTCTGCCAAAATAGGACATATGCTCAGAGACCAGTGATATGCTCTGGTTTGGGATTGCTGGACCTATTATCTACCAGTTACTTACTGTAGTCCATTTTCCTAATAAAGGGAATACATATAAAGTCATATATAATTACTATGTTAATATATTAGCATATATTAATATAAAGTATTATTATAATTAATAGATCATAAACAAGACCTAGACTTTGGAGAGGCCATCTACACTGAGAGTTGGCCATGAGCCTGAAGTGATTGTCAGAACATAAAAACAACTTACCATCACTTCCAACAATATACACATCCACATTGATCCTGATAAATTCTTGCAGAATCTGTTAAAAAGGAGATAGATCTTCCTTAGGAAACAGTTTTACTTGTCAGAAACATCAAATGACCATAATTATGCCTTATGGATATTGTGTTGCTTAGAGAACCTTTCCCATTTTGAAAAGAGATCATGGTATAAAGAGACACTAAAATTGACAACAAGGCTCTGTAATGGAAGGAAATGAATCCAAAGGAAAGAACTCTCCTCTTCAGAAAGAAGTTAAAAATGATCATTCCTATGGGGAGTATGATGGGGAAATCTTCTGTTTCCACTCACAAGACGGGCTCTGATTTAATCTGAAAACCAATTCCTTTATGGGATGACCTTGACCAGAGCTTTCTCGCTGCGCAGAAGTAGAAAAACGCAAAACGCTATGGCTCGTAACCTGTTCATTATTCCTGTCCACAGTAACTGGATGTAGTAACAACAATGAATCTTGATTTGTTTTCCAGGTCCTAGGGCTAAGAATAAATACCAGTAGTGATGTGAGTGAGGTCATATAAGATAAGAAGAGTTACTGTTGATCATTTTAGATGATCATTAAAATCATTGTCAATCATCAGTAAACACCGAACCTCTACAAGGCACTGAACCAAGAAGAAGCGCT
The DNA here is from genome assembly GCA_004024625.1 of Mellivora capensis. Lineage (NCBI taxonomy): Eukaryota > Metazoa > Chordata > Mammalia > Carnivora > Mustelidae > Mellivora > Mellivora capensis. The sequence continues at coordinate 417,726 of PISX010000061.1, read as the reverse complement.
TTAAAGAAACATAAGGCAGAGTCCCTGTCCTTTGTGCTATACTGCTGGGACCAAAACCAAATTGTGTGTGTGTGTTATGTGTGTGTGTGTGCGTGCGCGCGCGCGTGCGTGCGTGTGTGTGTTTTCTCCAGAGCTAAAACTGAAAGAAAAGAAAAAGCAAGCAGTTTTGAGAGTTCTGTGATGTTAAGATTTTTTTTTTTAAAGTCTGAGGGAAACAAAATCGATTCAGTTTTCTAATTTTTGTATTCAGTTCACCCATATTTAATAGACCTTAGCTTAGCTTAGTTCTTATGTAGGCAGATGTCTGTGAAAACCCCAGAAAAAGAGGGGTAAATGTGGAATGTCTTAAATTTTCTTTAGTCTCTTTCTGTATCTCTATTGGAAACCAGTTTATTTTAGAAATGCTCACAGAACCATGGAAAGAAAAAAGAGTACAACCTGATGCTTTTAGTCCTATTTTTAAATCACACATGACATCAATTCTTTCACATAGCTCCTTTTTTGGTGGGGTGGGAGTGATGGGGGGGTGAGGGAGAGGTTTCAGATAGCAAAGTGAAATTTCATCAGTTTGTAATGGATAAAGACAAAACAAAAGTATCTGCTATTACACTTTTGTCCAAGATCATCCCAAATGCTCTGTACTTCAGGACAACTTCAATACAGTGCCCACAGGATCTGAAGGTCCTACAGAGTTGGAATTTCATAGGAGTGTGGGCATAGTCGTGCAGTGGCAAGTTCAGTGTACGTTAGAAATATGGGTGTTATTATATGCCAGCCTCCTGGGAAATGCTCTTTCAAAGAGCTCAGTGAACGCACCCCACCCACTCCCACTCTCTGCGTGGACTATCCTAAAACTACGATTTGCTTCTGGGTAAGTGTGTATGATCTAAAGAACCATCTTTCCTCAACTATATCTTTTTACCTTTGGCCACTGATTGGTTGTGTTCATTCAGAAAAAGTAATTACCGTTTTGAGCCCCCTCATTGAAGAAATGTCAAGAAATGACACTGCTGAAAAGTCAAGAATAAGGCTATGCAGGCTGATTTTAGGGACCACCATGCTGAGAGGAAGATCGGCATTCCAGTCTATCTGGAAGGGCAGGTCGCTGGTGTTGATGGGCTGATCCAGTTCTTCTATCTCGTTGTTGTCCAGCTCGTTGTCGGAATCTTTAAAGCCATCATTGGTACATATGAACCCTTTCTGCAATAGAAGACAAGAAATATGCTTGATAGCTCTGACCAAGAGCTGTGTCAAAAATACCCAGTGAGTTTCTGAAGATCACATTCAAAGTCAGCTCAAGCCCTTTCCTTCGGAGAAGCAATGTTTTCCCAGGAAAACAAAAGTTTTAAGGAGACCCTCAAAGATGCCATTGAAAAAAACAACACTGACACCCGACATACCTGGTTTATCTAGCATTTCACTTAAAGGAATGGAACCAACACCTTCAACTACATTTTATACGCTTTTAGCTATAATACCCAGAAATGTGGTCAAGAAACTTACTGGTTTCATCCCTAGGAAATAATCAAAGTCTCACTGGACTTAAGAGGCCCTTAGGAAAAACAAAGGAGGCCTACAAGATTTTTGCTAAAATGCTATATAATTTGGTTACACAAATTGTCAGATGTATATGTAGTCCACGCTGGGCTAAGTTTTTGTTGGTTCCAGGAATCAGTGCATGTTGAAATGATAATTCACTTGTGGTTAAATATAAAAATATAATTTTTCCCATTAAAAAAAGAAAGAAAGAAACTTACTGGTGTCACTTGCAACAGGCCTTTCTTCTGCAGCTTCCGGATTTTTTTCAAAGCTTTGTTGCGCTTGCGTAGAATTCGCAGTGGGTTGAAGCCAACCTGAAAAATCCATTGCTGTCTTACAAGAGTGTGGAATAGGATGCTGCTGAATATCCTGTAGCAGAATTCTAATAACTTTAAGTGGGATGGGTTGGGATTGGGGCACATAATAACAATATGTGTAAGAAAACGTAGAAGTGGTTCAAACAACAACAGTGATGGCATTGTGTCAACAACTTTGGTCCGCTCAGCCTGTGTGCTGTTATTAATGTTCAAAAACCTGGGGCTCCTGGGTGGCTCATTGGTTAAGCATCTGCCTTTGGCTCAGGTCATGATCTTGGGGTCCTGGGATCTAGCCCCATACTGGGCTCCCTGCTGAGCAGGGAGCCTGCTTCTCCCTCTCCCTCTACTGCTCCCCCTTCTTGTGCTCTCAGTCTCTCTGTCAAATAAATAAATAAAATCTTAAAAAAAAAGGTGACTCTGCATTGAACCTTTTCCTAAAGGGCCTTATTTCCCAACATATTAATAGACCCCTTATAAGGTAGTTTCACCTGCTCTGGAACACGGGACAGAAAAACACAAACACAATCTAACTTCAACACATGTGAAATCTGTCACCCTCTGGTTACAGAGCAAACATTTCATTCCTAGATATATGGTGGAATTACCAAAAAAAAAAAAAAGTAACAAGTTCAATCCTTACAGCATCGATAAGTTTCTGTTTAAAGAAATGAATATTTGCGAAGTAGATGGGGGCTGGACACCTGAAGATCTTCACCCCTTCAGGCTCGTACATCTGTAAGGCAGAGAAGTAACATGAGACAAGCCCACGGGACTCATATTAGTATCTTTCAGCAAGTCAAAGTAAAAAACAGATCTTCCTTACGTCCGCGTAATCCTTCTTATTCTTGTAGATGTTGCTCCTTCCGACGTTAGCCAGAGTGCTACATTTTGGACTGTAGGGAAAATCAACACCAAGTGAATCACTCGTGAGTGTGTGTGAGGCCCGTAAGGCTAACACCGACTTCTCCTAGCAAATCAAGTCTACGAGCAGGCTCACTTTCAAAATGTAAAGGGCTGGGGAATCATCATGCCATTGGACACCTTGGGGGGCAAACACCTTGTTTTACCTGTCCTAGAACAACCTACAACAATGTCTTCCATTTACCACCTTCCAGCTTACAAAGTGCTCCCACATGCTTTTGCTCTTTGGGTTCAGAATATCCTAGTTATTCAGTGAAATCGATACAATCATCTAGTTGTACAGATGAGGGCATGGAGAAGCACAATGTTTTGCCTACAACCACTCGGTCTGTCTCTGTGATTGATGGGTCCCCGAGAAATGAATGAAAAGATGACGGAATCAGAGGAGGCAGGAACACTTCAACATAAATATTTTCCATCAGTCGGAGATTAACATTAACCACCCCACCTTCTGTCCTAGAACTCCTGAGCCACCAAGAAGCCTATTTCTCTGTCACACCATGCCATCCAACATAGGCTGAGACATTATAATGGTGACATTATATGGCAGAGATTTAAGAATCAGGAAGATGTTTGGACTGGTTGTTAAGAATCAAGAATGCTAACTAGTCTTTGTGGACTTTTTAGATGACAGGGGCCTTTGAGAAGTTCTCTAGCCCATCCCCGTTTTTAGATGGGAGAGCAATCCAGCAACCCGTAAAGAGGAACAGCCCTCCACTAGACATGGAGAATCCCACAGTCTTCTCTGGAACCCATTTCCGTGTCTGGCAAGACTATGGCAAAGACATGACACCTGCTCAGAGGACAATGAGTTCCAGTTTCCACTGGGCAAACAGACTCTGTAGTACATATGATTTCTCTGAATTGGTGGCAAAGCAGGGAACAGATCAGTAGCTGGTGGGACCTGGGCTGAAGCTCTGAGGTCAGAACATGCCTATGGCCCTTCAGGCCTTGAGGGGAGCCATGTGAGGAACAACAGACCAGCCGGTCTTGATAGATGTGCATGCCTGTCAACTAAACTACTTTCCCCTGAATCAGTGACAAGTTTGACCCCTCCCATAGGCAGGTCCAAGTCTGGAAGGAGGCAGAGCACGATGAACACTCACAATTGGGTCCTGAACACAATGGTCAGAAGCTGAAATGCCACGCTAGCTGCCAGGCCTAAACCGAGTCCCAGGACAATGGCAAAGATGAAGGTCATGATCCAAATTAGCTGTAAAAAGAAGGCAACACACACGTTACAATTTACTCTGTCTCAACCACAGTGTCTTAGGTCCAGAGCTCTGAGAAAGCGTGAACTTCTAGAGCCAAAGAAGAGGCTGGAAATGTGCAGAACAAGGGACCTGCCTTGAGAGATCATTTCTTTTTTTTTAATTAAAGATTTTTATTTATTTCTTTGAAAGAGAGAGGGAACAAGCAGGGAGCAGCAGGCAGAGGGAGAAGCAGACTCACCTCTGAGCAGGGAGCCCGATCCCAGGACCCTGGGATCACGACCCAAGCCAAAGGCAGACACTCAGCCAACTGAGCCACCCAGGCTCCCCGAGAGTGTGTCCTGACCCAGTTAAGGAAGTAACTGAGTCGATATGGCACAGTTAAAACTGTAGAACCAGCAGCTGTTGGTTAAAATCAGCAAAGTAACTGATAGCGCTTCTACTGATTTCTTACTGGTGGCCTGCTGATTTAATAAATGGCCACCATCTGTACAAGAATGTCAGCATGTCAAAAGGGTGTTAAAATCCCCAACAATCATCTACCAGGAACAAGAGTAAACCAAGTACAGCTGATTACTCGTTAAGTGCCATAGGATATGTTAACAACCTTTTTATGCCCCAGACTTTGATCCTGATAAAATTATGGACTCTGCGTCTCATCACAAGGTATGTCAAGAGCAGGGGGAGACTTTATAGGGTATTTCCAAAAGAAATGTTCAGAATTTAAAGACGTCACAGATTCTCTGGAAACAAACATCCGATGTAATGAAAAATCGAAGCAACCATATCCCACTAGTGTTTCATGGAGCATCTCCTTCTTGCAAGTGGCCCGTCCTTTTAAATTAAAATCCCAAAGAGGGATCATTAGAGTATGCAGTTTAAAAACAGCAAATGAAGGGGCAGCTGGGGGTTGTTGTTGGTTGGTTCGGCCTCGGACTCTTGGTCCCCACTCCAAACAGGGACATCATGGTCGTGAGATCGAGCCCCAGTTGGGTTCCCTGCTCAGCACGGAGTCCGAAAACAGCATATCGTTCTCTCTGTCTCTCAAATACCACCTCTACTCACACAATCATACTTATCCTTTCGCCAGAGTCTTCGAATATCTGTGAACTGCATCAGCATTCCCTTCAAGTTCCCAAGTGCTAAAGCCGCCAGGACAGACTGCAAAAAACATAAACAGCAGATGTACTTAAAGATAAATAAGTCATACAGAAATAAGGGTGAAGGTTGTAGATAAGTGTGTCCTTTAAAGGGCCTCCAAGCCCAGCCCAGAACACACCCTTTTTCCGGTGTCTAGTGCCCTGCAGGACAGAGCAGACTGAGACTCTGACCTGTTCCCAGGGATGCATTTGTCCCCACCATGGTGACAGTGCCAGGCTCTGGGTAGAGGAAAGCGCTTACTGGCCTGTATCTTGGGGCAGAGACAGGCAGATCTTAAGACCGATGCCTGAAATAAAACTTTCCCAATCAGAGACAGTCTAATGTGTGTTTATTTATTGGAGGTGGGGAGAAGGGGTTGCTTTTTGTTTAAAAAAAAAAAACAAACAAAACTTGGGGAACTTGCAGCACCCAGAATCATAATTCAAACCTTTGAGGATGATCAGCATTCAACCACTTTTTTTTAATACAAAAGACTTATTTATTTATTTGAGAGAGAGAGAGAACATGTGCATGTGAGAGGGGCAGAGGGAGAGGGAGAGAATCCCAAGCAGACTCCGGACTGAGTGTGGCATTGAAAAGGAAGTTAAGTACTGGTTAACTGGTTAGAACTGGTTAGTTTGCAAATGAATGCCAGTTACAAAATAGTGAAAACTGAGTAGGGTCTGTGGACAGCACGGTGCCAGTGTCCCTGTCCTGGTTCTGATCACGCGCTGCAGCAACCGTAAGATGTCCCTGCTGTGCTGGGTGGGCGGAGTGGGTGACCAAGGCGCTGTTGGCTGTGCCCCTCTGCTGGGGGACCCGAGGATAGAGCATGTCAGGTGCCCGCTGCCGAGGAGGATTACCCCTTCTCTTTCCATCAGGCGTTTTTTTCTCACCTGGTCAGTATTCCCTGGAGCAACAATTTTTAAAATTTTTCATCGCAATACAGACACAAGAGAGCCCTTTAAAGAGTAAAGATTACAGAGTACTGAGAAGCCACAGAAAGGAAAAGGGATAATTTTTATCAGGAATTAGGTCTCCATACTGTACTTGATGTAAAGGATTAAATGGGCATAAAATGATAAGAACAGGGGCACCTGGGTGGCACAGTGGGTTAAGCATCTGGTTTCTGCTCAGGCCCTGACATCTGGGTCCTGGGATTGAGCCCTGTGTCGGGCTCCACGCTCAGCGGGAAGTGGTTTGAAGTTCTTTCTCTCCCTCTTCCACTGTCCCTCCCACTCGTGCTCTCTCTCCCAAATAAATGCATAAAATCTTTTAAAAGATGCTGACAACTGCTGATGCTTAATCAGCACTCATTTATCACCAGCTCTTCTTGTGGGTTATTTTGCATAGTTCACATGACAAAGAGAAGCAAACTAGCTATTCCAGTCAAACAGATACAATGGCCTAAGTAGAACTCGTCACATGGATCCTTTGTCAGTGGGGCTTTGACTCACATCACGGACAATGTCCTGGGGTGTGCTTTACTCATGACAGAAATAGGTTTTTAACTGGCATGACTTCTTGAGGTTGGCCAACTCAACACGGGCAATGTAGAGCCCAAGGGTATCCTTGGGAAGAAGCACGATAGGGCAGAATTCTCTAATACGGGGGTTGCATGTGCACTTAGTTTTACTGAGATAGACATTCTATTTCTTTGGTGGAGACTTCATGATTCCTTTGATGCCATTTCTTTGGAAAGCAGTAGGCTAGACTGTGGAGAACACATATTCTTGGCAGAGAGTACTCTGCATGGCTTGAAGACAGAGTTGGTCAGTGAGGCTCTTTGGGACTACCACACTGTTAGTCTAGAAACCTGGGACCAGATTCACTTTCTAGCTACTAACCAGCAAGGAAAAAGGCCTAGATATCAAGCAAGAAACACTATGGGCTTGTGTCCAATCTCTATGCCCTTTGTAGTAAGAAGTATAATATAATGTTTGTAGAATAATAACAATACAATTAATATACTAACAATAATGGCTACATTTATTAAGTGCTTGTCCCGTGCAAGTCCTTAATGTGCAATATTTCATTTAGTTTTCACAGCAACTCTGTGAGGCAAATGCTGTTTTCCTCCCTATTTATACAAATGGAGAACGTGAGGTTCAGAGAGGTTCAGTAATTTGCCTAAAAGCACACAGAGAAAAAGAGGCAGAACCTGGATTAGAAGGAGGTCTCCAGGACTTGAGAGCCAGTGTTCCATGGAGCACCTCAAAATTACATCACCTCCACAAAAAACAAGGTGTTTACTGTCATCTGGTTTCCTACAGATCCTTTGTTCTCCAGGGTCTACTGTTACTTTTTTAATTGGGGGGTTGCAGTCATCTACAAAGCATGAACCCAAACACTCAAAAACCACAGTTCAGGAGAGATGGACCAAGGAGCAAGAGGGTGACGGTGTGAGGTCTGTGTGGCAGGCCCCGCAGGCTACAACCTGAGAGTGTTGGTCTTGGAGTCCGACCAAACCCTGGAAGCTGCAGGGTGGATCCATGAGAACGGGTTGTGCGGCTGGTAGCACCACTCTCTCAACTTGATAGAGACCCTGATGACCTCAGCCTCTAGGGGAATCTTCACTTCCATCAATCCACATTGAAGCTGTAGCACCTGGCTGTCTTTCTGTCTAAACATTAATTATTTTCAGGGCTTACAAACATGTGGAGAGTGGAGCAGATAAGGGAGCTGGGGCATTTGCGTTCCTAGCATTCATAAAATGCTGCCGAAGACTTTGGCCCCAGGCTATGGGCCAGGAAGGGTACTCGAGAATTTGCAGTTCCTGCATTTTCCTGTCTACTTTGCACTTCCAGAATGGAAGAGCCAGGGTCCCTGATTCACCATCACCCGAAGCCGAGAAAGAGAGAGAACCCAAAGAGAGATGAGCATCACCTTTTGTAGTGGTTCCAGAAGAAATCCAAGGGCTAAGATGACAATCAGCACGATGATAGCAGAAAGAATCCCAGCGATCTGCAAAGATGAAAAGATTGTCATTACAAAACCGACATCCCCCCCAGCTTGGAGTCGCCAGTCGGGTCCCAACACCAGGACGGCGCCTGCATTGAAGACCCTCAACTACCTGTGTTTTGCCCCCAGTGCTCTCCTGAACCCCCGATCTGGAGAGGGCGGTACTTCCAGCAAAGCCTTTGAATGATCCACTGAATATGTTACTCAGTCCCAAGGCTATTAACTCCTGGCAGGAGAACAAGAGGAATCTTTTTTAGAAATGGCACTGTGATGGTACGATGTCCACAAAGTATTACTTGAAGTTGCCTAAAGAGGCCCAGCCCAGGTTGTAAACTTACCTGATTGCCATCAATCGGATAATCGTATTTGAGGGAATAGACACTGGCCACAGAGAAGGCCACCACAAAGCCAACAATGGCAATGCCAAAGCTGTCCCCAATGGTCTCTTGGAAAATCTGCGTGTCGGGTGCAATGGGAGGCTGAAATCTGAAAAGGAAACAGAGCGAGTTTGAGCATCACCCACCTGCTAACAAACCCTCAATGGCATTCACTTGTCCTCAGGAAAAGCCCAAATTCCTTAGCTGATTCCTTCCTGATCTATCCCTTCCCAGCCCCCACTCCTGCTCAATCACTATCATTTCCCAGAATTGATGCTCCAACCATACCAAGCTTTTGTTTGTTTCTCAAAGACATCATCTGTACTCTCACCTTGGAAACTTCTGATTTGCTCTTCCTTCTGCCTGAACTCTTCTCCTCATCGCCATCCCTCCTTCCAGAAAGTCTTATCTCACCACCAGAGTCAGGGGTAGGTGAGGTTCTCTGTGCTTCTCCAGCCCTGGATGCCTCCCTTCCTTACCCCACCCTCCCCCACAGCTCTCTCCCCAGACACAGAGCAGGGACTGTGTGACCCCTTCATCGTTCTGTGACCATGACCGAGCAGTCTTCACAGCAAACATCATGTGGTCAATAATTGTTGGGCAAATCCATGAGGGAATGCCATCGAGGCTGAGTTTGGTCTCATTTTGGAGTGTGGCCAGCAAGAATTTAGCACCGCTGCAAACTTTGGAATCTGCTATCTTACTGTTGAAAAGCAGAGTTGCCTGAATTTGATACCAGAATGCAAACCCAGTCCCATGATAGCGGTGCATCTGATATTTTTGCTAGTATAGCCGCATTAGAAGGTACACTTATATCCCTATAAGCCTCATGCAAAATGTCTTAGATCCCACTTGTATTGTTACACGGGATTGAAAAGCATCACTCACAATCCCTCCAGTAGTTACCATGGATGAAGGTCTTTGAGCAAACACAATTAAAGACAAGGGAAGTGAGAAAGTCTTCCCTCCATCAATAACAATACCTTCCATGAAAAACCCTCAGCAAACAGGTGGGCCTTGGACTCTGCCCTGGGACCCACAGTAGTGCTGGAGCCAATCGTGGCTCTGACGGGGAAGACCATTTATAGTCACACGGTGTCAGGGAAAACTTCAACTCAGAGAAGATCCTTCTGCATTTGTACCTCATGGATTTAGAACAGTCAAATAATATTTGCTAACTGTTATAAAAGGTCCGAGTATCTCCACATCAATATCCCTTGACTGAAATGCTCAGTTCCTTCCTGTCAACATGTGCTTCTGACCTAAATCTTATTCAAAGTAAGTTTATTGGATCCATTTGACTTTTTCTTCATTGTTGTTCATGTTTTATGAATACCGTGTTCACATATTTACAGCCTTAATTTTGAAGAAGTACCGCAAGGTGCCATGAATCAGAACATTAGTCTGGAATGTTGTTGTTGTTGTTGTTTTTCCCCAAAAACATATCCCGAATTGACAATACAGTTGAAATATTCTTTTTATACCGAAGTCACCAGAAGCCTGCTATTATTCTTTTGTCCTAGCCTCTAAATACCAGAGACAGAGCGGTGTGATGGAGATTTACAGTCTGAAAACTGGGATTTGTTTCCTGGCTCTGCTACTTCCCCTCCCTGAGCCAGCTTCCTCCTTTGTAAATGGAGAATAATGACACTTGTTTTCTCTTTTTCATAATTTTTGTGAGGGGCGGTGCCAAATAAAATAATAGCCATGAATACTATTTACCACTGGGAGGTGTGAAGTGGTTATTAGCTATTATCATAGGGATCCCTCTGGACTCAGAACACTCCCTCCATGTCTCCCTGACTGTCTCGATGATCACTTTCCTTCAGCCGGTGGGTGTGACTTCACAAAATCACTTCCAAGGTATCATACTTTTGACAGCAGATTAGCAGTAATTAATAGTCATTATTTTCCAGTTGTATTCTATTGGTGACCACCAGAAATTTAAAATGCCCACTCAGGGTGCCTGGGTGGCTCAATTAAGCCTCTGCCTTCAGATCAGGTCATGATCTCAGGGTCCTGGGATCGAGCCCCATATCGGGCTCCCTTGCTCAGCAGAGAGTCTGCTTCTCCCTCTCCCTCTGCCCCCTCCCCCTGCTCGTGCTCTCTTGCACATGAGCGCACTGTGTCTCTCAAATAAATAAACAAAATCTTTTAAAAAAATAAAATGCCCACTCAATCATCACCCAGAAAAACTTGGAGTGGAAAAAGCATGTAAGGAGCCTAGTCTTAATTTAGATCCTAAATTAGTAACAGAGCAGTGGGAACACTCCCTGTGGGACAGGCACTTAAGCACACAATTCACAGGTATGAACACACTCAGGCCTTACAAGAATCCAATGTGATAGCTACTAGTTAGCCCCATTTTTAGAGCCAAGGACACGGAGGCATAGAGTGTAGTTATTTGCCCCAAATCAAAAAGGAACTCAGAAGTAACTCATAGGTACTCTGCCTCTAGGACAGGTGAGCTTGCCTACCAGGCTACACTGTCTCTCTGTGGAGTGTAATGATTAATAAGTGTGAGTTACTCCTTCCCCAGCCCGCAAACACTATGGAGAGAGGTCCGTTGACATTCAAGATTTATTTACTAAGAAGAGTCTCAAAGATTGTAACTCAGTGATCTCAAGTTTACATATTATTTCCCAAATCCTTTCTGGCAAGGTCCTCTTTAATTTTGTATGTACCTATCAATGTCTATCTGTCTCAGTAGTTTCTGTCTGCCAAGACTTTACAGTAAAGTGTAATCACTTGCAAGTTACAGGGTGGAGAGAAATCTCAGAAATAGTCTTTCAGTTTCAGACGAATTCTTACTTAAAAATCTTTTAAATGAAAAATGGTGCCTGAGGTTCATTAAGTGTAACAAATGACTATCCGGTGATAAAAATATTTTTGCACGCGTTTCCTTTTTTGAAAAATTGGTTATTTTAAAGTCAACAATGCATATAAATGCTGATTCCTAGAATTCTCAAATGCTCCTCCGGTGTGGGGAAGGAGGGGGGTCTTGTTTGTTTGTTTGTTTTAAACAGGAACATAGCCTGTCCTTGGTAAGCCAATTGGAAGAAATTGATGCTCTGGTCGGAGGACAGAGAGAAGAAAACACAAAACTGGATCTCTCTTCTCAGCCCAATAAGGGCAATGCAATCAATGCATTTTCAAAGTCCTTGTATGAATGGGACCTCCCATCCTTCCACAGCACTCACGGCTGCTCTGGTCTTGTTTTGTATTTGATCACGAGGAAGGACAGAGTGTGCCTATCCGGATCGCTCAAGCAATGGGCTACGGATACTCCTTCTGTGTCTCATTTGAACTGTCAGAACCGGCTCTAGTCACCCCCAACAAAACACCGCGCATTGTTTATAGTAATCGATGGGCAAGGAAATCTGGTTTCATTTGGTTCCTTTTTATGAAGAGAAGCAGGTTTGATTTGCCTTTTTTTTTTTTTTTTTTTACTTTGACCACTACACTTTCCCTGCATGTGAATCCCTGCTCATCTGCTTGGTGAGGTCTTCCACAAAGACAGACTTTCTGATATTAAGAACCACAGAGCCTTTGTGGCTCCTTCCTCATCCTCCCATGAGGGAGGGAGGGTTCCGAGCCGAATGAATGCATTTGGCTCACAGCCCTCCCCACTTACTGCTCGCTGTCTAGTTAGTGCTTGGAGAGGCCACCATAAAAGACACACTTACCCTCTCTTCATCTCCCCAACCACAGCCACCTTAAACCTGTTTTCGAAGTCAAAGCCATAGGACACACCTGTTGCGATCACAGTCTGCAAAGTTGCAAATTGCCCAAGTTAGAATTATGAGAGATCACTCACAGTCGTCTTAGATCAGAATCTCCAGCCCTGGCTTTGCTTCTTTTTATAAAGAAAAGTTCTGAAGCAACTCTCCTCAGCCACCAGAGGTTAAGAATCGCAGTTCTGATGGGTCTGCCAAGCCTCTCTGAGGCCTTGTTCTTTGCGCCGTCCTTGTCTCCCACGGAGAGAATGAACCCCAAATCACAAAAGGAAGTCATTCATTCAGAATGAAGAGAAAACCATACTAAATTTGACACCCAGAAACGGCAGAGAGGGCATCCACCCCACTAAAACCTCCTGAAGGTTTTCAACATGAAAACAGGAGACTAATGAATTATGAAAGAAAGTCTTAAGATGATCAGTTACCATGATGAGTTCAATTGGGATGGGCACTGGAAGTTTGGCTTTGTAGCGCTGATTGATTTCTTTAACCACAAATACAATCACTAGGATAATCAAGGAGGTCACAAGGTCTGCGATATTTGTCTTCTCTATTTGTGTGAATACGGAATTCAGCACCTAAAATTATGAAAGCAAAAAACAGCCAAGTGCTATATTTTTTCTTCCTTTTTAAGAATCCTTTTGATTTTTATTTTTTTATAACCTTTTTTTAACTTGAGTACAGCTGACACACAATGCTAGCTTCTGGTGTACAATCAAATGATTTGACATCTCTATTACTATATTCCCCATGCTGTGCCTTTGTTCCTGTGACGTATTCATTCTATAACTCAACCGAATCCACTGCTTCCCTTCACCCACTTGGCCCAAACCCCCACCCCCAGCCCCTCTGGCGATCCTCAGCTTGTTCTCTCTATTTATAGGTTCTGATTCTACTTTTCCTTTGTTTCTTTATTCATTTGTTTCATTTCTTTCCCAAGCATTATATCGACGTATAATTTGGATGCAATATTTGATTATTTCCAAACAGATTTTTAAAAATTGAGGCAAGAAGAACTGGCATGGGTAGAAGAGTGATTCTCTATTCTGCTCAAGTTAACCATGAATAAGTTAACATAGCACTGGCACTCCGCTAGTATAGGGGTGCTCGTGGCCTTTTTGCTGGGAATATCTTTGGCTGGTGTCAAAATTCCCTGGGTACTTTTCACATTTTTACAACTTTTCTCTTCTGCTCTTAGGTCTTATGGATTATTATTTTATAATCAGCATCATTTCTCCATCCAGGAATATCCTCTGCTCCCTGATAGTTTTCTTAGCATGTATCCCCTTAATTCCTGGCCTTTTTTTTTTTTTAAGGTTAAGTCCCTTCACACTTTTTAGTTAACTGTCTGTGTCACTTTTGGAAACTCATTTCCTGGCTAATAGCCAGTTGGATCCCATATCCATGGGATCTGGAGAGCTCAAGCAGGCCCACACTAGATCCCAAATTGCTCCTCGAACACTCCCCTTCTATAGTAGCTCTGGATGCGAGTGAGAGAGGGCTGGTTCCAATACGGAGCAAACTCTGTCTCAGCTCCGAAGACCATCTTGATAGAAGCACCAATAAGCCCGAAATTCATAAAAGGAAGGTGACAACAAAGATCAGAGTGGAAATACATGAAATTGAGACTAAAAGAACAATAGAAAAGATCAGGAGAACTATGAGCTGGTTTTGGGCAAAGACAAATACAAAAAGGAAACCTTAGTGAGATTCGGCAAGACAAAAAGAGAGAACTGAGAATCACTATGCCCCATGCACACTGTCCTAGCCACATATTGGTTAATTTCCTTTTGCTTTACAAACAGGGATGCATACAGGTATCTGAAGCACCTCCATTTTCAAAGAATGAGACCTGCTTTTTAGACATAGGGAAACATCACTCAGCACACTTCTTTCAAAAGAATTGGGGGGAGGATTTTTAAATCGTGGAACAAAATACTAAAGCCTTTAATAATGAACTTAGATTTTTTTTTCTTTTAAATAATACTTCAGAGTCAAATCTCAGAGACGTGGTACCGGATTTGCGTTGTTCACGTTAGCTGGATGGTAGATGCGGTTCAATATTCAGTGTTCTTCCCTTGGCCACTAATTTTTTCCGAAAGTGACTAAATTTCACAACCTGTTGGATTCTCGGGAGTTGTCGGGAAGCCCCACGTGGAAGTCATGAAAGGAAAGCCTCCCAGAAACAGGATAGTAAATATCACGTATTTTGATTTTTCAAGGCCAAAGGACTACTTACTTTGAAAATTGAAAATGGATCAGTGTGTGCTGGGACCGTCAGCTGAAGCATGAATTTGAGCTGAGAAACCAGGACGTGCACCGCAGCAGCTGTGGTGAAGCCACTGATGAGGGACTCCGATAGATAGATCACCATGAATCCAACCCGCAGAACCCCCATGAGCAACTGGAAAGAGAAGGGCAAAGGCTTTTGGTAGTCTGCCTTACGGGTGCACCTCCGCAACTAGAGAACCAGCAGGGGAAAGGATCCAAAATGTAAAGGTTCAGTCTGTATGTAAATGAAGAAGCAGGTGTCCTTGCCTCCCAGAACAGCTCAGGTTCTGGGTTCCTCCCTCTCCCTCCTTCCCCCATTCAACTCCCAAGGCAGAATGTGACAGAATGTTCACAGAGCATGTAAGTCTAGTATGCCCCAAGAAGTACCAGGCTCCTTTCTTCCTCCCCGCCCCCTTCAAGGTGCTGTATCTTTAGAAGACATACCCTTATACCTTTCATAGCGAAACCTATCCACCACCAGTCCTCATAAATTTTCCCATATATTTTTTTCCCATATAATTTTTTTAAAAAGATTTTATTTATTTATTTATTTAAGAGAGAGAGAGAGAGAGATATCACAAGTAGACAGAGAGGCAGGCAGAGAGAGAGGGTGAAGTAGGCTCCCCGCCGAGCAGAGTGTTCGATGCGGGGCTCGATCCTAGGACCCCAAGACCACGACAGGAGCTGAAGGCAGAGGCCCAACCCACTGAGCCACCCAGGTGCCCCCTCCCAATTTTAAGTGGCTTGCTGGCTGCTATGGCATTCATGGTGAGCCTCCATTCATACACCCTCAAAAAAGTTGTTTGACTTTCCTAAGAGGTACATGACTGTGTACGGAACCTCAGATGTGCTTGGGTTTAGCGGGGGACCAAAGTTGTTCATTCCCCCAAAGCCTCAGTATTTTGCAGTGACATGCACGGACAGAGTCTCCTTCCCTTGGATCCCCAGGTTGCCTTTCCATTTGTGTCTCCAGAATGTAGCTGGAGCTGCAGACATGCAAAGGCACTAGATTCAGAAAAGAATTGGCCATGTGGTCTGTCAGTTGGGCACACCACTAATGTCCTTGTTTAAACTCACTTTCTCTTTCCTCAAGGAATGGTCTTAGCCAATAATATCACTCATCAGAAACTCAGCCAACATCTTGAGGAATCCATGCCATTCTCACTATTCACTATTCACCAGCAGTGGAGTCGGGGGTATGGCTTGGGAGGGAGGCTTTAGCCCCTCCATAATTCTCTTTAGCTTTCCTGAAATCTTTGAGATGGACAGTCCAAAGTGCTCAACCCCAAATCCTTCCAGCTAGATTACAGTCCCTGAGGAATTAGAAAGAAAAAAGTTCCAAAGATGCCAGTGTTATTATGACCTGAATTAGGCATTTCACTTCTCACCACTGGTGCCTCCCTCTTCCTATTTTTCCTTCTCTCTAGACCTGCGTTCACTCACCTTTGCAACGTGGATCTGCTCCTCTGCTTTGGGTTGGGGTGAGGAGACCCTCTCCTTTCCTATGGGCCACTGAGAATGGAATGCAAGCCCAGGGAAGAGTGGGGGTGGGGTGGGCAGGAAGGAGACAGAACAGAAAGATGTGTACCAGTGAGGACAAGCAGCACAGGGTGGGGAGGGCCAATTACACGAGAAAGCACTTACCTGAATGATTCCAGAAAGGACTGTGACCGTGGCAGCCACCATCACCTTATACTCGTCTGTTGAGGAATCATTGCTCATTGAGCTATTAGAGATTTCCAGAGCAGCTGTACTCTCCGACGGGGTTAATTTCACAACGACAGCTCCCACCATCATACTCAGAACTGGAAATGGACCTAATTAACAGACAATGCACTATAATCAATATAGGGCTCCCTAAAGCACAGGTGTCTTTCAACCATAACGTGGTGGATAAAGAGATTGCCGGCTGTTCTCCCTTCCTTCCCCACCCCCCAGTCCCAGTTCTTACAAGAAACTATGACTCCTGGATTATGCACAACTAGAATCGATACAGAGTGTGTCATGTGGAGTTAATAAAGAAAAAGTCATGTGAGCATTCATTAGCCCACAAATTCACTTACCCACAGATATGTGTTTTGAAGTGCCCAAGAAAAAGTAGACCAGAACTGGGAAAAAGGCTGCATATAATCCATAGCTTGGGGGGACAGTGACCAGCAGAGCAAATGCTAAGCCTGTAAATACAGAAGCATCAGGGTCCTTATTTCGGGCAAAGGAATCATAAAAGTCCTTCTTGAGGTCTTCAAATATTTCAGATTTTACCTTGAAAATCAGTTACTTTATTAACTCAAATAGATCGAGGATGTAAATGCAGGAGCTAAAACCTCTTAGAACTCTTAGAAGAAAACATAGATGTAAGTCTTTGTGACCTTGGATGAGGCAATGGTTTCTTAGAACTGACACCTACAGTTTAAGCAACCAAATTAAAAACAAATAAATTGACCTCCATCAAAATTTTAAAATGTGTGTTTCAAAGATTACTATCAGAAAGTGAAATGACAACCCACAGAATGGGAGAAATGATTTGCAAATTGTGTCTTGGATAAGGGTCTAGTGTCCAGAATATATAAAGAACACTTACAATTCAACAAGAAAAAGAAAAAGAACCTAATTTTAAAATGTGCAAAAGATTCATTTCTCCACAGATATTCAGATTGCCAGGGAGCACCTGAAAAGATGTTCAACATCATTTGGGAAATAAAAATCTAAACCACAATTTCAGACTCATGAAGATGGCTAACATAAAGAAGACAGATAATAACAAGTGTTCACAAGGATATGGAGAAATTTGAACACTTACACGTTGCTAGTGGGTGACATGTGACAGCAGTCACACTCCTAGGTACATACCCAAGAGAACTGAAACATAGGTTCACATGAGAACTTGTACACAAGTGTTCCTGACAACATTATTTCTAATAGCCCCAAACAAAAAACAACACAAATGTCCATCTACGGCTAAACGGATCAACAAAGTGTGGTCTGGCCATACCATAGAATTTTAGGCATCACATAAAGAGGTGAATTACCCTCACATGCTACAACACGGATGAACCTTGAAAATGTGATGCCAAGTGGGAGAATCTAGACACAAAGCACCACATCTTCTGTGATTCTGTTTTATATGAAATGCCCAGAATTGGCAAATCAATAGAGATCGAAAGTCATTGCCAGAGAGATGGATGGATATAATGGAAAGTGACTCCTAATTGGACAGGCGGGTTTGGGAATGGTGCTGGTGGTAAAAATGTTCTGGAATTAGATAATGGTGATTGTTGCACAACCTTGGGAATGTATCAAAGAACACTGAATTCTGTACATAAAAAGGATGAATTCTAGGACATATCAATTACCTCTCAAAAAAAGTTACCTTGTAGTACAGCTACCAGCCCCGTGCTGATTCCAGAAACAATGTCACTGAGTAGCCATTCCTTTATCTGATAGGCTGGTAACCAAGATGCTATGGGGAACAAAGACAGGGCGATCTTCTTGGCCTTCTGTGTGGAACAGCTGAAAACATTGAAATCCCCAACTCGGTTAATTCATATCCATTTGTAAGTTTGGCACCTAAATGCAGTGGAAAATTGGTGAAGATGATACTATATTCAAGAATGAACCACCACCTTTCCCACTGACACTGGCTTCCTTACCCATATTGAGTGCCCCCCCCCACCCCGTCACTACCAAAGGATTTTTTTTTTTAAGAAAAATGCTGATTTTCTTTAGCCATAGTAGAGCTTATCTGACATCCTCAGCTTGACTTTTACAACATTTCAGTTGAGAACTTTCCTCTGCCCTCATTTCTGAGTGCTGGGATATGGAGAGATTGTGTTGAGAGCTGAGATGGTGTTCATTGTAGAGATTGCCTTTCCAGCCCTGGCAGGGAGTAGGAGGTTTGGAAATCAAAGATAAGAAGACCCTGAAGGCAATGCGTTAACGCCAAGAAAGGAGAGCTTGGAAAGTTAGAAGAAAGTGCTTCACTTATTCCTCATGCTAATACCTTAAAAGATATCTTACCTACAACACCCTTTGAGATGATCCAGAAAGGTCTTGTGATGTCTCTGTTTCTTCTTATGTTCCTCCCCGAAAGCATTTGCAGAATACACGGGCCTGGCTACGACGTACTGGTTCCCAATGGGTTCGATCATTTTGCTTTCTCTGACGGCTTTGTTAAGAGGAAGACCTTTGGAACTATGTGGCAAACCCTTCTTCTTGCCTTTAGCAGGTTCAAATGCCTGAAACCAAACAGAGCTTGCTTCTTAAATAACTCGGAGATAATGTGATGCAATTTACAGATGAGTGATCTCCGAACTGAATGTTACCACCTTTTGAGATCAAAAGAGGCAGGATTAAGGGACCTAGATTGTGTTTTGAGACGGTGATATCACTTTTTACTCCAAGGAGCTGGACACCGCTCCTTTGGGTAAGTAAACAAGGGCTTTTATTATTTATTTTTAAAAGATCACCAAAAAAGCAATAGAAGTTGACTCAGTTTACTCATCAGTGAGTGCATTTTTTTTTTTTTTTTACTTGTTAGATGAGATCTCATCAAGAAAAGAATTCACTTAGTTTATTTCTCAGAAATGTTGCCAAGATTATGGCGGAGTCCTGGGACAGATTACATTTAAAATCTACTCATTTCCCTTTCACTGCTGTCAACACTGTTCGGTTTCCCCAGCTGAATTTTTGAAAGACCCGTGAAATGCTTGAAATTTGTGAAATTCAAGGAGACTGTCCACTTATTTTTCTATTGTTTCTAGGAGAGCTTTCCAGTGAACAGCTGAGGGAACTATTGCATAAAGTTTTATTTTGTTACTTAGCTCCCTAGTGAGGAGATGTTTTTAAGAGAAGATCTCGGGTAATTTGCTTAACCTCTCTGGGCCTAGTCCATGTAATTGAGCTAATAAGACTCAGGTTTCAAGGTTTTAACGAGGAGTAAATGGGAATGTTTTCAAATCATCTAACATTGCACCTGAAAACTGCAGACTTTCCCTAAGTGATGATAGTTCGTATCCTAACTATTTGCATTTCCTGGGTCAGATGTTTACATTTTTTGTTCTTATCTCAGTCCTGTGTCTGCTATGCTTAAGAGATCGATTTTGCAAAAAATCCTTTAATGCATATTACCTATTCGGCCCTTGCAGCTCTTAAAGGGCCTTGCAATTATAATTATTGTTCTCTTCTTACAATGATAATATAATAGCACCCCACCCCCCCACAAATCTGAGACCTTTTCCTCAGGACCTGGAGTGAGTCGAGTGTCAAATGCATAGCTTCTGCTTTCAGATTTGTTTCTTCTTGACACTCACTTGTTTCTTCTATGACACGCACCTTCTCTTTTGTCCCCTGGGAACGTTAAGCGGAGCTCATTCCAGCTGTCAGCATTCTCCCCTCTAACCTTGTTTCTGTATTACCACTCACAATACCCAGAGTTTTGTTCCCTGACCTCAGTCATAGTTACTAACCGAATGATCTCAAGCTAGATGGTACCTTGTTGCATGGCCCTCTCTCACAGCTCAAGGGATTTCCAGACTGTTCGCAGGGCTCAAGTCAGCACCAGAAATCAGATGCTGGCCTCAATTTGTCCCACCTTTCCTGCCTTTGACCACCCATTTCTCTCCCCCATCTAAATCCCTCCCCTCTAAACTCCTCTCTACTGATCTTCTCTGACCACTGTGGAGGGATTCTGTCCTACCCTCTGGTTTGACCTCCAGCATTTGGGGTGTTCTTGGGCTTTGTTACAACTGTTAGACCCCCCCTGTTCTTTCTGAGTCTCCTCTCACCCCAACAAACTGCTTCTTCTCTAACCCCTCACTCATCCCTCCACCCCAATTCCAAGTGTCAAATCCCACCAACTATACAATACTCCTCATTGTCAGAAGAATATTCACGAAGCAGAACGGGCGTGGCTTACTCATTGCTATGCCTAGCATGGATTTTTTTGTCCTTATTTGCCAACAAAACACTTAAGAGCTAATCCCTGTTCAATGACTCTTGACAACTTAGATCTCTTGTAAAGGCTGGCCGGAGTGTCTTTCAAGAACAGCTTTCATCCCGTGGGGTATCCAGCCTCGCCAACCTCAGGATGAAGAAGACTCAAGCCCTGTTCATTTCTTTGTCAGATGCTGCCATGGACAGAAAAAAGAGATTCCACTATTTTGTTGCTTTACTCATTTTTCCATTGAGTTGCTCAGAAAAACTCATTAGCTCTTTCTTAAGAAACTACTTCTTTTCTACCTTTGGCTGTTTTGTTTTTTTTTTTTTTTAACTCTGCTAAGGCATGATTTGATTTTTTAAAAATTTTTTATTTTTGCCAGTGACAGTGATGGCAGAAATCACTCTGTTTGGCTTTGCTTCCTTCCCTGAGGATGGCCTTGGCTGGGTCTTAGTGGGTTCCATCATACCTCCCGCTGGATCAAGGGCCTGGGCCCTTGCCATCCTGCCCCAGATTGGAAATTGCCTCCTCTCCACACCTAAGCACTGACTACAAGGGGAGTGCTCAAGGTCAGGAATCAGGGCAGCTTAAGAAATCTCTTCAGGGGGCGCCTGGCGTCTAACTCTTTAGAGATTAGGCTCAGGTCATGATTTCAGGGTCGTGGGATTGAGCCCTGTGTCAGGCTCCTTGCTGGGAGTAGAGATGCTTAATATTCTCTCTCTCTCTCTCCCTCCCCCCTCCCCCCCACCCCACCCTCGCCCAGCCCTGGCTCACACAACCACTCTTTCCTCTCTCTTTCTCTAAACAAAACAAAACAAAAAAACCCCACAAGAACTTTACAGAACTTAGAGAAAGAGACCTTGAGGGCCACATTCCAGACTCGTGGTTTGTTCTCTTACTGCCGTCCTTGTTCCCAAAGCTGCTGCCTCCCGGTCCACACTCAGCACACATTGTGAGTCACTGAGTCAACCAGCCCCGTGGTGCCTCGGCCCCGAGAGGCTCCAGACAGTCCTAAATCCATGTCCTTCTCCATGTTCTCATCTCTGGGATGCTTTAGTATGATCTATGTCAGTTAGGAATTCAAAGCAATCGGCTTAATCTTTTTTTTTTGTTTTTTGTTTTTTTGCCTGAACAAATTACCTTCCCCCAGAAATTCTTGAAAAAATGTTTCTCGGTTCCTAGAAATCACAATTCCAGTCTCAAATAGGATACCCATATTCACATATGCCTTCCCACGTTCTGATTTATCTTCATGCCTCAGATTTTTCTCTGGGTTTCTTTGGGCGCCAGTGGCTCTTTGGGGATTGAAATTTACTCTCAGGCCTCTTTCTCCTAAAGCTTTTAGAACTCATTAGTAGACATTTCCACTTTTATTTCCTTTTCGGTGATGTGCTCTTTTAAATTTTTTTGGCCTTTATGACATATGTACTCTATACATAGACACACTCCCATACGCACACACACACCTGCTTACTTTGGTCCTGGGGCTTAGTCATTTTACACTCGTCTTTCTCTGCCTTTTTTTTTTTTTTTTTTTTCTGAACAGAAATTTAATTCCGGGATTTTCTGAAGTTCAGGTTTGTTTGTTTTTTTAATTTAACTATTCTTGTTGATGAATAACTTTGATATTTCTAGTGATTAAGGATGGTCATATGCGTGACCCCTGAATCCCACCCTGCACCCCGTTCCACCCATCTCCAACCCGCTGCCAAGCACCGAGTGTCGCTGCCTGCCTTCCAATGACCCCAGCACCTCCACCCTGCCTGCTCCCTCCACGCAGAAGTGTCTAAGAGCCTTGACTTTTTCCACTCCTCAGTTTTTATCTATTTAGTGTTCTCATCTCTCAGAGGGCTGCCCTTTCTGCTAGGAAACAGCTGATTTGAATCCAGGTGCTCCTAAGCAATGCTAGTATTTTTTGTTAATTAGTGCTAATTTGAAACCGGGAGACAAGCAGGTATACGGAGCATTTCCCAGCCCCTCCCCAGTTGCAGTCGATACCCCCACCACTGTGACACAATGTGGACCCGCAATGACCCCACCCTTCGGTAGGATCTCCAAATAGCCCTGTGCCAGTCCATGGGAAACCAGAGGATGCCAGCCCTATGTCACAAATTGCTCCTCAGACAACAGGGAAAAGAGGTGTACCTTGATAGCTACACTTAGGGGAGGAGGGACGGGGCGGGGGGGACAAGCTGAATCATTTCTCCAGCAAGCACCATAAGAGGGACCCCAATCAGGATCCACCGATGAACCCGAAAGTGAGGGCGTATACAGCCCCACATTCTGGTTGGTGTCAGACTGGAGGGAGTCAGGGAGATGGCGGCACCCAAATCAGAGAAGCACCGAATGGCCATTAGGAGTAACTGGGCTTGACACGGGTTGGGAGGGAGGAGGATCCATGCTGATGTTGATAAAGAGAGGTTACAAGGGGTCAGGGGCTGGGGCAGCAAATGATTTCTAGTTAAAGCTGTGATTCTGTGTTCCATTCTTGAAACACAGCAGGGTAATTAAGGAAGCTATATTATAAATCTGATCCTAGAGCTGTTTCTTTGGGAGAAATCAATGGGTCCATTAACATTTAGAATACAAAAAACCATTTTTCCTTTTTTTTTTAGTGATGATCTTTTGAAAGCTATGGGCAAGTCATAAACACTTCCAGATCATTTGCAAAGCCAGAGTCTTTCCATCGAGAGAGGAGATAAAGTGACATAGAAGCAATTACAGGCGATGGGACTAGGGTTGGGCTCCCAAGGGCATGGAGCAGTTCCCCCAGAGAGTCTCAAAGCAAGATGCCCAAAGGAAAAGGTTTGGAATTATTTTTTTGCCAAAATAATAGGGATAATTCATACAACTCTAGTTCAGTGTCCATAGTGAGTAAGAACATGTGTCTTGCATTGCTTATTCAGAAAGTTTGTTTATGTGATTAAATTTATAGTGGTCTTTTATTTCATTTTATTATTTTTTAAAATTTATTTATTGGGGCACGTATGTGGCTTAGTCGGTTGGCACCTATCTTTGGCTCAGGTCATGATCTCTGGGTCCTGGGATTGAGCCCCCGCATCAGGTTCCCTGCTCAGCAGGGAGCCTGCTTCTCTCTCTCCCTCTGCCTCTGCCCCCCTCTCATGCTCAGTCTCTTTCTGAAATAAATAAATAAAATCTTCCTCCCCAAATAAAGTTTATTTATGTAAGTAATCTCTACATCCAATGTGGGGCTCAAACTCACGATCCTGAGATCCAGAGTCACATGTTTCACTAATGAAGCCAGCCAGGTGCCCTTATGGTAGGTCTTTTAACATCTTCTAGGAACTTAGCTTTAGCTTAATCTTAGTTCAGGCACTAAGCATTATTATTGTTGTTGCTGTTGACGATTCTTTTTATTCACAATTATTATTTTTGGTTATACTGCTGGAAATCCAAGTCAAACCTAATGTAGTTAGGAGGTGCAGCGGGAAAGAGTGAGATCTGACAGCTGAGTGGAGCCCGCTTGGTCACTGCTTAACTGTGTTGCTACGAGCAAGCCCTCCAAGCTTTTGTTTACCTAGTGGTAGAGGGGGACGCCGTTACCTCCCTGTAGGGCTGTTGTCAAGAGACTTCTTAGCCTTAATTGCAGAGGAAATGGTCTCAGGACCGAGTTTATACTGACCGTGTGTATTGACTATTTACAACGCTGTCTGCCAGAAGTCTGCAGTGATCTGCTGAAAGCGTCAGTGCTTCCAACTTTTCTATGACTTGTCTACTCTGCATTTGCCCAGAATGACCAGGTCTCTACTCTCACGGGTTTATTTTGACATAATTTGAAGCATGCACCTATCTAAGCTTCACAGCCTGGCATGCAAGGCTTTTCACGGATTAGCTCTGGCCCATCTCACAAGCTTCTCAACTTCTCCTCCTTCCATGGTTCCCATCTTCATGTCTTCGAGAATGTTGTTTCTCTTATCCGTGTTCTTCTCTTCTGACTCCTGGTGAATTCCAATCCATCCTTAAAAATACTCAGCTGTCCCTGATCATTCATTGGTTCCTTCTTTCCTTCAGGGAACATTTATTGGCCTGTTGTTATCAGGAACTCTGTCCCTAATATAGGTGTATAAGATAAGAAGATGTGGGTAAAGCCTTCGTGGAATCCCTGAGAAAGAGTTAATCATTCCCTTCTTATACATACTTTGTAGGTCTTTCTGTACCAGAGTGTACTGTGCCATCATTGATTGTTCACAGATTTCTCTCCCCAGTAAGACTCAGTTTCCCAAGGACCAGGGCCAAATCTTAATCATTTTTTCCCTTTGCATGGGAAACAACATATAGTTGCTGCCTCCAAAGGTTGTTTAAATAAACTAGACTGTGAACAAAAGTTATAAGTGGTCAGTGATGTACTCCAAACTCCAAAGTTTACATATATGCGGGGGGGGGGGGTGTCCGAAGTGATTGGCACAGATAACAGATTGGAAGAAGAAGGTCCATGAATGTGGGTTGGAGTCAAGGAAGGTTTCATGAAAGAACTGTGGGTCTTGACTTAGACCTCAAAGAAGAGATCAGTTCAGGAGAGATGTTGGGAAAGCAGCAGGGAATGGGCAAATCGTATTCAAAGGATAGTGACCCACGAACTGGAACAGAAGATTTTGTTGGCCAAATGGCTACATCATTAGGAAATGTGAAAATAAGCCACAGCAAGGCGTTTCAGATCCAGTTGGCTACAGAAGAAGAGAGAGGATCCCTGGACTTTCTATAAAGGTTTTGTAGGTTTCTAAGTACTTTTGCTTTTATGTCCATGAAGCAGGCAGGGAAGGCAGACCTTATTATCACCAATGTGCAGATGGAAAAATCGAGATCTGGGAAGATACATGACTTTTCCAAGTCTCACAACTAGCAAGTGACAGAGCCAGAACAAGAAACCAGGTCTTGTGAGTGATTCTGAAACACACTCATTTCTGCTATGTTGATGTGGGGGGCCCATTAGCCCTAACCCCCAAGGAAGCTCCAGCTGAGGCCCTTGAACATGGACCCCCTCCCGTATGTCCCTACTTTCAGCATCAGAGACACAAAATCCAGAGCCTGGGTGGCTGGAGTTCAATCTCCTTGAAATGAAGTGGTTTATTGAGGAAGCTCTTCTTTTCTCAGTTTGGAGAACCAAAGACCCTCCTTATGGAGAGAAATGGGACTAAGTTATTGCTTATTTAATCTAGTAAGAAAATATCATTTCTCAATTTGTGAACTGTTTCATTTCTTGGTTGAATATGAACTATTTAGTAGATACTGATACACTGGCTGATTTATTTATATACTCATTCATTTATCCAGACTGAGTAGGAGGTGTGTATTAACCACTGTAAACGACTTTTCTCTGAAATCAAATAGTTGCCTCCTAATTTCTCAACAGGACTGATCCTTATGTGGCAATCACTGTACTGTTTCTCTGAATGGCAATTTTACTTGGGAAAAGAGAATTATCTAGTCAAATGATTTAATACAATGTTTCTCACTTGCATATTTAAAGACTCTTGTGTGACCTTTTCCTGACATTTTGTAGAATGAAAGATTTTATCTTGTTAGGACTAGAAATCTGCAAAATAAGTACTCCTGCACGGTACATTACTCATGACATATGGTACTCTGCTACTTTACAATTTTCTTCCCTCTGTCTCTTCCTTTTTCACTCTCCATTCTACTTGCTTTCTCTTCCCTTTTCTCTTCCCCCACCCCTTCCCTTCTTGGACTTTCTGGGATGTCTTGCAGATAAATCCCTCGCCTCTGGACTGAAAGGTCCTTCTCAACACCTTCTAACAGAGGACTCTACCTCCTAGAGAAACCTTTCCTAAAAGCTTTCTTTATTGGCCAAACTTCAGAACAGATGGTCTACCTATAAAGTCAGATTTGGGTCCAGAATTAAAGGAATTACGTGAATAATTAAGGCAAAACCTCTTCCATTGTTGAAGAGGCTATCTAGAGCTTAACAATGCATACAACAATTTATTTGGTCAAATCAAAGTCTACTCAAATATTTGCTTCACATCGCTAGGGCTCTGGGCATACATTTTAAATCTATTGGTAGTGGACTCATTCATTCCTGCTCCCACAACCCTGACTTTTAAGTGGGTTTGGATCAGAAAATATACCATTTGCAAGAACTAGAAGACAAGTTTGAGCAAAATGATTGTAAATTTGCTTCCTACCTGGTGCACGCTCAGTGAGGGACTTGAGCACCAGCTGCAAATTTCTGAGGTCAAGCAGTTCCGTTGTCAGAAGTGTCCATCCACTTAGTCCTATAGGCTCTGATTGCATCCATATGTACGGGGGTGTCTATATGTAGGTTATGTAAGGCAGTGGGGAAATTACCTGTCAGCTTTAATAATTAACTTTCATTAACTTTTACAACAATGGAAAGACTCCAGTGTGGTCTTGACCTTTGAGACTCCGATCAGTAGATGAGATGGTGACAACAGCTTCCTCAAGTTCCTTGCGAGGTTATAACACTCATTGCCCTTGTGTGCATGTGCGTGTGTGTGTGTGTGTGCGCATGTGTGCGTGTGTGCGTGTGCGTGTGTGTGTGTGTGTGTTTCATTGGTTTGCAGAGATTTGCCCAGAGAGGTGTACATGGAAGTTAAAAAAAAAAAAACGAAACTCTGCAGGTATTACCTCCCTGATGTTCTACCTGACAATTTAGAAGGGAGCTCCCTGTGACTTTCTGGTTTCTAACCCAGCCCTAGAGACCCACATATTTAATGCCTATCCATCCTCTCCACTTAGATGCCCCAGAGGCATCTCAAACTTGACACATCTAAATCTGAACTCCTGATCTTTCCTCCCCAGTTGGCTTCATCTCTACTCTTCCCATTCTAGTAAAGAGCACCCCTGTACTCATGTCAGAAACCTGTTGGAAACACTCTTCACTTGCAAACACTCTCCTCACCTCCGCCCAATCTATCAACATTAAGGCCTGTTGAATCGACCTCCAAAATATGTCACAAAGCCATTGTTTTCCACCTCTATGTGCCTCCCTAGCTTGAACCATCGCTGCCTCTTGCCAGAGCCCCATCAGCACTCCTTGCATGGCCTCCTGCCTCTCAGTCTCCTTGCCACCCACAGTTGTGATCTTTTCCTGCTAGCTCTTTGTGGAGCTAATAATTATCCTTAAGGTAAAAGGCCTTCAAAGTCTTGATGATACTCCACTGCCCACCTCCCCATCGTTGTCTGGCCCTGCTCTCCCCATTGTTTTCTCCACTCCAGTCACAGTGGTGTCGTTTAGTCCCTAGAATTTTCCAGCTCCTTCTGGACATTGGTTCCTCTGCTTAAAAGCTCTTCTCTTTCCTGCTCTCTCTGCCTGTTACTTAGCTTCAATGCCACTTTCTTGGAGAGAACTCATTTAATTCCCTGATCTAAATGAGCTCCTTTTGTGCCGTTCTTTCCCTGCTTCCTGTAATTTTCTCACATAGCATCATAATTTTAAGGTTCGTATTTTTGCCACTACTTGTAATGCTTGCCTCCCTCATTAGAATGTAAGCTCCATACAAGCAGGGACCTTGGACTGTCTTAATGACGAGGGTAGCCCCAGCAGCTGTGATGAATCTATGACAGAACTGGTTGAACGAGACTTAAGTGAATGGATTGTATTTGATACAACACAATTCTGAAAGAATCTGGAAAGTCACTAGAGTTTCTTCTGAATTAATCTCACCTGTATTTTTAAACTTGGGTCAAACAGATACTGTGTAATCGAATTAGATGGGGCATCATTTAGAGCATATGATACTGTTTTTGATTGTTTTAACAAATGTGCGGTATTTATTTGGAACTACTGTGCATTGATCAAAATGTGTTCTTAGGTTTTGTTGCCAAAAGAATTGGAAAACAGTGCATATAAACATAGACCCTCAGAGCCATTGATCAGATTAAAAATGATTTATTTTAGAACCAAATAAATTTTTTGCAAGTGTGACAGGATACAAGCTGAACAAAGGTAATCAGAAGCATTCCTATATACTAACAACAACCAAATAAAAAGTGTAAAGACAGAAAGGAATCATTATAATAGCAACAAATCTATTAGGACAAGTAGGAATGAGTTTTGTCTAAAGACATGTAAGAACTTTATGGGAGAAACTTGCAAGACATCACTGGAAATCAAAGGAAAACTAGAAAAATTTATAGCTGCACATCTTTTAAATGTGAGGGCTCAATATCATAAAGAAAAATTAATCTATTACAAATTAATCTATAACATTAAGTGCTATTTCAATAAAGCATCTAAAAGGTCTTTTTTCCCCCCATAGGACTAGAAAAACTTGTCCTAAAACTTGTATGGAAGCACCAAGGACCAAAGGACTAAGAAAATCAAAACAATTCCAGTGAAAAAAATGTGGGGAGGCTCCCTCTGCAAGATATTATTATTATCATCATTATTATTATTATCATTACTACTATTATTACAAAGCTTTAGTAATTAGTGTTCTATCTGTGCTACGGGAGACAAATACACTAATGGAACAGAACAGAGGGCCAGAAGCAGACAGTGAAACTTAATATATGATTGAGATCGCATTACAAAAAGAAAGAGGATGAACTAGTCAAGCTTGGACAACTGGCTATCCACATGGAACAAATACAGTTTAGATTCCAATTTCACACCATACAGACAAAAAATGTTTTAAGTTGACTAAAGACCTAAATGTAAACAGCAAAATTTTTCAACTTTTAGAAGAAAAAAAAAAGATACCATCAAACCTTGGGATGTTTCCCACACAAGTCACAGAACTGTGCATGTCATAATGGAATTTGGTACCCATAAATCCTACTTTGTTCAAATTCAATATGAAATTCACTCTAACAAAAGTGAAGACAGGCTCCAGCCTGGACAGGATATTTTCCCCAATTAAGTCTTAAGAAGAATTAATCTCCAGAATATATAAAGAACTCCTACAAGTCAGTAAGGCAAAAACTCAGCATAAGCTGCCAATTTCTAGGGAAATTTGAGTGCCAATTAATGTATTAAAGATGTTCAATTTCACCAGCGATCAAGGAAAAGTAAATTAAAACCACAATGAAATGCGTTTCATAACTTTCATTAGGAGGGGTGGAACTAGCTTTGGTGGAATCTGAAGCTTATGTAAATTGTGGAGTCGATTTTAAGAAAAAGAATATGGGAGGCACCTGGGTGGCTCAGTCAGTTAGGTGTCCAACTCTTGATTTTGGCTCAGATCATGATCTCAGGGTCATGGGATCAAGCCCCTTGTTGGGCTCCACACTGGGTGTGGCGGAGCCTACTTCAGATTCCTCTCCATCTCAGCCTCCCCTCAATAAAAAAAATTAAAGAAAGAAAAAAAAGGAATATGAATTTCTATGGGGATTTGAAGGGTCCCAAACAAATGAAGCATTCTGAAATTTAAGCTTCATTTGTTCTGTGGTAAATCTCTTTTGCCTGGAAATGCCAAGGGTACAAGGATGTGAGTAATAGGAACTCTTACACTACGGTTGTGAGTGTAAATCAGGGCAGTCACTTCAGAGAGCCTCTTGGCACTCTCTTGCTAAGTTGAGGACACATGTCTTTTAAGACCTGGAAATTCTCTTAAATGTATATCCTTAAGAAGCATTGACATGTGTTCAAAAATGTTCATAGCAGGGGCGCCTGGGTGGCTTAGTGGGTTAAAGCCTCTGCCTTCGGCTCAAGTCATGATCCCAGGGTCCTGGAATCGAGCCCTGCATCAGGCTCTCTGCTCAGCAGGGAGCCTGCTTCCTCCTCTCTCTCTGCCTGCCTCTCTGCCTACTTGTGATCTCTGTCAAATAAATAAATAAAATCTTTAAAAAAATGTTCATAGCAGCAATGTTTGTAATAATGATGGGGGGGGGATAGCCTAAACACCCATTTATAAGATGATGGATAGAGAAATTACCCTTTTTTCATAAAATATGATTCCATACAGTGAAGAAAATCAATGTATTAAAGCAGTGCATAACATAAACTCATCTGACAAGCACAAGATCGAGAGAAAAAAATTATGAAATAAGTACATTATGATTCTGTTTATATAAAGCTTAAAAACACACAACATATGGATGATTTATAGACAAATAACAAATGTATAAAAACAAGCAATGGAAGGGTGCCAGGGTGGCTCAGTAAGTGAAGCATCTGCCTTCGGCTCAGATCATGATCTCAGGGTCCTGGGATGGAGCCCCAAGTTGGGCTCCCTGCTCAGCAGGGAGTCTGCTCCTTCCTCTGCTCCTCCCCCTGCTTGTGCTCTCTCTCTCAAATGAATAAATAAAATCTTTAAAAACAAAACAAAACAGGGGCGCCTGGGTGGCTCAGTGGGTTAAAGCCTCCACCTTCGGCTCAGGTCATGATCCCAGGGTCCTGGGATCAAGCCCCACATCAGGCTCTCTGCTCCGCAGGGAGCCTGCTACCTCCTCTCTCTGCCTGCCTCTCTGCCTACCTGTGATCTCTCTCTGTCAAATAAATAAATAAAATCTTAAAAAAAAAAAACAAGCAGTGGAATGATAAGAAAGTAAGGATAGTGGTTACTTTAGTGGAAAGTGGGAGGAAACTTAACGGGGGAAGACTATGAAGAGGACTTCAACCAGGTCTGTAACATTGTATTTCCTTTTCCTATCGCAGATTTCTTTTGTTTGAAAATTGAGGTATGTATTAGTTTCCTAGGACTGTCATAACAAAGTACCATCAACTAAGTGGCTTAAAACCACAGAAATGCATTCTCCCACAGGTTTGGAGGCCAGAAATCCAAAAGCTCTCTTCCCTGGGACACACTGGGTGGAATATTTCCTTGCTTCTTCCTCGATTCCAGTGGTGGCCACATCCCTGGCTTCCTTGGCTTGCGGCTGCATCTCTCCCATCTCTGTGTCTGGCATCACCTGGCATTTTCACTCCTAGTCTCTGTCTTCCCCTCTTTTTATAAGGCGACTAGGCTGAACTCATCTTCACTAATGACAACAACCTTATTTCTAAATAAGGTCATTCTGATGTGCTGAGTTAGGACTTTAACATATCTTTGGGGGAAGGCACAATTCAACCCACAGCAAGGTGTGATTTGCCTGCAGTGAAATATACAAATCTTAAATATATATTTTTTGAGTTTTGACACATGCATATTTGTATTATTTTTCTATTTTTTAAAAAAAATTTATTTATTTATTTGACAGAGAGAGATCACAAGTAGGCAGAGAGATGGGCAGAGAGAGAGGGAAGCAGGCTCCCCGCTGAGCAGAGAGCCTGATGTGGGACTTGATGCCAGGACCCTGAGATCATGACCTGAGCCGAAGGCAGAGGCTTAACCCACTGAGCCACCCAGGCATCTCTATATTACTATTCTATTGATCCTGTAACAAATTATCATAAACTTAGTACCTTAAAACAAGACAAATTTATTATCTTACAGTTCTGTAGGTCAGAAGTCTGACATGGGTCTTACTGGGCTAAAATCCAGGTGTTGATCAGGGTGGGTTCCTTTCTAGGGGCCCTAGAGGAGAATCTGTTAACTTTCCTTGTCTATTCTCTAGAGAGATTCCTTGGATCTTAACCCTTCCTCCATCTTGTAAGCTGGCAATGTTACATTTCTCTGCCCTTTCTTCTGTTTGCCATTCTATCTTTTTGACCACAGCCAGGAAAGGTTCTCTGCTTGTATGATTAGATTGGGCCCACCCATATGGTCTCGCCATCCTAAGGCGCTTAATGTCAATCACATTTCTGAAGCCCTTTTTGCCATTTAGGATAACGTAATCGCAGGCTTGGAGCATTGGAGCATGGTTGCCTTGGGGGCCATTATTCTGCCTGCCACCCATGTAACACCCACCCATCAAGATTTAGCACATTTTCAGCTCCTCCCTAAATTTCCTCTTGCCTCTTCTCAGTCACTCCCAGCCCCACCCCCACCGCCATCCCCAGAGGTAACCTCTGTTCTGATTTCTATCACCTTCCGTTAGTTTGGTCTGTTCTAGAACTTCATATAAAGGGACATTCAGTATGTTCTCTCTCTCTTGCATATAGCTTCCGTCTCACTGCATAATATTTTGGGGGTTCACCTATGTTGTTACATGTATCGAGTTGCCCACTTTTTTGTTGTTGACTAGTATTCCATTGTATGAATATACCAAAATTTGATTGTACATTCTCTTGTTGATGAACACCTGGGTTATTTCCAGTCTGGGGCGGTTATGAACTTTCTTATACAAAGTCTTCTTTGGACACATGTTTTATTTTCTAAAGGATAAGAACTTAGAAGCATTGCTGGGTCACAGGATAGAAATATATTAACTTTGTATGGAGCTGCCAAGGTGTTTTTCAAAAGTGATTTTACCAATTTAGTTTCCCACCATCAATGTATGAGAATTCTAGTTACCTCTCATCTTTGCCAACATTTAGTATGATTGATCTTTGCAGTTTTAGCCATTAGATGGGTGTTTATTTTCTTCTTCTTCTTTTTTTAAGACACAAAATGTTTTTCCTCAAACAACAAAATAAGGAATCTTCCTCAAAGCTTAGCCCATTTCAATGAGGGGTAAATCTTTGGTGGAATACATTACCTAACTTTTTTTAATGCCATTGTATGATAATTACTTAGAAGCACTCTTAAAAAATTAATAGCTCTCGAACCTTAATATAACAAATGCATCAATTTACACATATATCCTAGGAAGCAAATCTTTTCCTCTCCTGTCAAATTTTATCCTCTTAGTTGACATGACACCTTGAATTACATACTTCTCTTAGATTTCTAAGATTTTCCCGCTTCCTGAACATGGGCTGTATTTTATTTATTTACCTTTCTATCCCTGGCACAATGTTGGAAATATCACCAGTGCTTAAAAAGGCTGCTGAGTGAATAATACAAATATAGAAGCATATTGATTTAAAGTATGAATATGAAAGACTAGAGTTACTATCACTCTTTTAATAGAAAACAGATTCCAAATTTGCACTAAAATCATAATTTGACACCAGTCACAAACTGGGATTGAGATAAATCCCTTTATATTCCATTCTTACTGATGGTGGAAGAAATCTTAATTGAAGAAGAAAATGAGTATTTATTTTAAAGAAATCAAAGATTTTGGACACTCATGTTCCAAACAACGAAGTTTCCATCCACAATGTGTTTTCAGATGTGGCATTACATGGCTCACAATACTTTTGCGATGGGGGTTTTTCATTTAGCTTTCTGGTATCACCTTATTCCACAGCATGGCCTGGCCTACCAACTGTACTGAGTTCTATTAGAAGAGCCTTGGATTACATTTCTAGAATCAAACCCAATTTGAATGTAACAGAAGGGCCTATCTGGGTACTCATAGGCATCTGTGGTTAGAATTCAGAAACACTGTGAAAGCTCTGTAAAAATGTGTGTGTGAGTGAGCAAGGGTGAATTTTTTCAGTGTCCCTAGTTTTCTTTAATTTTATTTTTAAAAGATTTTATTTATTTATTGGAAAGAGAGAGCATGAGTGGAGGGGAAAGGCAGAGGGAGAGGGAAGGAGAAGCAGACTTCCTGCTGAGCAGGGAGCCCCATGTGGGGCTGGATCCCAGGACCCTGAGGTCATGATCTAAACCAAAGGCAAATGCTTAACTGACTGAACCACCCAGGTGCCTTCAGTGTCCCTAGTTTTCATCAAATTCTCAAAAGCCAAGAAATGTGAATAGTTAGAGAGCACAGAGTGAACAGATTTGATATCGTGGCTGCATTGACTTCTCAGTTCTGTCAGTTTGTGTAGAGCAATTCGTGGGCCCATTTAAATAACCAGCCTGATGTTTCTTCTTCTGAGTTGACCATTCAGGTGTGTGACTGAGTCGATGAAAACAAATTTCCTGGCAAAATGCAGGTGTGTCATTGACAAATGGGCAGAAATTACACCGAGGCAAATCTCTCAGTCAGGAAGAGAACAAGAAAACTTCACCTCCCCTAGATTTACTATTGTGTCTTCAAATCACACTGAGTTTTCTTTCTTTTTTTTTCTCCATGATTTTATATATTTATTTGAGAGAGAGAGAGAGCTGGTAAGAGAGAGCACAAGCAGGGTGGGGGGCAAGGGGCAGCAGGAGAGGGAGAAGCTTGATCCCAGGACCATGGGATCATGACCTGAGCAGAAGGCAGACGCTTCATTGACTGAGCCATGCACACACCCCTCACATGGTCTTTTCACCCCAGGCTGTCTTTTCACAGGTGTAAATTGCCCATACAGAACATCTTTCTCTATTTCCTTCAGGATTTAGAAAGTAAGACAGTTATTCTCTTGTGTATTCATAAAGACTGACCCACCCCCCCAAAGGATTCCAATCTATCAAAGAGAACAATTCCCAGTTTAGTATAAATCTCTATTAATCCCTCTTAGCACCGAGACCAGACACTAGACAGAAACTCACATTTCCGAATGGAGAAAAAAAGATTCAAACAAAGCGGTAATCACTAATCAGAAGCAAATTAAACCTTCCAGTGACTTATTTTGGTCCTGCCTGAGACTTGATTTAGAAAAGAACACACAGGGGCACCTGGGTGGCTCAGTGGGTTAAGCCTCTGCCTTAGGCTCAGGTCATGATCTCAGGGTCCTGGGATCGAGCCCCACATTGGGCTCTCTGCTCAGCAGGGAGCCTGCTTCCCCCCCGCCCCCGCCTGCTTGTGATCTCTCTCTCTCTCTCAGTGTCAAATAAATAAATAAAATCTTTAAAAAAAAAAGGAACAGAACACACAGGGAAAAGAAGAAACTATCCTATAGAACACAATCTGGTGGAAACTCTTCCTTTGGATGAGTCTGGATTAGAGAGGCCTCCTGGGGGCAAAGCCATCCCCAGCCGAATATGGGGGTAGGTGTGGCAGATGGAGGGGAGGGTGATGCCCAGACATTTGCAGGCATTTGCAGGAAGTACAATTTGTACAAACTTGAGGACAGTCACCTGGGGCCTCACGACTCTCATTCCGAGCATAAGTCACATTTCCTTTACTGTTTATTGTTATTTCAATTTGCTTTATTAGGTGTGTAATGTGATAAGACTTCTTATAGCAATATTGGAATGAAGGATTACATTTTATGTGTTTGAAGATAACATTATAACCTTTCATCCTCACCATTACAGGCCTCTGCCCCGGCCTCATCTTCATTTTGGAAGTGGGACTCCCAGTAAAATGATGAGTGTGCTGAGTCCCCTGGGATGAAAAGGCCAGGCTGGTCATGGCGAAACACCCTTCCACTTAATTGCCAACGTTATTTAACATTTTGGAAGGAGGCCAGCTTCACCTTTGGAGGATTTTTAAGAGCTGGCTGGGTTTCACACCAGCTTCATCATGGTAGGATTTTCTAGTAAACAGTCATGCTTTCTAACAAGACACCATAAGGGTCCACCAGAGTCTCGGCATCTGGATACTCAAGACTGGGTGAATCCGTTTTTATTTCTCTGCCACAATAAAGGGCTCCTTTTTGGCCATTTTCTGAGTTCCTGATGCCACATGATATACTTCTTACTTCTTTTTCTGGAACTCACCTCTTTTGTTGTCTATAAGCTTGAATTCTCCTGATTCTTCCATTCCTTGTATCTATCTCCTTATAACTTTCTCTTCTTCTTTTGGCCATCACCTCTGGTCCCCAGGCCTTGGTTTCATTTCTCTGATTTCTTAACTCTACATTCATTCTTCTAGACAACTTTATTTTCTTGGCAGTCATGATTCCAAAATCAACATCTGTCTCACCACTCATTCAAGTGCAGATCCTATAATCCCAGTTGCCTACAGGAATACTCCCTTTAAGTGACCCTGCAGCTTCCCAGACTAAGATGTCCAGAATCAGGCAGCAGCTGAAAATCAAAACATAGTCACGTTATTCATGGGTCAGGCTGGCAAGACAAAAAAGTTTGAAAATATTCATTCCAGTGAGAATGTGGAGAATTGGGGCCCTTTGTGTTCTGTGAGTATAGGTGTTTATTAGCACATACTATTTTTTTGGCAATATTTATCAACAGTTAAAAGACATTTATTAGGATTTGAAAATACATATTATTTGACCTAATTGTTCCACTTCTAGAAATTTGTCTTAGAGATGAATATACATATTCATGAATATGTAAAAAAATTCACATACAAGAATTTGCACCATGACAGTGTTTTGTAAGTTGCAAACAATAGCAGCGACGATACCCTATGAAAACAATTCTGTTACATATAGCCAGAGAACTAGCTGGGGCAGACTGGTTACATAGAGCAGCATTCATACGCTGAAATACTATATAGCTTTTAAGAAGAATAAGGCATATCTGGAAAGCTCTATTAAATTTACATTTACATTTACATTGCTATTAAAGGCAAATGTAAATAAGGGCTAGCCACATACAATACAATTTCAAGAATGAATACACAAGACGCAGTTAATAGTCACTGCGTTTTGAGAGTTGAGAAGAGAAGGAAGAGGACTGCTTTTCAGTAAATACCATATTGTGTTGCTTGATTTTTGAAAATACAATTTTACTGATAACGTCGAGAAATGCTACTTCTTCCTTACAGATTCATCTTCTGGTTTCCCTAACTTTGTCCACATCAGCCACTTAGCCACCTGGCTTGAGGGTTTGAAATCAGTCTTGATTATTCTTTCATTTTTTTCTTTCTTTATTAAGTAAACTTTATTAAGTTCAAGCTCAATGTGGGGCTTGAACTCATGACCTTGAGATCAAGAGCTGCACGATCTACTGACTGAGCCAGCCAGACAGCCCTCCCCTTTCATTTTTAACTTTCTCCTAGAGTCACCAAATCCCCTTCCTCTCTTTAGTGTCCCTCAGCTGCATCCTTCCCTCTCCAGAAGACCCATTCTGTCCTGGTCCTGATTCTTGGACACCAATTTCCTTGAGAATCTGGGCAAACCACCCAATCACTTCACCTTCCTCATATGAATAATAATTCCCATCCGGGAAGGAGGGGGATATTTTACAACTAAATCAGGTAAGGAATTTAAGTCCCTGGCACATAATATGTGCTCAACAAATGCTATTTTCCATGTTCTCTTTAGAGACTTTGCCTCGTACTATTGTATCCTGATTCATATTATATATAGCTATCAAGTTCATTTCCTGAAAATAGTATTTTCGTCATTGAATCCCTTTGTTAACTTCCTTTTAGACTATGACCTTACCCTGGAATCCCAGATGGGGGAAGTAGTCAGCATCATTACAGCTAGTAACCATTGAGCCTTTGGAGAACTTCTTCTGGAAAGAAGACAAGTTGCTATTACTATCACCATGGGTCCATACTAGCAGAATTGGTGGCACTTCTGAAGCAAAGTTTTCCCATAGTCAAACCCCTTTCCTGCCATCCCTGAGACCTTTCTGTAAATTCTCATTGATCTAATTTGAGTAAAAATCAGCGGGGAAGTAGATGAAGCCCCAAATTTACTACTCAATACTCAAGATCTTGCATCAAGATCTCGCATCAAGATCTCACTCTCTCATATCTATCTCACTTTCTTTTCTACTTTCCCTTAATTTGACTCAAATCAACCCATTTCTATACTGTCCTTCCTATGTTCACTTTCTCACTTTAGAAGTAACACCCACTTGTAAAAGAGAGAGAGGGAGAAAGTATTACATTGTATGGAAATATGCAGAATAAAAATGAAAGTTCCCTTCCACCACTCCAATAATACTTGTCAACGACGCTAATCAAGACAGTTAAGATAGAATTTGGGGTTTTATCAATAGATTCAGATAAGAAGAGAAATTATAATAATCTTTTCCCTTTTGTATCTGTTTAAATAGCCCTGGCCTTTGAAGCTTTATAAAGCGTTTGGTGGGCACAAGGCAAAAATTCTATTTTTCCTCTGGATGTGTTCACAGGAAGATATTGCTACTTCTACTGCTGAACAGAGGAACTAAAAGCAAGTAGTACCTGTAAAAAAAGCAAAGCGTATAAGCCTTGCAAAGGAGGCTTATATGAACCAAAGGAGGCTTAAATGAACCAATCAAAGCTTGGGTAGAAGGGGATACCCTCTGGTATAACCCGGTACTTATGCCCTCAGGTTCTCTCTTCATTCTCCTCCCACCTACCCCCTGCCCCCATTCTCACGTGTGAGGTCGAAGCAGTAGGGTTACATAGATCATGGCGTAGATCAATTCCCAGGAACCACTCTGTCTCCTGGACCCTGGGTACAATCATGTCTAGAAGGGCTCAGCAGTGCCCTTGGAGCCTCACTGATCGTCTTGACATCCACAGGCACTTCCAAATCAATATAATCCTTACACTTTGGTTTTTGCAGTGCACTGACCATTAATTTATGTACATATTAAAAATGTATTATTGTACAGTACATGGGCATATAATTTAGAATGGATTAGATGTGAATGTGGTGGCCATTTCTAAAAACATGTGCACAGATAGACAGCATCAGGCAATTGGTTATAAACGTCACCCAGCTATTGCAACATCGTTCCTACAAGAAAATCAGATTGGATTCACAATCTTTTGATTTATTACACCTTTCAAAGGAATGCAACCCAACCCAGTGTAATTTCAAGGGCTGCAGGTCCTGGTATTATTACTATTATAGTCATTGGATATTTGTTGAATTCATTATGAAGAGATTGAATAGGCA
The DNA here is from genome assembly GCA_004024625.1 of Mellivora capensis. Lineage (NCBI taxonomy): Eukaryota > Metazoa > Chordata > Mammalia > Carnivora > Mustelidae > Mellivora > Mellivora capensis. Next base: position 378,761 of record PISX010000061.1, on the reverse strand, counting down.
GGTACTGCCAGTTTTAGTTTATTCTTTACCATGTAATCAAAATTGTAGAAAGAGAGAGGGAAAGAACATATTAATCATGGGCACTTGGGTATGAAAGGGAAGAAAAATTGACTCCTTTTATTGAGAAGGGAGGAGTTTTCTTGACCAAATTCATTAATGTTAATTAATAATTGACTTTTCCAGTGAGTGCAGCTTTGTTCTATCTTAAAAAAAATTAAAAAGAGGATTCCCATTGGCTTTTCTCTTTTATTCCAGTAAACATTAAAAAATATTTTACCACAACACTTCGTGATCGAAACTAACTCAGCAAGGAAAGGCAGCCAAGATCAGAGGACAGGCTATTGTGAGTTCTACATACCTTAGCAACATAATCATTAGCTCAAACATTCATTACCTCACATTTAATTTAAGTGAATTATCAACCCCCAAATATTATCTTCTACTTTAAACATTTAGAGAACCTTGAAAAACCTTCAAATTGTGTTTTGTCCCATTAGCTTGTCCCTTCACTCTCCAAAACAATGTTGTCATAAAGTTTTGATTATATAGCTTCTCTTCTTAATATTAAGAAAGTGAGACCAGACTCAGCAATGAAGGCTAAGACCCCTTGGTTAACCCTATCCTTTCTGCAGCTGTTCGTTTCTCTCCTATTAATTTGAGATAACTCATTTCCTTATATTTAAGTTCTTAGACATTCTCCCCCCTCCCCCAATATCTATAAAGGGAAAAGTTTGACGTCCAAGACTGTGAATTGGACATTCCCATATCTGCTGTAAGTTTCAGGGGGTATGAACTGCAAAATCTCTGCTGCATAATAACAGAAGTCAGCATCTCACTCTTTTGATGTAATTTTCTAAAAAGTTTGCTGTGATTTGTCTCTTATCATCCATCCATCCAACTGATAAATGGCCTAACATGCACCTTTACCACAACATTCCCAAATCCTATAATTCAAGTGTTTTGTTTTATTTTATAGATGTGGAAGGTGCCTCGTTAGCGCAGTAGGTAGCGCGTCAGTCTCATATTTTATAGATGTGGAAAAAAACATTGTTTTAAAATTCAAATTAAATTATATAAATGATTACCCTCATCTTCCTCCTCCTCCCCCTCCTTGTTCTCCTCCTTCTTCTTCTTCCTCTTATTCTTCTACTTCTTCCTCTCTTCTCCTTCTCCTCCTCCTCATTCCTCTTCCTCTTCCTCTTCCTCCTTCTCCTCCCTCTTTCCTCTGGGAAAATCTGAAGGGTCAGTTAGAGATAAATTTCCTCCATGAAAATTCATGGCCCTTACAGGGCTGGAGAATGATCTTGCTTTTTTTTTTTTTTTTTCTTGCTGAGGATACTTCAGATGTGGTGGTGAGTTATTTTAGACCAGGTGGATAGAGGCATCCACTCTAGGAAAGTAGAGCAAGGTGGAAGGAGCCGAGGGTTCTGATACCATAAAGACCCTGTACCAGCCCCCCATAAGATAACCTTAGTTTTGTGTTGAATGATATCATCTTCTATTAAAGTCTTATAGCTTGTCTAGGTAAAGAATAAATCCATAGTTCTCAAGGCTTCTCAAAAAATGTTTTTTGGGACGCCTGGGTGGCGCAGTTGGTTAAGCAGCTGCCTTCGGCTCAGGTCATGATCCCAGCGTCCTGGGATCGAGTCCCACATCGGGCTCCTTGCTCGGCAGGGAGCCTGCTTCTCCCTCTGCCTCTGCCTGCCACTCTGTCTGCCTGTGCTCGCTCGCTCTCTCTCCCTCTCTCTCTGACAAATAAATAAATAAAATCTTAAAAAAATGTTCTTTATTATTGGATTTTCAGCGAATAAGGAGACTATGTCACAACTAGAATTCATGTTAAAACTAGTGACCATTTCCTATCCCCCATTTTTTCAATGTTTCCAATTTTAAATCATCTGTCTCACTGTCTTTTAGTGCACATGCACTTGCAAAGCCCTGTATTCTCACTTTTTGATTGGGAAAATACTATATAGTTCCTAAAGCAGATAGCTTTTGGCTTCAGAAACTGAAACCCCAAGTCAAACAGATTTTAACATAAAGAAAAAGCAATGGATCATCTACTGAAAAGCTTAGAGGTAAGCTACAGATAAGGTTGGGTCTGGTTTCATTTCTTTGAGAATTTATTGTCTCTGCTGTCCTTGGTAATTTCCATTTTCAGGTTGGATTTTCCTTGTGAGAATGGATATAGGGAATACTTAATTCTGATGGAGTTTTTAGCTGGATCCATGATGGTCCAGCTACTTTTCCAAGCACCCTTGTAGTTGGTATGACCACATGATCAGATCTGGCTGACCAGGTAAGAGCAGGAGAGATGGAAACAGTTTTTGAGCCTTGTTTTTTGGGGAAGAGGGGTATGCCCTCCTCCCTCCCTTTTCTCCTTCCCATTGGATAGATTTTGGGTATGGCAATGAGTCATCTTGAATCATATAGGTGAAGGCAACATTATTATTTTTTTTATTTTTTAACATTATTATTATTTTTATTTTTTAAGGCAACACTTTTGAAGACAAACCATCTTGAATCCTTACAGATTAAAGTGGAGTAAGAGGAAAGGATTCTGAATCCCTGACCCTGTGGAACCACCATGCCAGCCTTCAACTGCTCTTGCCTCAACTGTCAAATGGCGGGGGGGCGGGGGGGAGGATACTCCTATTTTGTTTAAACCAGTATTACTTTGGATCTCTGTAGAGCAGCCAAGAAGGACCCCTGAGGTCCCAAGACCCTTTGGGTGGATCCCTGAGGTCAACTCTGTTTTTTATAATAATACCCAGAGATGTCCACATTCTAATTCTTGGAACCAGTGAATGTATTACTTTAAATGCAAAAGAGACTTTGCAAATGTGATTAAGGATCTTGAGATGGGTGTTTACCCTGGATTATCTGGGGGGCCCAGTGTCGGTCACAGGGGCCTTATAAGAAGGAGACAGGACAGCAGAGACAGGAAGCAGCTCTGGCCATGCTGCATTGCTGGTTTTGACAATGGAGGAGCAGCTTAGAGCCAAGGAATGTGAGGAAGTTGGCAAGGCCAAGGAAGTGGAATCTGCTAGAACCTCAAGGAAGAACCACCCCTGTTGACCCCTTGATTTTCATCCAGTGAGACTGATTTTGGACTTCTGATCTGAGAAGGGTAAGATAAAATTTGTGTTGTTTTAAGCCACAAAATTCATGCTAATTTGTTACAGCAGCAATAGAAAGCTAATACTAACACCCAGATATTATTTGCCTTTTTCACTTTCATTCTGTCCTGAGCACACAAGGGAGTTTTCCAGAGGTTAGATGTATTATCACAACAGATGGAATACATCGGATATGAGAATCCTCTTGTCTTCTGTTAACCTAGATATTAAAAAGGTTAGCAAAAATATGAAAAACAATGATGCTTCTCTCAGATTTTTGTTTTGCTTTGGAAAACTCATTTTCTTCACTGAAGGTATTATTCATATTAACCTATAAGAGATATATTGTTATTTTAAATGAGTTAGTAAATAGTTTTTAAATTTTCAGTTTTAATTTCTAGTACAGCAGATACTGATAAATACAACTCACATAAATGAAAGCTCTTTGTGGTTCTTGATAATTTTTAAGGATGGAAAACGATCCTCAGGTCAGAAAAATCTATATACTAAAATACTGTAGTGCCAAATGGGCTGTTGCAATTTTAGATCACAAATTCACTATACAAAGGAAAGAGAAAGCTTTCCTCCCCAAACATCAACTAGAAATGCCAGCTTTTACTCTGGTCGAGCCAATTTAGGAGCTCCAGCCACTCCTGTACCAATCACTGTGACGATGGGAGGGATTTACCCTGATAGAGTCAGCCATCGGGGCCTGCCCCGGGACTGGGGGTGAGCTCAATCCCATTAAACCACGTGGCTGCTATCTCGTGGGAGAAAGGGACAGATGGATGCTAGGGAGTCAGTCCGCAACAGTTCCTGGAGAAAATGAAAAATGATGATGGCAAACAGAGAGGCTCCGTTCTAAGCCCTCAGTTCTCCCAGCCACTCCATGAGAAAGGCATTATTGTTTATTATAACATGCAACACAATCTCTGCCACTGCTTCAGCTGAGAGTCAGGCTTGAAGAATGTTCAAATGTTTCACTTCCCCAGGATTTTGATGGAAGCTTTACCGTTAGTGTAACGCTAGCAGCAGAAGGCAAGGGTCCCAGCACACGCTCTGGGATGAGACAGACATACTCACACAATGCTCGGATTTGGGCTCAGAAAACACGGTGGGGGACGCCTGGGTGGCTCAGTTGGTTAAGCGGCTGCCTTCGGCTCAGGTCATGATCCCGGCGTCCTGGGATCGAGTCCTACATCGGGCTCCTTGCTCGGCAGGGAGCCTGCTTCTCCCTCGGCCTCTGCCTGCCACTCTATCTGCCTGTGCTTCCTCTCTCTCTGACAAGTAAATAAATTTTAAAAAAAAATTAAAAAAAAAAAGAAAAAGAAAACACGGTGGTTTTGTTTTTCTGTAACCTATATAATACTCTTTAAACGCCCCCCCCCATCACCATGGTATTCATTAGTGGGTGCAGGTTATAATTTGAGTCTAATTAAATAGTGTCATTCCAATCAACAATGTAAATAGCGTCCTTAGACTTCAATATTTGGTTTCTCTCAGGACAATGCTCAAGTCTGTCGGGTTTCTCGTTCCCGCTTCCAGAAGGTGCTAAGTGTTTGGGGGAACAGGTGGGAGGAGTGTGACATGAGCCTCTGTGGTGGGGGACTGTGAGATCCTTGGAGCCACATCCTGGCCTGGCCATGCCTGAGCGTGACTGGACCAGCCCCCATGTGTTCTGTGGGTGTCTGCGGCTGAGGTGGGAGGCTGGCCTTCTCTCGTGGCTCGGTGGAGTCACCCTTCCCTTCACGAACTCCTCAACCCTGCCCACGTCTTCACTGGGCCTGAGGACACCCCGGATGTGAACACTGCTGGCAAATTCCTCAGCCAAACTCTAAACTCATGTCCGTATCTCACACCCCAGTCCTCCCACCCCAAGTATCCCACGTGGGAGTGGGCGTCCTTAGGGGAACTGAAGTGAGGCCCTGCGCCTGCCTCATCATGTTGAGTTCTCAGTTTACCTCCATGTACCGTCTCCAGTTCGGGTGGCTCCTCCCAGAGTCCTCAGCAGAAAGCAGAGCCGAAGCCCCTCAAATTTAGGCTTTCTCGTCACCTTAAATCCCACCACCCTTCTCTCAAGGACACTGGCACAGAGAAGGAAGATTGGGACATGTGTCTCTCCCTTCCTCTCTAACTCTGTCCCCTTACCCCCATAGACCCCTGAGGGAAAAAGTGCAGGCTTTTCTCTACTACACAGATCTCTCCTCCGTGCAAGTCTGTGATCAAGTCTTCCAGACACGTTCCTTGATGTGGAAAAGGAGTACATAAGAGAATTTCGAAAAACCCTTTTCTCTGTTGACGAAGCCTGACTTCCGAGCCTGCCATCTTGCCGAGGAACTGAAAATCTGATGTTGGCTGTTCGCAGCTGAATATTCTCCCTCTTTCTGCATCCCCGGTTTATAATCCCAAACTCCTACTCTACTGCTCCCTGATACACCTTAGGCGCTCTGGGTGGAGGGTTGCATACATCTGAGAGAAAAGTTTACAATAGGAAACTATGTATGTGGGGGGAAATAAAGGTACAACCACACGCTTAATAAGGTTACCCCAGAACGTGGATCCTGGCTCCGCTCCTGACTCGTGTGCCCCTGGGCAGGTTAATATCTCTAGGTCCGGGCTTTTCCATGCGGTGCAGAGAAAACAACAGAATCTGCTTTACACCTGCCCATCCACGTACACACTCACCTGGCCTGGCGCCGGCCCGTGAACATGCGTAGTCGCGGTCCTTGAATCAGCCCCGTCGCCTGGGCTCAGGAATGGGTCATGCGCTGTGGATACCCGGAGAAAGTATTACTCAGTGACTTGTCGAAACACATCATCAGTGCTTTGCTGCTCTGTCAGTCCCTCCCAATTCTTGGACTAAGATCTCTGAGGCTACAGGGACATCGTTCATTTCCAGGAGGAAGGGGCCGCTCCCCTTTTTGAGCTGTGGAGAATTCAGACTGGAAAGAGAGGAAGCAAGGAAAGGAGAGAGGGAGGGAGGGAGAGAAGGGGTGTGGGAAGGGGGAAGCAAAGGAGGGAGTTCCAAGCAGGGCCCCCTATTGTAATCTTTGATGGTCCAGCTGCTGCCGTTCTTGGGTGGAAACATCCTTCTACACGTAATGTGAAGGCAATCGTGGGAGTCTTTGATGGACAATTCAGATCTTTACACAATTTATTCACCTTCTGTACACAATTTCCTCAGCTTCTGTAAAAACAGGCATGGAATTCTGATTCTGTGATGAATACAGACCTGTTTTGTAGCTCTAAAGGTTTTAGGTGCACAAAGTATAGCTAGAAGGAGGCAGTATAGGTAATCACCTGCATCAGGGTCTGGCACGCTTTTTCTGTAAGAAGACTGATGGTAAACGTTTTCGGCTTTGTGGGCGATAATTGTCTTTACTGCAAATGCTCAGTGCTGCTTTTGCAGCTGAAAACAGCCATTCATATACGAATGAATGAGCATGGCTGCGTCCCCCCAAAACCATTTATGTATCCTAACATTTGAATCTCATGTAATTTTCACTTGTCATGAGATAGGATTCTTCTCTGATTTTTTTCTTCAACCATTTCAAAACATGAGCTAAACAAAAAGGCAGAATTTAGCCCCTGGGGCTGTCGTTCGCTGACCCCTAGTGTGTTCAGCGTCATTTCAGAAACACCGCGGAATCCTTCTACTTGCTTCTGCCAAAATCCTAGGATCCCACCGTGGATACTTGAGTCCGTTAGTTTAGGGTTTTTTGGTTTTGTTTTTGTTTTAAGTAGATACAAATTCCCCTTAAGGAGGCAATACTCCCACGTACCAGCCTTTATGTTGCACTTTATAAAGTTCTGATTTTCAGTGGATTTTGACAGGCAGAATGTGGGAAGATAGTAAATGTCCTCGGGAGGAAAGAGAAGCTCTAGGAGTGTGGACAAGAGGAAAAGCCCGATTAGTGGGACACTTCAGATGGCAAGAAAGGTCCTCTTTTCAAAATCTGGCCTAACATCATGGACGCTTGAACAGACTTTAGAAAAAAATTGATCAAGAATTTACAGTCCAAAGGTGATGTCCATAATAATCATTTGAAGAGAAAATCTAGGCTGTAAGCATCAATTTCCACCAGGGCTCTGAGGAAGCCAGTCTAAAGACATGTTGGAGCACTTGCCAACGCCAACTTTTCCATTGACTTATACTCTGTGGACATTGTATTTTGATATAAGAAAACTCTGTTTAAGAAGCCATGGGTGTAAAAGACAATAGCGTTATTTTCTGCAGTAGGTCAGATGAAGGGCTTACACTCAGAGGCAGTTTCTAATGCGCTCACCCGATGGCTTCTGTCCAGCACAGACCGACTAGCCACGTGAGGCTATGGGGCATTTAAAGTGTGGTTCCTCCTAATTGATAAGTGCTATCAGGTATAAAAGACACACTGGATTTTAAAGACCGAATATAAAAAATATTAATATAATATTATATATTTATAATTATAATATTTATAATTTTATTATAAAATAATAAAAAATATTAGTGGAATAGCTCACTAATAATTGTAAAGTATAGGTTTTGTGTTGAAATGACTCTATTTTTAAAGAATTTATTTATTTGAGAGAGAGGGAGAGAGAAAGAGAGAGAGACTGGGAGCCCAAGCAGGGGGTATGGCAGAGGGAGAAGGAGAAAGAATCCCCGCTGAGCAGGGAACCTGATGCAGGACTTGATCCCAGGACCCCGGGATCATGACCTGAGCTGAAGGCAGATGCTCAACTGACTGAGCCACCCAGTGCCCTGAAATGACTCTACTTTAGATACATTGGGTTAAATAAAATGTTGGCAAGTTAATTTCACCTGTTTCTTTTTACTTTCCAAAATACGGTGATTAGAAAAAAGAAAATTTCACCTGTGCCTTGCATTTTGTTTCCATTGGGCAATCCTGAACCAGACTTTGAGCTGATAGGTAGCAGAGGGCCATGAAAAAGTACTGGACAGGAAGGTGGAGGCCTGGGTCTTACTCTTACCTCTGTTTCTTACTTGTTTTAGGACTTTGGGTAAGCCACCTATTTTAATCTTCAAAATCTGAGCATGGAACTAGATGATCTCTAAGGCTTCATCCAGATGGGGAAAAAAAATAATTCAAGCTAAGAGCATTCTTTTTTTTTTTTTTTTTAAAGTAGACTCCACACCGAGCATGGAGCCCAACCTGGGGCTTGAACTCAAGACCCTGAGATCGAGTCAGATGCTCAACCCACTGAGCCACCCAGATGCCCCCAGGCTATGAGTATTCTTATCATTTCTCTATCATATATATTATTTTTTAATTTCTGATCATGGGAAGCTAACATTCTTCCTATACTTATCTCCAAGGGTCTTGAAGATAAAACTATAAGCCACTTATAAAATGCATCATTTACCATTCCAAAGAAAGGGTAAGAAGATGCCGTTTGATCACTGAAGTGCTGGTGTAACTGTAATGAATTCTCCTGAGATTCTCTGGACCTTGCTCTGCCACATCCTGCCACCTCGCGCAACTCCTGGCTCCTCAAATGGGGAGACGCTTGGCCGAGAGGCTGGTGAGATTCATTGCCACAGCTTTATCCAGCGATAGCTTCTAGCCATCTAGATCTCCCTGCTACCACTGGCTTGAAATCGTCTCTGCTTTTCTTTCACCTGGGCAGAAATTACAACATTCTTTGGATGCATTTGAGCACACACCCTGTGTCAGAATTATGAGTCTTTGAAGAAACAGAGATAAAGAGGAGAGATCCTTCTCTAGGGACAGAACTTAGAAACAGTTAATGAAGGGAGGATTCTTTGGGTCTGAAACCCCAAAACAATTTTCCTTGTTATTTTGATTCAACGGTCACATATATAGGTCTAAATCTTACTATATCCCATGATTTTTGTTTATTATGTTAATATTAATATTTATCCATAATTACATATTTTTCTATTTGTTCATTTTTTGTTGGCTACAGCCTTGTGGGAGGTGTGTCTGAATTCAAACCTTATTTTGTTTCCTTGGAAAGGGCGGACTTCATATGTATTTTTCAAAATAAGTTTTTTTTATTTTCAAGTAGTTTCAGATTTACAGAAGAATTGCAGATAGAGAGTTTCCATGTAACCGACACCCAGTTTTCCCTAGGATTAACGTCTTAAATTAGTATGGTACATTTCTTTCTATTAATAAATAATATTAGTACATTATTACTTAGAGTCCACACTCTCTTCAGATTTCTTTAGTTTCCCTAATGTCCTTCTTCTGTTCCAACATCCTGCCCAGCATGCCACATGACATTTCATTGTCAGGTTTCCTTTGGTTCTCTTGGATGCGGTGGTTTCTCAGACTTTCCATTTATTTGTTTGTTTATTGAACCTTGAGGTTTTTTTCTCTCTCTCTCTTTTTATTTTATTTATTTTTTATTATTTTTAAAGCTTTTATTTTTTTAAAGATTTTATTTATTCATCTGACAGAGAAAGAGCATAAGCAGGGGAAGCAGCAGAGGGAGAGGGAGAAGAGACTCCCCGCTGAGCAGAGAGCCCGATGTGGGGCTCGATCCCAAGACCCCAGGATCATGACCTGAGCTGAAGGCAGACATTTAACCGACTGAGCCACCCAAGTGCCCTAAAGATTTTATTTTTAAGTAATCTCTACACCCAACGAGGGGCTCCAACCTGTACCCCTGAGATCAAGAGTCACACACTCCACCCGCTAATCCAGCCTGACACCCCCTGTCTGTCTTTTTAAATTGAACTATAATTAACAGACAAGGTTAGGGGCACTTGGGTGGCTCAGATGGTTAAGCATCTGCCTTCGGCTCAGGTCATGATCCCAGGGTCCTGGGATTGAGCCCCACATCAGGATCTCTGCTCAGTGGGGAGCCTGCTTCCCCCTCTGCCTGCCCCCCATCCCACCGCTCATGCTCTTTGTCTCAAATAAATAAAATTAAAACAATAAAACATAACAATGTTACACTGATGACTGTATGAGTTAGGGTACTCTGGACAAACTGAGCAATGGATCAGACGTACTACACACACACACACACACACACACAGAGATTTATTTTAATGAATTGGCTGATGTGATTACAGAGGCTGGAAGGTTCAAAGTTCAAAATCTGCACAGCAGGCTGGCAGGCTAAATACTCAGGCAGGAATTGGTGGTGCCGTCTTGAGCCAGAATTTCTTCTTTCCTGGGAAACCTGGTAGGTAAGGCCCTCAGCAGATTGGATGAGGCCCTGCTCCCCTTATAATCTCCTTTATTTAAGAAGGGTCAATGATGATAGGTGTTGACCACAGCTAGATACAGCAACACCAACGTTAGTGTTTGATTAAACAACGGGAAACTGTAGTCTCGCCAAAGGGACACAGAAAACTAAGCATCACAATGACCTTAATGTTTCGGGGTGTACTCATCAGAGAATTTGTACAGGGTTCCTCGACTGGGATTGGACTGATGCTTTCTCATGATTAGAGTGGGGTTATGTATTTTTGGGCGAACTAGATTTTATGGGTCAACGGACTAAGTGGTGACTGTGGATGGATTGTTTCTCGGAAATCTAATGTTGGCCTGCGCTCTGGAGTGTACAGTATATTCCTGCGATGGCCTATTGTCTGTATTCTGCTGGAATGCTCAGTTTGACCCTCTATTATTTTATTTAAACTTAAAAAACCCCACTGTTATTAACATTATAAAGAGTTACAAAAACAGTGCCAGAATGCCTTGAAGACACTTTACCCAGCTTCCTCTAAAGTTAATGTTGTGCTCCCTCGCTGACTGAGTCCAAGGTTGGGGAAAACCAGATCAAGTGCAAGGTTGCAGTTGCCTGGGAGGCGGGAGAACCTGTCTCTACAGAGAGGGTAGAGATCCCCAAAGGCTCGTGAAGTTCAAGTTGAGATGATTGCCACTGCAGTTTGCCACGCTGATGCCTCTACCCTGAGTGGGGCTGATCCTGAAGGGAATCTTCCAGCGATCCTGGGACATGAAGGTGCAGAAATTGTGGACACTGTTGGCGAAGGAGTCACTCAACTGCGGACTGGTGATACTGTCCTTCCGCGTTACACGCCACAGTGTGGAGAATGCAAATTTTGTCTAAACCCTAAAACCTTTGCCAGAAGAGAAGTGGTGCTCAGGAGAAAGGATTAATGCCAGATGGGACTAGCAGATTTCCTTGCAAAGGAAAGACAATTCTACATTCCCTGGGAACCAGCACACTTTCTGAGCATACAGTCACGGCTGAGATCTCTGTTGCTGAAATTGATCCTTTCGCGCCTGTGAATAAAATCTGCCTTGTGGGTTGTGGCATTTCCGCTGCGCCATCTTTGGTCCAGGAGGATTTGCACTGGCGGCTCTCATGGGCTCTAAGGTGGCTGGTGTATCCTGGATCTTTGGTGTGGACATCAATAAAGGTAAATTCACAAGGACCAAGGACTTTGGAGCCTCTGAATGCATTACCCCTCAGGACTTCCTACACCCATCCAGGAAGCGCCCACTGAAAGGACTGACAGGGGAGCACACTAGGCCTTCGAGTGTACTGGTAAGGTCAAAGTCAGGAGAGCAGAGCTGGAGGCCCGCCCCCAAAGGCCAGTGTCAGCGTCCCAGTCAGAGTAGCTGCTTCCTGTGAAGACGTCCCAATCGCCCATTTCAGCGGGTACAGTTGAGGGCATGGTTAACCCTGTTTGTTGCGACTGAACCAGAAATGCTGCATGTGGAAAGGCACTGCCTTTGGAGGGTGGGGGAGTGTGGAAAACGTCCTGAAGTTGGTGTCTGAATGTACGTCCAGGAAAGTAAAAGTTGATGATTTCGTGACACATAATCTTTTGACCAAATTAACAAAACCTTTGAACTGATGCAGCAGAGCACTCGAACTGTTGCAAAGCTCTAAATTCAACAGAGAAAACATGTTCATCCTCGCACCTACGTCTTGGGGTCCAACTGGAACAGCCAGACAAGCGGGGGGAAGATCGTCCAACTTCACAGCCTCTTCGACTTTCTAGACCTTCTCTACTACTACTTCTAGAGTAACCCCCTCTGGGTTATATTTTTTGTATAATTCATAAATCTCTAGATTTATGTAGATAAGTTAGATATGTAGATTAGATATTTATTAGATATTTATGTAGATAAATTAGAGATTTATGTAATTTATGTAATTTATGACTAATACAGTCATAAATCTGTTTTCTGAACTCTCCTTCACATGAATAATTGCCAGCTCATCAAGGAATATTCTAACATAATAAAAGCAATTTCTGTGGAAAAGAAAAAGTTAACATTGCACGTGGTCATAGTACAATCACCCCAATGAAGAAATTGATATTAGTATAATACTATTCACTAAACTATAAACTTGATTCAGATTTTTATCCAGTTTTTCTATATTGTCCTTTTACTGCTCCAGGATGCAGGGAGGATGACACACAATTTGTTGTCATGTGTTCTCAGTTTCATTCAATCTGCAACAGTCTTAGTCTTTCCTTGACCTTGAGTCTTTCATGACCTTGAGACTATTGTAGAGTTCTGCTTGATGATTTTGTGGAATGCTGCTTCGTTTGGCGTGTCTGATATTTTCAGATGGTTCTGGGATATTATGCTTAGGTTGAGATCATGTCTTATTGGAAACAATACCACAGAAGTGATGTTCCTTCTCAGAGTATCATATCAGGTTACATAATGTCTTATTAGCGGTGATGTTAACCTTGTTAACCTTGATCTCTTGGTTAAGGGGTCTGCCAGGTTTCTCCACTGTACACTTACTATTTTTGTCTTTTTTAGTTAATTTCTTTTGCTGGGGAAGAGATAATTTGAGACTATGCAAATATCTTGATTTTTTAAAAAAAACCGTCACCCACTAAATTTAGCATCCACGTGTGGATCTTGCCTATAGCCGTTATTACTCTGGTGTTCAAATGGTGATTTTCTTTTTCCTTCATTCCTTCTATATTACTAATTGGAATATTCTGTAAGGAAGAGTTGGTCTTTCTCCTCTATTTATTTATCCAGTTGTCTACTTATATCAGTATAGACTCACATGCTCTCATTTTATTCTTTGGATTATATACTGATTTCTTTTTACGTTCTGTTACAATTTGATGGAGGATTTTAATGAAATGAGTGAGTGAGAACGCACTTTGATTTCCCCATGTGTTGTTACATACCTTAAATTTTCTTGAAAGGAGCCAAGGTAAAATCTAAATCTCAGAAATGTAAGTAAGGAATAGATAGTCTAGTGAGGTGGTTTGAAGAGCAAAGCTTCTGGAATCACACTGCCCAGGTGCTTACCCTTTCTGCGTTACCTTCCTCACCTGTAAAACAAGGACGTAAGCAGTATTTACCCAAAAGGAGGCAAAACAAGGTAATATATGTAGAATGTTATTGTAGTACCTGAGTATATAGTAAATGCTCAATAAATGTTAAAAATAAATAATTGAAGGCATGGTGGACCCTGTGTGTCATGACTGAACCAGAAAGAGTAAACCAAGGGATTACTGGAAATCATATCTTAGACTGGTCCCACATCTTGCTTGTGCTTTGCTCTCTTCCTTTATGTACTCAGTAAATACCCAACTCAGAATTTGTCCTAAGATTTATTCTTTAGGGGCGCCTGAGTGGCTCAGCATCTGACTCTTGATTTCGCTCAGGTCATGATCTCAGGGTTGTGGGGTCAAGCCCTCTGCACTCAGCGCGGAGTCTGCTATGGCTTCTTTTTCCTTCTCCTCTGTCTCCCCGCCCCCCGCCAGTAGCTCTTTTAATTAATTAGCTAATTAATTAATTAAATCTTTACCATAAGAAATTATTCTTTAAATTTTCTGAAATGGATTTGACTTTGAGCAGTTGGTAAGATTATGGAATTGGAAACAAGCAAGCAGTTCCCTTAAATGTCTAACATCTAGACCTCTAGAGCAATCCCCCATCGCTGTGACACCCTCAGCCCCCAAAGCAATAAAACTTGGGTGTCTTTGTTAACAGAGCCAGTCGAGCTACCTTCTCCTGTCACCCCATCTCCTGCCAATTTGGAATATCACGTTCCAGTCAACAAGTATTTATATGCACCAGCCTTTTGTAGTCAATCTTTTTGTTCTCTTCTAGGATCCCTCACATGTCATTTGATGATGCCCTTGGTTCTCAGCATAACTAGAGATTTGGGGGTCTGTCACACAAAACGTTTGAGGAAGGTTCTTCTGTGAACACTACAACCCAGCTCTTCCCTGTGCCCCAGCCCCATCCTACCCTCCAGGTTCTTGTACGTCTTTCTGTTCCTCACCAAGGATTTGCTGCCTCACAGCTTGTGTGTCTGTGGTCCCCTCTGCCTGGAGCGACTGTCCCCCCAGTTCCTCACGTAGCACACTTACTCATCCTTCAGATCTCAGCTTACAACGTTGCTGCTGTGAGACGCTTTCGCTCATCTCCATACCTTTGTGCTTTCTCATTGATCCTTGCTCTTGTCTTTCCTAACCCTTATTACACCGTCATTATATATTTATTTATGCATGCCCTTTTTTGAGGCTTGCCTCCCTCCCAGAATGTCTGCTCCCTGAGGGCAGAGCCACAGAGGTCACCTGCTGTTCCATGCTTCTTGTCCTCAGTGCCACTGCATGTGGTGCATAATGATGAATGAATGCTTGGTTGAATAAATAAATAGCCAACATCTGCAAATGAGAGTGTTCAATTCAATGGATTCCCTGACTTTTTACTTAACATTTCGTGAATGCCTACTAGTGCTAAGTGCTGGGAATAAAAGTGGCTAAACCACATACCACCCCCCCCCGCCCCCGCTCTCTTGGACGCCCCAGTCTATGGGGACAGGGAAGTAGGCTGAATGCTGCCCACCCCACCTCCCTGCCCCCAGAGTTTCAGATCCAAATCCCTGGAACCTGTAAATATTACCTAACTTGGAAAATGGCTCTTTAGAGGTATGATCAAGGATCTTGAGCTGGGCAGACTATCTGGGATTATCCAGGAGGGCCCTAACTGCCATGACATGTATCCTTATAAGAGGGAGGCAGAGGGAGACTGCACAATCCACAGAAAGGGAAGGGGATGTGGAGGTGAGGGCAGAGATAGGAGTGATGTGTCTGCAAACCAGGGAGTGCCAGCAACCACTGGAAGCTGGAAGCTGGAAGAGGCAAGGGATGCATTCACCCCTAGAACCTCTGGCAGGAGTGTGGCCCTGGTGACACCGTGATGTTACCCAGTGATCCTGAGTTTGGACCTCTAGCTCCAGAGCTGTGAGACAACACATTTCTGTTGTTCTGCCCAGGGCTGTGGTAATTTCTTGCAGTGGCCACAGGACACCGGTATAGACGATGATACAAATAAATGAATCCTTGGGAAACAACATCACACATGGAGGTAAGAAGCAAGGTGGTGTATGTTTGCAGAGGAAAGACCTCTGGGGAAGGTATCTGGGAAGGTGTGGGAAGATTTTGCAGAGACAGAGATGTTGAGCTAGGATTGCAAAGATAAACAACTGTTTTCTTTTTTTAAAAAATATTTTATTTATTTATTTGTCAGGGAGAGAGAGAGAGAGAGAGCACAGGCAGACAGAGTGGCAGGCAGAGGCAGAGGGAGAAGCAGACTCCCTGGCAAGCAAGGAGCCCGATGTGGGACTCGATCCCAGGACGCCGGGATCATGACCTGAGCCGAAGGCAGCTGCTTAACCAACTGAGCCACCCAGGTGTCCCAAACAACTGTTTTCTAGGCAGTGCTAGGACTGGTGCCTGGGGAGATCATATTGGTGGGAACAGTGTGTGTAAAGGCATGAGACTACCAGGAGCACAACATGTTTGGGGAACTGGAGCAGCTGGGTTGAGCTGGAGTGTCAGGTAGATGGAGAGGAATGATGGGGATTGGGAAGCTGGAGAACCCAACTGTGACCTGATTTTGAGCTGCCCTGCATATCATATTAATATGCTTAACCTTTATTCTGTAATTGATAGAAAACTAAGGAAAATATGGAGATGACTGAACTGTGGCAAATGAGATTCCATGGCAATATGAACAGTGGACTAATGTGAGGTGAGACTATCTCAGTCCTGCTGGCAACTGTGTCTAAAGATGAATGAGACACAGTTCTTGCTCAGGGTCTACAAGGGAAAACAAACAGGGGAGCAAATACGTCCTCTACCCCAGACACTCGTTGTAAGGCCGTGGCAATATCCCGTGAGAGATAAGACACTAAGGCAGTAACAGTAGAGATAGAGAAACAGAGATGTTCAAGAGATAGCTCCTTGGTTTGTAAGCGAATAGACCCAGGAGATGCGACAGCGTATGGAGTGAAGGAGAGGGAGGACTTGGGGTGCTTTGAGGATGTTAGCTTGTGCAGCAGAGAAATATCATTTACAGAATTGTATGGGGGAAAGGTCTAGGAATTTAGGTCTGGTTGAACTTACAATTCCTGAGGGACAGCCAAGTAGAGACTTTGGCGGGGGAGTGGGGTTCAGTCTAGAGATCTGGAGGTCATCAACAAGAAATGGGACTTGAAGGCATGAAAGGGAATGAACAGGTAACAACAAGAGAGTAGGATCAAGGTCAGAGCCTGTACTGTACTAGTACTTGAATGGGAGAAAAAATATGAATTGTGTGATGTGTGAAAGGTGTTATAGACATGAATGAGTATTCTGGAGTCTTGAAGGTGTTGATGACTTCTGTAAATGCCTTTTCTTGAAAGACTTCAGGCTGTCTTAGAAACTCCAGTTGTCCCCAGGCCAACCCACCGGGAACTAGGTTGGTAACCCGTATGTCTATGCCTGCTGGCTTCCTAGGATCTGGCCTAGGGATCAGGCTGTGTCATTTGTTTAACCTGAACACCCATAACAATAACCAAACTTTTGACCAAATCATTAAGCAATTAATCCAGTGAGCACTTAATGATCTGATCCTAGTTAGCCAATAGGCTGACCATAAGGAAAATCAAAATCCCTTTCTGTCACAACAATTGGACCAATCCATCATGTAGACATTTCTTGAGATAAGCTTTTAATTTTTCAGTTATTAACAAACTTCCGGTCATATTAAGCTATATAAGTCATGTTTAAAAATTAATGAGGTCAGGGCTCAGTAACCTCTTGCACCTTCATTGCCTTTTCTGGGCGTTACTGGCAGACCTGAGGCATGAGCAAGGGAGGGGCAAAGAAGGAGGGAAAAAACAAGGCAAGGAAAGCGGCAAGAGAGGAGGAGAAAGCAGAGAGGAGAGCAAAGGGAGAGGAAAAGAAGAGAGAAACTGTAAAGGAAGACATTTATCTGAATTTGGTCCTAAAGGTTAGGATGAAATATTTCTTTGAAAAAAATTTATTTATTTATTAGAGATAGAGAGATACAGAGGAAGGGGCAGAGAGAGAGGGAGAGAGAGAATCTCAAGCAGTCTCCCCACTGAGCATGGAGCCTTATGTGGGGCTCAGCCCCATGACCCTGACATCATGAAGCCAAGAGTCAGAGACTTAACCAACTGAGCTAGCCAGGCACCCCTGGGAAGAAATATTTCTAGTTATTACAGGATCCAGGCAGCAGTGAGATGTAGCAGGAAGAATGCAGTTTGATGCCAGACAAACCTGGGCTCTGAGCCCTGGCTCTGCCATTCTCGTTGTATGACCTTGAGCCAGGTAACCTCTCCGAGCTTTGTCTCCCTCATCCTGAAAGGTGGCTTGACAGAGAGTAAAGAGCCACGTTTCTCCAGCCGGGTTTAAATCCTGATTCTGCCTTGTACCTGCTGTAGGACCTTGGGCAAGGTGCCTAACCTTTTAATGACTCAGTGTCCTCATGTTCTCAAGTGGGTATAATAACAGAATCTGCTTTATCTAGTCATTGTGACTCTTAAGCGAGGTAATACTTGAAAAGCATGCAGAAGAGTGTGCTTGATACTGTTAGTCGTGAGCTATAAAGTTGTATCAGTTAGATTGAAATGTAGTTGTAAAATCTCCCAGCCCAGTGCTTGGCATATGGAGGCGATCAGAAACCGTGAATCATCTTTCCATTTCAATTCCTTACATGTCCCAGATGGGAGAAGAATGGCGGCTTCTTGACTTCTCTTTCTCCATCAGGGCGCATCCAAACCCACTTGGACCAGCCTCTTTGGGTTCCCCTATCCACAGCCTGGTCTCACTCGGTCCTGGGCCAAACAGATGGAGCTCTGGGGGAAAGAGGGCTGGGCAATCTGAAGATGAGTTACAAATGTCTAATATCTTGAGGGTTAACTTTGCAACAGCTTCTAAATCTCAGGAGTTTGGGGTTTAGAGGTGGTCTATGCATGGTATGCTGATGAAAACAATAACCCGGAAGAGAGATCTAAGTGGACAGAAACCAAAGTCAGTACTGGTAAAGCCCAAGAACTGGAAGGTCACTGCAGTGTTCACACTTGTGAGTGTGATTTGAGTACAGAACGTGGCATGCAAGATCAAAGCAAGAGTTTCTGCCCCTTTCCTCCTAACGAATGGGGGTGTATAACACACACACACACACTCTTCCGTTTCACACAATTCATTACCTGCATGAAACCAAACCTCATGGTTAAAAAAGCAAAAACCAAAAAGGTCATCCTTTCTCTATTTAGCACAATTCTTGCAGCCCTGAAGTCAAACATCAGGCAGGAATAAATGCTGAGTGGAGAGGCCTCTGGGAACGAATGGGGAGCACGTTCTACCTGGTGATTTCACTCCTGCAATGAGAGGAGCACAAAAGATACCTCCTTCCACTTCTTGCAGCCCCCGGATCACCTATACCTTCCTGTGATTTCCCACTTGCCTCTCCTGCCCTGCTCCAGGGACCATAAGAAGCCAAGAGAGATCCTCTCTGGAGCCAGTAGATGACGTCATGTAAACAGTTAAGATGGCGGTGGGGTTGGGGGTGGGGAGAAGGTTTGAGCACGTGGAGCTGGCATTCAGCTACCAGAGTTGGCCACATTCACACTTCGGAAGGGTATAAGCCACACAACTTTTGTACCTCCTCCTTGCCTCATTTTTCTTGCCTCCAAAATAATGATATGGATAGAACCTACCGCCCAGGCTTGCTGTGAGGATGGAACGAGATGATTAAATAAGATCAAGTGATCAGCCCAGGCTCTGATTCAAGCTTAGCAGTCAATGTATACATAGTTGCTATTGTTTTCTTTTCTTTTAAGATTTTACTTATTTATTCAGGAGGCACAGAGAGAAAGAGAGAGGCAAAGGGAGAAGCAGGCTCCCTGCTGAGACCAGAGCCTGACACAGGACTTGATCCCAGGACCCAGGATCACAACCTGAGCTGAAGGCGTGTGCTTAACCCACTGAGCCACCCAGTTGCTACTGTTTCCAATAGCTCAGGGTTAAGGCCAAATACCAGACTCACGGTGGAGAAGATTTTTTTTGTCTGCCCTGGAGTGGATGAACACTTTTTCCAATGTGCAGGAGAAATCACATTTGTCATAAATGCAGCAATCTGTTAGTCACACTGCCTTTATCAGAATATGGCTATCTTTTGGAAGTGTTGACTGTGCCAGGTTATCCTTCATGAACTGCTGTCAAGGTCGCATGTCAATTGGCTTGGACTTACTGGTTAAACGTCATTACTAAATATCTACCCTTTCTACCCTATATGTGTAAGCCAGAGCTGCCCATAGGGGTGTGAAGACTCCTGACGAACATTTTCCAGCGATAATCCGGAGAGGAGGACTGCTAACTCTTGCCAAGTCCAGACTCGGGTGTGGGAGACGGTGGGGTGTTACGCAGTCATGCCTGTATTTTTACCACCCAGCTGGTCTTATGAAGACTTTAGCCAGGGGAACATCTCCTCTCTCTTCAGGCTGGCTTCTGCTTCTCTCCTGGTCATATCCCAAGATCCCCTGGGGAGGATGAGTGGGGGCGAGGAGCAAATTGGTCTTGCCTTTAGGGTTTGACCTCAGCAGGGCACACTGGCTTCTCCTTGTCCATGCTCCAAACACCACATCTAGAGATAAGATATAATCAGAGGGTAAACAGAAGAAAAAGATATTGCTGGAGGTGTGGGGGAAGCAGAGAGGTGAAATTCAGGTGGTACGTAGGGGTACGTCATCAGAGTGAAGAGTCAGCATGGGAAGTTCATTTGCAGGGAAGGGATCGATGTTGCCCCAAAAAATGAAGGTGGGGGACACCTCTGCATCCCAGCACACTTTCCTAAGGGCCCCGGGAGGAAGCTGGTTGTGATGGGGGCTTGGGGAGGGGGGACTCTGGCCTCTGCGGTTGTCTCTCTACTCCGCCCAACTCCCTGGCCTTCAGTCTGTCTTCATCACTCACTTGCAGGTGCATAGAAAGACCTCAATTAATTTTTGTTGAATGAATGAAAGACCTGGGATTGAGGACTCTGTATATTAAAATTCTATTTTGTGTGTGTGTGTGTAGCCAGAAAGCCTGGAAAGAGTGAGGCTTATTGCTAAAAATATATTCCCCCTGTCCTCCTAAGCAAAGTCTTAGAGGATCAGTGAAGAGGTAATGTATTTTTTTCTTTTTCTTTCTCTCTTAGAGAGAGAGAGAGGGAGAGTAAGCAGGAGCAGGAGCAGTGGAGGAAGGGGCAGAGGGAGAGGGAGAGACAATCTCAAGCAGATTCTGTGTTGAGAGGGAGAGACAATCTCAAGCAGATTCTGTGCTGACCTCGGAGCCTGAAACAGGGCTCAGTCTCACAACCCTGAGATCATGGCCTGAGCTGAAATCAAGAGTCGGATGCTTAAGGGACTGAATCAGCCAGGTGCCCCTGCGTTTTTGTTTTGTTACTAAACCTTTCTTTCAGGGAGGTCTTGGAAGATTTGGCTCTAACTTGCCTGTAGAGGATTCTTAAATGGCAAAGATACATATCACAGACTCCCATCAGACTCCCATCAGGCACATTTCCTCGTGAAGCACAGACCGAACTGGCCAAGAATGCAGTAAACCCCACCCTGAGCCAACACCACCGAGACCGTGAGATCAGAACCCATACACAGCGAGGCAGCAGGCGAGGCAGCAGGCAATTTTAAGTGCCCCCTCCAGCACCAAATGCCACCCCCACCAGATTCCATCTAGCATACATCAACCACCAACCTAGACTTAAACTTAAGAGCAGGAGGTAAACACCTAGTAGGGAATGGGAATGTGGACGTGATACAAAGGACAGGAATGGAGAAGCTAGTAAATAAATTTTAACCACTGTCCCTTCCAATGTCTGGGGACGGTAGGGTTGGAGACAGAACACTTATTCATCCAGCAATGACACGGAGTTTATTGAGGGTAGGGAAGGGTTCCTCTCACTAGATGTCCCGTGATTTGCTATTTTGCTGCAGGGAAATAACTGGATTGCAAAGCCGAGGGTGTGCCCATACACAGCTAAGGTGTGTACCTTGTGTGGGTGAAGACTGCCATTCACGCAGTACCAAGTACACATGTTCCTCACGTGCTCAGGACATTTTACCAAATCACAGAATCCAATAAATAGTTCTCCACAGCTTGCAGCTACTGCTCCCTGGACCATTCCGAAGTCTGATTTAGGGTACGCCAAAGGGAACATGGGTCCTGACACCATTAACCACTACGCCCACACTCCAGTCGACATGCTTCCCTTCTTGGTTTGATATGAAATCGTTCTTCCTGATTAAGGCAAAGGGCTTTTTAAAGTCTCCATTAAAAACATTTTTTTAACACATTAATACCCATTAGTTCTGGGTAGTTTATTATTTTCCTGCACCGGAGTAGGACCCGGAGGGTAAGGTAAGCAGCAAGACAGAAGTGGGGGCGCTGGGCTGGGCTGGGGGTGTGGGGTGGGATAGGAAGGGAGGAGGGGAGTGCTCTGAGTTCTGACCTCTCACGAGCTAGAGACACCCGTTGAGAAGGCAAACATGTTTCATCTAGAGGGGGAAGGGGAGGCCATTGAAATTGTAAATGACATCAAACTATCCAATATTCATCGACACGTATTTATTGATTATCTGTTATATTCCAGGCACTGTTCTAGGCCCTGGGGAACAACAGTAAGTCAAAGAGTAAAAAAATCTCTGCTCACCTTGAGCTTCTATCCTGGTGAGGAGGGACCTGCCGTGGGTGACACAAGTAAACCACATATTCAGAGTGACAGAAGAACATCGGAGAGGGGGAATGCAGAGGCCAGGGTGGGAAGGATGAGTGTGGGGCTGAATTGGGTGGTGGGGGATGAACCTATTCATATGGGGAACTTTGAGTCCAGTGTCCAGGGCCATGCAGGAGTGAGCCATGAGGCCATCAGTGAGAAGTGTCCCTGGCAGAGAGAAGAAGGGGTACAAAGGGTCCATGACAGAAACTGAATCATGTGTGTTAGGAAAATCTTGAGTGAGAAATGTTGTTTGGTGGTTCCTGCGGACGTAGTGTTTGATTAATGGGAATAAATAATTAGTTAATTAGTATATAAGCCTACAATTTAAACATTTGGCCTATAATTACCAGAGAAGAAATCGATATTTGAATCTTGGACTATGGTTTAAGTAAGAAATTATGTCTTAAAATGACCTTTTCATTAGGAAAAGCTTTAACTTATTAATTAATAATTTACTGATGATTAATAATTTAATAATTCACCCAGAAGCTCTTGCATAACGTATTGATCAAACCTGATTCTTTTATATTTTAGAGGTGTCCTAGTTCATGCCTCGGGATTGCACAGGGCAAAAGTATCAGGGCACAGCGGGCATTTCAGCGTAGTTCCACACGTGTCTTCACACCGCCGAGGGGTGAGGGAGTTCTCCGAGGCCCCCTTTACAAGACTCTTTCCACTCTCATGACCTAAGACCCTCCCAAAGTCCCCACCTCCAATCGCCATCACACTGGGGGTTATATTTCAACACATGAATTTTAGGGGCGTTCACTTTGTGCTGCGAACCGCAATGAGGAGTTGGGGATACGACAGGAAACAAAGCAAACATGATGCCTGCTTTCACAGGGCTTCCACCTCTAGGAAAATATGGGTGATAAACAAGTCAGTCAATGAAGAATAAAATGTATAAGATCCGTGAAGCAAACCAACAGGGCATGGTGCCACATAACCACAGGCAGTCAGTCTAGCCCCAGAGAGTCAAGGAGAGCCTCTCAGAGGAGGTGACGGTGAAGCAGAGATCTGTAGCAGGAGCCACTCAGGGAAGCCGCCGGGAGAGAACACCCCCACTGAGGGAACAGTACACACAGCGGGGCGGGGGTGGGAGGGCACTGTGTCCACGCGGGGCCAGCATGACTGGGGCAGGGGCGAGTCTAAGAGGAGGAACGTCAACTCTTTCACGAGACACCAGACCAGCAGGGCTCCTATGGTACAGCGATCACACAGATGCAAACTTACCTTGCAGGGCCCAAGAAAGGGGTTTGCCTTTCTCTTAGGAAGAAGAGATACGGTTTATTTTTAAAGTCAGGTTAATTGGGACGTAATGTATACAAAGAAATGCATGCGTTTTGATACACATTTTTACGAGTTTTGGCAAGTACATAGTCGTGAAGCCACCTCCGCGCTCATGATACGGAATGGTTCCATCATCCAGAAAAATTCCTTTGTAGTCACTCCCTTTTCCACCTGCCGGCTCCTGGCAACCACGGATGTGTTTTCTGTCCCTATAGTTTCTGTCTAACTGAAATCACACATCACATCATGCTCTCTGCGTCTGGCTCCTTTACTTAACAGATTGCATTTGGGGCTCAGCTAGGTTGTCGTGTGGTTCCTTTTCCTTGTTGACTAATACTCTGTAGTGTGGATGTACCACAGTTTACACCATTCCCTAACAGAATGTGCTTGTGCTGTTTCTGTGTTTTGGCAATGAATAAAAGCAGTGTTGATATCTACATCCAGTCTTTTTTTATGTGTGCAAACATACATTTTTATTTCTCTAGGCTAAATACTTAGGAGTGGCATCGCTGGGTCATATGACAGTATTTGGTTAGCTTTATAAGAAAGTGTCAAACTGGGGGTGCCTGGGTGGCTCGGTGGGTTAAGCTACTGCCTTCGGCTCAGGTCATGATCTCAGGGTCCTGGGATCAACCCCTGCATCAGGCTCTCTGCTCGGCGGGGAGCCTGCTTCCTCCTCTCTCTCTGCCTGCCTCTCTGCCTACTTGTGATCTCTGTCTGTCAAATAAATAAAATCTTTTTAAAAAAAGTGTCAAATTGTTTTTCCAAAGTGTCATTTCGAGTCTCAAGATCAGCGTACAAACATTGCAGTTAGCGCTGGAGCAAGTCAAGTTAGCACAAAGATTTTTTCGTTTGTTTGTTTTTTAAATTTTATTTATTTGATGAGAGAGAGAGTGAGAGAGAGAGCATAAGCAGGGAGAGTGGCAGGCAGTGGGAGAGGGAGAAGCAGGTTCCCTGCGGAGCAGGGAGCCCGATACGGGACCCAGTCCCAGGAACCTGGGAACATGACCTGAGCTGAAGGCAGTCTTTTAACCGACTGAGCCACCCAGGTGCCCTCATTTGTTTTGTTTTAAAGCTAACTAAGACACCCTTTCTTTTCTATCTCTCTTACTGAATTCGTAGAGTTCAATTCTAGATTGGATTCTGCGTTGTTTGGATATGGGTAGAGAATGTCACGTTGGCACACTGTTGAATAACAGTAGAAGAAATTGTAACAGGATCATAGACCGAGAGCAAATGGTAGGAGTGGATGGTCTCCCCGCTCCTGCCTGGGGTCATCCTTGAGTCCCAGCCTGGTTCATAAGCAGGTGTGGGTACCAGCCTGGAGAGGACACCCTGGGCTGCTCCGGCCGCAGCTCGGGGTCAGAGCAACTCAGACTTGCGGCACAGCCCCAAGAGGCTGGAATGGACAGCCTGGACCCTGATAGAACCTGAAACTAGGGAGCGGATCCTGGCAGCTTCAGGGCTCAGCCGTGTTGCTGAGGAGGCTCGAAGGACAATCACGTGACCCTCGACACATATCTGGGATGCTTTGCATGGCAGTGTCCTTCCCTAGGTCCTAAACTGTGTATCTGGAGTCACCATCCTGTTGGAGGTGCCCTAAGTATCAAGTGGCCACGATTATAGCCCACCTTACCTTCTACTTAGTGCTGCATAAACAGCTTAACTGGGCAGAGCGGAATTTAGTGGATACAGTAGATACGAAATCACCATGAGTAAGGGACTAAGTGACAGTGGTATCTGGGCCCTGTTTTCTGAACACCGAATAAGGAAAGGTGATTCCATCAATGGTTTGGGGGGACTCCTGTGTTTTTTCTTATAATGTTTACTCACTATTTGAAGAAAAATTGGAATTTGGGGTACATCTTGGTAACTTTTGGGGACAATGGGACAGGATATTTAAAATAAGCAGGATGGTCCTGGAAAAGCCAGGGTTAGAGCCACTTGTCCTGCTACCTTCATAACAAAGACGGGGCTAGAGCAGGCAGACGGAGCTTCAGAGTTCAGGCCATGTGCTTACAGGCTTGGAGTCAAAGGAGCTTGTGTCCCAGTCTGGTTCTGCCCCTTCTAACGCTGTGCTCTTGGGTACATTTCTTCATCTTTTAAAGCCTCCACTTTTTTCATGGGGGTTAACATGGTCATTAAATGAGATTGTGTTTGTAGTGTTTAATGCACGGTATGATACAAGCAAGACCTCCATTAATGATCGTGGTTATTATGATTATTTTCTTCCTTTTATACCTATGTGGAGAAGGGAAGGTGAAATTTAAGACTGGCTGATTTTGAAACCAAAGGTGCAGAGGAATTTTTTAAACATTTATTTTATTTTATCTAAATTCAATTAACATGTAGAGTATTATTAGTTTCAGAGGTAGGGTTCAGTGATTCATCTGTCTTGTATAATATCCAGTGTTCATGACGCCACGTGCCCTCCTTAATGTCAATCACCCAGTTACTCCATCCCTTCTACCCCCCCACCCCCAGCAACACTCAGTTTGTTTCCTATGATTAAGAGTCTCTTATGGTTTGTCTCTCTCTATGATTTTTTATTTTTCCCTCCCTTCCCCTATGGTCCTCTGTTTTGTTTCTTAAATTCCACATACTAGTGAAATCATAAAATTGTCTTTCTCTGATTGACTTATTTCTCTCAGCATAATACCCCCTAGTTCCATCCACATGATTGTAAAGGGCCAGGTTTCATTTTTACGATGAATGCATAATATTCCATTGTGTATATATACTGCATCTTTGTTACACATTCATCTGTTGGTGGACATATGGACTCCTTCCATAGTTTGGCTCTTGTGGACTTTACGGTGCAGAGGAATTCTTTTGTCCTATGGCAGCTTCCATATTCTCTACTTGTTTCCCTAATTCGGCAGCTAAAGATGTCTGGAAATTGCCAGCTATATTACCTTTCTATTTTCGCTGTCCAAAGGGCCATAAACTTAGTGCTTATAACGACATAAATTTAGTATGTTGCAGTTCTGTAGGTCAAAAGTCCTATTTGGGTCTCACATGGCAAAAATCAAGGGGTTGATGGGGCTCTGTTTTTTTTTTTTTTTCCTGGAGGGTTTATTTTTTTTCTTAAGTGCCATGTGGAACCCAGTATGGAGCCTGAATTCACAATCCTGAGATGAGATCAAGTCAGATGCTTAACCCACTGGGCCACCAGGTGCCCCTTTTTATGGCAGTTCCAAGCGAGAGACTGTTTTCTTGCCTTTTCCAGCTTCTTGAGTCTGCCCACATTCCTTGAGAATGTGATCGACCAGCTGACAGACTCAGAGAAGACTCAGCTGGTGTAGTTGATGAAGTGTGAAGCTCCCTTTTCCATCTTGAAAGCCAGCAATGATAGCTTGAGTCCTTCTCATGTCATGTCTCTCTGACCCACTTTTCTGTCTTCTTCGTCTACTTTTAAGGACTCATGCCATTAAATTGGGCCCATTTTGGTAATTCAGGATCACCTCCTCTCAAGTGCCTTGACCTTAATCACATAGTAAAGTCCCTCTGTCATGTGAGGTCACACATTTATAGGTTCTAGGGATTAAGATGTAAACATCTTTGGAGGGAAGCATTATTCTGCTTATCTGCTTATCATACCAACAAATTCAAAATACATTCAGATGGAAAACTAAATATGAGGAGAGAGGAGATATTAGTAGGATGTATTTATAGCCTATATATTAACCCCAAACTCAGAGTAATACCCAAGGACCCATAATTAGTTATTTTTTAAAGATTTTTATTTTATTTATTTGACAGAGATCACAAGTATTCATTTGACAGAGATCACAATTAGGCGCAGAGGTGGGCAGGCGGAGAGCTGAGCAGAGAACCCGATTCGGGGCTTGATCCCAGGACCCCGAGATCATGACCTGAGCTGAAAGCAGATGCCCAACCCACTGAGCCACCCAGGTGCCCCCAATAATCAGTTATTTTTAACTCAATAGCTCTTATTAGAGAAATTTCCAACGAGAGTAATTTTGTTACATTCTATTTCCTACTCAAATAACCCAATCATTGTAATACTTAAAATGTATCCACTTGAAACAATGCTTCAAAGACAAACTCATTGGCCATTCAAGTCAAACTATACCAAACTCGAAGATGTTTTGTCTTGTTTTCAGTAGGTCTCCGCAGAGGAAGTTGTAAACACTTGTCATACAATATCCCATCGCCATATATGTGTAGACATAACTACCCACTTGTATAATTTCTGCACACAGACACCCCCTCCACATGTGCTTGTGCTATTTTTTAAAACCAAAAAAGGAGCTGTTCCCATTGGCATTGTGCTTGAGTGCAATGGACTTGACCATGGTTGGAGAATGTGATCGACCAGCTGACAGACTCAGAGAAGACTCAGCTGGTGTAGTTGATGAAGTGTGAGTAACACTTGCTTTTCTTTCCAGCAGATTAGATTATTTTTCTTTTCTCAACGGCTTTAGCAAAACTTTGGAAAAATTCCTACTTCATTTGACAGAAACCTGAATCATTGAAAAAACAAAGAAGAGGCAGGGAGGTGGGGTGGTAGTTATGGGAAGAGGCCGATGTGAATAAACTCATTAGTAAGTCCATAAATCATCCAGAAACACATATTATTTTCCTCATGTAGCATTCTTCAGTATTGCAAGAAAAGTATATGGATGTTACTGTTAATCATTTTTCCAAGAGTGATGTATTTGAATTCAGATTTCCCCCAATACTCCCTGGGACAAAGAACCTGTATTTCCAGCCTGTCTTGTTAGAAGTGATTTGTAGTCTGTGGTTAAAACACTAAATAAAGACCATAGGTACATTAAATGAGGGTAAGTAAAACCCCTATGTTAGGAAAAAGTTTCTTATAAGAAATAAAGGTTATTTTCCACTCACGTCGCCCACCACTGATCACCAATGGCAGATCAGATCTCTGTCTTTGACCTTGCATAGGGTCGCTGGGGATTGTGATCACATAGATTAATAGCCGTTGTAGAAAAATGCAACTTTCTGCTGGTAAAACTTGAAGGGTTGAAATGAACTCACGAGACAAAAATATCCTCCAACAACACAGAGTTCTTTGAAGCCATCGCCAGCTCTCAGGCCATGCTTGGTACAGGCAATGCCCAAGCGATTTGAGAATGGCAGTGTTGAAGGCAACATCGTGTAAGAACAGAAGCTAGAATGGAGACCAGTTCGTGGGGCTCCTGGGTTCTCTCATGTAATGGCTTCCGGGCCTCTCATAGCTGGCGGGGAGCCTTATACCAGCAGATGACAGTAATCAGATGTGACCGTGGGAGCAAGGCCTACGGTCCCCTCACTTCATTCCAGAACCATGCCTTAAGGCCCCAGGTACCAAGATAGTTGATTTTGCCAACTTTCAAATCACTTCCCTGCTCTAAAGCTCCAGCCTCTCCACCCGGGAGCAGGACATCTTGGCGGGTGTGGACCAAATGGACTTTAACATGGGTGAGGTCCATGTCCAGAGGTTCAGTATTACTCACTTAAATGATATTAAACTGGAATTAGGGTTTGGAAAATAGAGAAGGGAGGATGGGAAAGGAGAGGAGAAGAATGCAGACTCCAGAAAACAGAGGCACAGCCCTGAATCTGCTCTTGACTTCAGATAGGTTCTGTTTATAAAGAAGGTACACTTATGTTTCAAGGGCCAGAGTCACCCGTTGGGTCACTCAACAAGTATTTATTGAGCACCAATTTAGGGATGGACTTCGTTCTAAGCACCAGAGAACAAAACAGATGGAATTTGGGGCAAGCTTGTATTCTGGTGAAGGGAGGCAGACCACAAAGAAGTAAATAACAGGGACAAGTCACAGACTGAGGAAGGAGAAACTTGGGCTGACTTCTGAACGTCAGGAAGGAACCGGTTATGCGAAATGCTGGTAAAGAGCACTCCAGGAGGAGAAGAGTGAGTACGGAGACCCTGGATTAAGAAAAATCTAGGTGGTCTTGGGGCGTCTGCATGGCTCAGTTGGTTAAGGGCCCAACTCTTGATTTTGGCTCAGTTCGTGGTCTCTGGGTCCTGAGATCGAGCCCCCAGTCAGGCTCCATGCTCAGCACAGAGTCTGCTTGAGAGTCTCTCCTTCTGCCTCTGCCCCACCCCTTTCTCAAATAAACAAACAAACAAATAAATAAATAACGTCTTAAAAAAAAAAAAAAGAAAAATCCAGGTGGTCCTTGAGCAACAGGAAAGGGCCATGAGCTGGGAATCTTTTCTCCTGAGACTGTTTTGTTTTGTTTCATTTTTTAAATTGTGGTAAAATATATGTAACAGGATTTAGCACTTTAACCGGTTTTATTTTTTTGAAAGATTTTATTTATTTGACAGAGAGATCACAAGTAGGCAGAGAGGCAGGCAGAGAGAGGGGAAAGCAGGCTCCTTGCTGAGCAGAGAGCCCGATGCGGGGCTCGATCCCAGGACTCCGAGATCATGACCTGAACCGAAGGCAGAGGCTTAACCCACTGAGCCACCCACGTGTCCCCTTTAACCGGTTTTAAAAAGAGTTTATTTATTTATTTTTTAAGTAATCTCTGCACCCAACGTGAGGCTCAAACTCACAATCCTGAGATCAAGTCACACACTCTACTGACAGAGCCAGATGGTGCCCTCCCCTGCTCTTCTTAAGTGTACATTTCAGTGGCATCAGCTCCATTCCCCTCATTAGGCAGCCATCACCACCATCCATCTCCAGCACTCTCTCATCATTCCAAATGGAAACTACCCATTAAACATAACTCCTGTTCCCCTGTCTCCCCACGTCCCGCAACCACTGTTCTAGTTTCTTTCTCTATGGATTTGGCTTCTCTAGGTACCCCCACGTAAGTGGAATTATACACATTTTTCCTTTTGTGTCTGGCCTATTTCAGTTGGCATAATGTTTTCAGGTTCACCCATCTTGTACCTTGTGTCACTCTTTAGTGCTGCGTAATATTCCATTGCATGGATATTCCACATTTCTGTCTGTCCACTCATCTGTCAGTGGACTTTTGGGTTGCTTCCACCTTTTGGCTGTGGTGAAGAATGGTATGGACACTGGTCTTGAGACTCAGCACTTTTTAAAAAGATTTTATTTATTTGAGAGAGAGAGAGAGAGAGAGAGAGAGCACAAGTGGGTGTGGGGGTGCCACAGGCAGAGGGAGAAGCAGACTCTCTGCTTAGCAGAGAGGCCGATGCAGGGCTCTATCCCAGGACCTGGAAATCATGAACTGAACTGAAGGTAGATGCTTAACCAACTGAGCCACCCAGGCACCCTGAGACTCAGCTTTAAGGTGAAGCACCAATGGTCTCATTTAACTCTTGTGATGGCTGGATATGTGATGGAAACACAGATGGATCATGTTTTTAAAAAAAGTGGGAAAGTGAGGTAACTGATAGTGTCTGTTCCCCATCTCTAAGATTTATACCTACATAGTTATTTGACTTATTTCTATTTACTAATTGACTTAGCATTATACATTTCGAGATATTGCTTGGAAGTAATTACAAAGGGTTATCTATTGAGTCTGGGGACTGCATTTTGAAATCATTGTATTTATTTCCTTTCTGCAAGTGTTCAATGTAAAGTATATAATAAGACACATTTTAAAAAATAGCATAATGTGAAAAAGCACGCAGAGATGACTTGGTCTCTGAATTGTCCCCAAACTTAGCCAGAACGTTCCAGAAGAAAGGACACCTTTGACACTGATGGAGCAACAACAGAAAGAACAGCTCTGTCCTTGCAGCTGTGTCCGTGTCTACAAAACCTTGAGTGAGTAAATACGCCGTCAGATATGTTTCCCTCAAGGTCACTGTATGTCTTTGGATAGTGGCTCTGAATTTCCCGTCAGCCCCACTCTACCCACAATGATGGGGAGCAGTGATGGTCATGCCCTTTTCCACACGGATGGTGGTTCTCTGAGGTACTTCTCAACAAATAAATAAATGTAAGCACACATCTGACATTTATCTAGTAATGTGCTTTAGGAAGGAACCAAGTGATTCGCTGCCTACCTCCTCAAAAATACATTTTGAAATCTTAGCAGGATTCCTTAGTTAGACAGGTAATGCCATTAGAGCTGAAGACATTCATCCAGGGAAAAGTCTCCTAACTATTTTAAAATCCTGGTCTAGTTTTTTAAAAAAATTCATACACTCTCTGTCATACAGAAAGACGTAGCCATGTAGCTATCCGAAGTATTTTCACTGTAAGCTTTTGTGAGACCCCACACATGGATACAGGGTTTTCTAGACCCCAAATCTGTGTACTCCTGGCATCCTTTGTTGTCAAGGACTGTGTAAGAATCCCCCTGAGCCACTGTGATCCTCTTATCCACACTCCCAAGGCTTTCTAGACATTAACAAGTGGGACTGTCCTCAGTAGTGAAGGACCTTCCCAGCAGGGGAGGGGGTGAGGATTGCTGCCCTTGGTTCTGTGGGCAGATAGCATGGGGAGTGTAGGGAGCAGACGGTGAGCTGGGATGGCAAGTTGCACGAAGTTTGAATTACTGCTTCTTTTTCCCTCCCCGTAAGGATGGAAACAGGTTTTTCCCTTTGCCTTTTCCCACTAGTGTCACAGATAAGCAAATGCTGTGGCAGCAGCAACTCCTGGCGTCCTCCCAAGAACATTCCCTTCCCCAGAGGTTCCTCCTTCTCAGGATTTCTAAAAGGCTAGCAAGCGCACCAGCCCCGGAGTTAACCAGATTGTCAGCACCCCTCGGGTTTAAGCCGTGGAGTCTGCAGACACAAAGGTAGGAGACCTGAAGGATGTCTGCTCTCAGTGATTTGCCTCCGCGGTGTTTGTACCGTTGGGAACACGAGCTGCGACTGAGTTTCCTGTGTGGCATCTAAACAAATGGGTTCCTTGCCACCCTGCCCAGTTTCCGCCTGCCTGTGTCTACATTTCCCTCAAGTGTGAGAGGGGTTTACAGCCCACGAACAACCACTGGGAATGTTGCAATCTGGGAAAGGTGGCACTCACCCACGACACAGAGCGGCAGAGTGGGAGGCTTGGGTTGACACGCTGAGCAGAAGCTACGGAAGTGTCCCTGATCTAACACCATAGAAGAGACATGCTCTGGCAAGACTCCGGAGTACACGGCTCAGATTTCAAAAGCCTGATCTGCCCTGCCGGCCCCCTTCCCAGCTCTGTATCCCTGACCTCCACCCCCAAACTTAAGGCCTATCATGCCCTCCTTCACAACGTGAAGACCCAACTCCTCAGCAGGCATAAAACATAACAGGCTTTCCCTTGATCTAGACTCTACCTTCCCAGGCTCAGCGTTAGCTCTCTCCCTCCCTGACCCCATGTTCCAGGCAGTTCGCTGTTCTTAGTCCTTGGACGTCACCGCTCCGTCCCTCACCCCAGGTCAGGCTTCTCTGTCCCAAAGCCCGGTCCTCGCTGCTTCACTGGTGTAGGAGACATTCAGCACGCTTGGAGGCACTGCCTCTGAACCTTCTTCCCACATGTGAGGACATTCCTCACCTCATAAATCCTGTTGGGAAATAGCACCCGTCTTCTTTTCCAGAAGTCAAAAAGACCTGTTGCTCAGTTTGCGTAGGACCTGGGAACCTGCGCTGTCGGGGCGAGGGGAGCCAGGGGTTGGCTCTTCCACTGCGGGTGTTTGGAATGAGGGATCTGGAAGGAACGCCACCAAGAAGCAGGGCAGGGAGGCCTCCCTCCTGGCCATGCTGGGGGTGTGGGGAGCAGCACACACCTCCCCGGGGCTCCCTGCGATGCCCCACCACCCACAGCCTCCCCTTACACCAGCACTGCTTTCCCAGATGCTTTCGGAGCCTTCCCAGAAGCTCTGCGACCGGCTGGTGTCTCCAGGGCTTCCTGCTGGAGTCTGTTTCTGTGCCTTGCAATCAAGACCCTGACTGTTCCACATGACCTGCTTCTATGTGTCCTTCAAGACCGCTCTCAGCCACAACTTTGTCGAGAAACAGCACCCATGCCTTCCGACCCCTAGCCAGGCTTCTCCTTTGGGCTCCCACAGAAGTCTGGTCTATGGGGGCTCAGCCCTGGTGATGTGGCGTCACGACCAGACGCTCACCCACATGCCCCCTCATCGAGAAGGGGTTGTGCTCCCCTCGGTCCCCAGAGTGCCCCGCAGTATCTGATATGACATGAAGTAGTAATAGCTGTCCTAGCAATCATAATATTCATATCTAACATTTATTGAGGGTCTGCTCTGTGCCAAGAGATACGCTATCCCGTCAGGCACAAGACAAACACTTTAACGAATGAACCCATACCAAGAGATGCTCACAAGATAAGTTTGAATGGTGTGGCTCAGGCGACCCCAAGGAAACATTGGCGCTGATGCGTCAGTGAGTACCCCCTCTTCGCTCTCTTCTCTCCTCCTCCGGATAGATCTCCTGTGTTCCACTCTTGTCCTCAGCTAGGTGTCATTTATTTTCTAGAAGGGTAATTAGTCATGGTTATGGTGTTAGCTACAAGTGCCTTTGTCCTTCAGAGAAGCTTCTCATGTTGTGAAAAGGTTTCAGGAGCTGGGGATGGAGAGCAAGAAGGCCTGTGTACCTGTGCCAGGGCCTGGGGATCAGCTCCCCTCCTGGCAGAGAATTCCAATCTGAAGTGGAACCAGGGGAGATAAAACAGAAAGGTTCATGCCTGTGCCCTCAGAAAAACAAGACTTAAAGACCGAGAGACTGATTTCCTCTAAATGCCTGGTTTATAGGAAATTGAAAATATTGGAGTTTTCTTAAAGGACAGGGCGTTAATCAGGGATTGCCTCAGACTGACCTTGGAAAGATTTTCCTTTGGTATTCCCGAGACACGAATAAGAAATGACCCAGGTCAGGCTGGTTGAGACCAGCCTGTTTGTATGACTGGACCTGGGGTATTTCAGAGCTAGTGTGCATGTGTTTCGACTTTAGCGGACTCTGACTGAATTCCTGCCCCTTTGCATTTTCTGCCCCTAAGTAGAGCGTACCCGGAACCCTCAGCGGACCGGCCTGCAGCTTGCTATGGTTTGTGTGTCCTGAACCACAAGTCTTCTATTGAATAGACTCATCTCTTGGAGCTTGCCTCAGTTTACCACTTTATTGAGATTGATGCTGCCCTCCATTTTTTCTCTTCTCAGAGAAGTCCTTTTCTGGGATCTTCCTAAGCCCCAAAGAGATTCTGCCATGTCTTGGCTACCCCGTCTCCCCTGGGGCAGGTTCAGGGTGAGGAGGAGAGGGACCTGTAGAGAGGCCTGCTGACTCTTCTGTTCCCATCTCCCACTCGCCCGCCTCCTGTCCGAGTGAACACAGGACGGACACCCTATTTCTGAAAGGCCTGTGCTGGGCCACCTCTCTGTCCAACACGTGCTGTCTATTTTACCTTAATGCAATGTCCGGTGAGCAGAAGGCCATCAGGTGAGGGGTAAACCCACCCTAAAAACAAAACCAAACAAGCCCGGGGAGGGCAGGACACAGATGGGACGGGATGGCGACAGAGAGTCACCGGGTCTGCCTCCGGTTCTGACCGCCTGCCAGGCTGTCTTGTGAGGTCGGGAAGATGTGGTTGGAGGAAGCTGGTTCCTTGTTTCAAAACAAACAAGGCCCTCGAGTCCTTTGAACAGCTAAGGGAACAGAACACTCCAGGAAGATGTATTCTCTTCTCTCCTCTGAACTGAGATCCTGATTTACAAGCGAGGCTGGTGTTGGCTGGCAAAATGGCGGTCACCTACTGATCACTGCACCAAGCGTCTTCTGTGTGGCCTTCATGTCCCAAGCCCATAGGAAAGCATGACATTTTTGACATAGTTGACTGTGGTGAGGGGCTCACCATGTTTCTGACTCTGCTTTCGGGTTCCTGTCTCTGAGCTAAAGGCTTCACAAGTGTGGCTGTGGTGAGACCTGACCAGGTCCTTTCCTGCTCTTCACTTTGGAGCCCCCCACGCAGGGAGCCCTTTGAAGCCGGGGCCATGTGCGTGCACGTAGACCATGGCATTGGTGAGCTCATCGCCTGTCCTTCTCACTACAGAGGGGAGCGCCGGGAGCTCCTGGCTTAATTTGGTCAGTGCCTGCAGCGAATCTAAGTGAATCCCCCCATTTTAGAATAAATCGACCTCAGTTATGAAGACTAGTTTACCTGCACTGGATAGATCAGTCGTTAACCTCTTTCAGGTGCTGTGGGGCATTTTAAACTTTTGTGTGTTTCTCCAGATCTGCACTGAGGAGATTTTTAAGCTCAAAGCCTTTACAATAAATATCGAAATTTAAGTGCTTTCAAGGTTTTTTTTTTTTTTCCCCTGCCATGGCCCCAGGGTAGAAGAAGATTCCAGTACTTCTCACCACCTGCCCTGCTCCGGTCCTGGTTCAAGTCACTGTCAGCTGATTCTCAAACCCAGAGAAAGTCCACAGACACAGCTCTCCATCTCTGTCCTGATCCTGTCCCCCATCCAGCAGTGAGAGGTAAACTGGTGTAAATCGTACCACATCCCTCTCTGGTTTAGGACTCCCTTACAACTAGAACAAAACCCATGCTCCAGGGGGTCTACAAGATCAGGCTCCCACCGGCTCTTCCAGCCAGCTCCCCCCAGCTTGCCCCTGGATCCCCACTCCAGGCCCTGTGTCCTTCTTTCTGTCCCCAAGCACGCCAAGCTTGGCCCCTCTCTGGGGCCTTGAGCTTGCTGCCCTTCCTGCCATTTGCAATTCCCCTACATCTTTGCATGGCTGTTCCATCTTATCATGAAGACCTCAGTTCACATCTCTGAGGGAGACTTTACAAGATAAACCAGCACCCCTTGCCCACCTCTGCCACCCTGTCCCATGTCTCCTGCGTCCTGCTGCAGCAGTTACACGTACTTGAAGTTAAATTATTTCAAAAGGACAGTTTACGTGTTTATTGCTGATCTACCTCCCTACCCAATACTAGAATATCAGCTCATGGGAGGCAGGAATGCAGATTCTCTTAGTCACTGCTGTACTCAGTACCTGGAACAGCGCCTAGCCTGATCAATATTTATTAACTGTCCAGCAACAAATTTAGTATTTAATAAAATTTATCTGATAAGTGAACTAATGGTCACAGAACAGCACAGGTGACTCTCAAATGCGTCATGCTAGAGAAAGAAGCCAGGCTCAAAAGCCTACATACTGTAAAATTCCACTTACATGGCATTCTGGAACGGGGGAAGTGATAGGGATTAAAAAGAAAAAAGAAAGATCAGCACTTGTGAGGGGTTGGGGTTGGGGTGGCAGGGGTTGACTACAAAGAGCACCAGGGAGCTCTGTATCTTGATGCTGACAATGGTTACCTAGCTGTGTGTTATTAAAACCACTAAAGAGGAGTAATTTTTTACATGTAAATGATACCTCAGTAAATTTCGTTTTATTTAATTGCCTGGCATAATTCGTCGCTCACCTTAAATAAGCATCCTCTATTTCTAGTTTTTTATTAATTTTTATTGAGCTATAATTGACATACCACATTATATTAGTTTCAGGTATACAGCATAATTATTCCGTATTGGTATATATGGCAAAAGGATCAGTGCGACGAGTAGTTAACATCCATCACCACACATAGGTACAAAAATTCTTTTTCTTATGATGAGAACTTTTAAGATTTACTTTCTTCTTTTATTTTTTAAAAGATTTTATTTATTTGACAGAGAGAGATCACAAGTAGGCAGAGAGGCAGGCAGAGAGAGAAAGAGAGAGGAAGAAGAGGCTCCCTGTGGAGGAGAGAGCCCGATGTGGGGCTCGATCCCAGGACCCTGAGATCATGACCTGAGCTGAAGGCAGAGGCTTAATCCACTGAACCACCCAGGCATCCCTAAGATTTACTTTCTTAACAGCTTTCAAATATGCAGTCCAGTATGAATTATAGTCATCGTGCTCTACATTACGTATATGTACATTACATGTGTATGACTTATTCATCTTGTAACTGGAGATTTGGACCTTTTCCCTTCCCTCACCCATTCTGCCCACGCTCTGGCAAACACCAATCATGCTCTGTATTTATGAACTTTGTTTTTGCTTTTGGATTTCGTATACAGATGAGTTATTTGTGTTTGTATTTGTATTTGTCTTTCTCTGTTTGACTTACTTCATTTAGCATAATGCGCTTGAGGTCCATCCATGTTATTGCAAATGGCAAGATTTCGTTCTTCTATGGTTGAGTAATATTCTTGCGTGTGTGAGTGTGAGTGTGTGTGTGTGTGTATGTGTACATGCCATATCTTCTTTATCCATTCATCCACTCATGGACACTGGTTGTTTCCATATCTTGGCTATTGTGAATAATGCCATAATGAACATGGGGGTGTGCATATCTCTTCCAGTTAGCTTTTTTATGTTCTTCAGTTCCAAAAGAGGAATTGCTGGATCCTATGAGAGTTCTATTTTTAAATTTTAAAGATGATTTTATTTATTTATTTATGAGAGCACTCTCAGGGAGAGTAGCAGAGGGAGAGGGACAAGCAGACTCCATGCTGAGCACGGAGCCCCATGTGGGGCTCGATCTCCGGACCCTGAGATTATGATGTGAGCTGAAACCAGAGTCAGACACTTATTAGACTGAGCCACCCAGATGCCCTCATTTTTAATTTTTTGAGGCACTTCCATATTGTTTTACACAGTGGCTGCTGCGCCAGTTTACATGGACTAAGTATTTAATGGTTTGCAGAAAAGCTTTCATATTGAACGTTTGGTGAGCAATCACCATGTACGTACATCCTGCCTATGAAACCGTTGGGAGCAGCAGGGTGTGATGGAAAAGCATTACATGGACATGAGCTATGCGCTAGATGGACTTCAGTTTGAGTTTTGGCTTTGCCAAGACAACACAATAATTACTGCGTGTTTTGGTTAGGATTTCTTGGTTGCAAGTAACCAAAACTGTCCACCCCTGACAAAGCCAACTGCCAGAAAGAGGAATGACATAGCTTCTCAGCTCTTGATGGGAGGCAGGTGCCAGGCATTAGGCTCCCACCAAGACTCCATGCTGTGGGAGAGATGCGGTTCCCCCAAAGAGAACCAGGGTGCTCTTAGGATTTCAAGATAGCACTGGGAAATAACCAGTGTCCTATGTCAACTTACCAAACCCCTCTGAACCTCTGTTCCCTCATATTTAATTCCTACCTCTCAGAGTTATAAGAATTAAGCAAAATAGCTCATCTAATGATTTAGATGCTTTAGAGTGCTTAGAACATAAATGTTGTTTTATCAATTTTCTTTTTCCCTTTTCCTTTTGGCCTATACATCTGTCACTGATTTAGTATTCCTAAACTCAGTTAGAAAGCTTAATAATTTGGGGCATCTGGGTGGCTCAGTGGGTTAGGCCTGTGCCTTTGGCTCGGGTCGTGATCTCGGGGTCCTGGGATTGAGCCCCACATAGGGCTCTCTGCTCAGCAGGGAGCCTGCTTCTCCCTCCCCCTCTTCCTGCCTCTCTGCCTACTTGTGATCTCTCTCTCTGTCAAATAAATAAATAAATAAAATCTTAAAAAAACCAGAAAGCATAATAATTTACTTAGGTCCTCAAGCTTGACATCACGGAGTGAGCTTCAGTCTGTTTTTCTGGCCCTCCATTTCCTCTGGACTATTACCAGTCAGCCTTCTAGCTGGTCCACCTGCCTCCCTCCCCTCTCTCCCCGAGGCAGTCTAGCATGATGGTTCCGTGCATGGACTCTGGAGCCAAACTGTCTGGGTCTGAATCTTGGCATTGTGCCTTAGTAGTCACAAAGCCTCAATTGAGTTGCATAATTTCTGTGTGCCTATTTCCTGATGTGGAAATTGGGGGTGATAATCGTTCCTACCTCAAAAAAAAAATCGTCATAGGGATTAAATCACTCTACTCACTAAGGAAGTGCTTGGGTCATAGGGAGTGCTTTACAAGACACACTCTTCTTCTTCTTTTAAAAAAAGACTTATTTATTTAGTTTAAAGATAGAGGGAGAGGGAGAGAGAGAGTGCTCACATGAGTGAGTATGGGGAGGGGCAGAGGGGAGAGAGAATCCTGAAGCCAACTCCACCCTGAGCACAGAGCCCCATGCAGGGCTCGATCCCAGGACCCTGAGATCATAACCAGAGCTGAAACCAAGAGCTAGCCACTTAACTGACTGAGCAACCCAAGGGCTCCTACCACACGTGCTTTTTAAAAATTTTAAATTAGTATTATTTATTATATTTGTTATTAATTATATTGAAGGTACTAACACTTAATAAATATTTTTGAGCAAGTAGGAGGTTCTCTGCCTGCAGTGCAAGATTTTCGGCATGTCTTGATTGACCATAGCTATCCCAAAGGAGGGTTCATTGGGGATATAGTGTGACCCGATGTGTCACATGATTGAATCCTACAACATCTGTACAACAGCAGAGGATAGTGACATCAATTATAGTGCATTTGTACAAATGCTTTGTAACTATTAGAATGATCAGAGTACATTTGCTAACATTCATGATATCAAACAAAATGAAAAGAACAAATTATATAAAATGATTATAGTTTGGGATTTTTTTTTGAAGTGCGTGAAATACATACAGTACAATTTACCATTTTAACTGTTTTCAAGAGTACAGCTCTGTGCTGTTAAATACATTCATATTGTTGTGCAACGATCCCCACCACCCATCTCCGGCACTTTTTTTTCTATCATTTCAAACTGAAACTCCATACCCACTGAATAACTCCCCATTCTTCGTCCATCCAGTCCCTGGCAACCACCGTTCTTCCTATGAATTTGTCCGTTCCAAATACCTCACATAAATGGAGGCTTATATTTGTCCCTTTGTGACTGGGGAAAACATTCACTGAGCATGTTTTCAAGGTTCATCCGGGTTGAAATGCCACACGTGTTTCTTAAATAAATCTACCCCCTTGCTACTTCCAGGATTATCTTCCCAAAACTTGTCATTGGGATGGGAATTCTATCAAATGCCCAGTCTTGCTACTCTGGTCCTGGCGGGGCTGTGACAACGGCTCATGAGAAGTGCTTGAGACTGATATAAGACTGTAGGTTAACAAACTGGAGTTAAAATAAAACCTTATAAATAAATAAACAAACAAAAAAAAAATCTCTGGCTACAATTGTAAAAAAAAAAAAAAAAGAAGAAGAAGAAGAGGTAGCAATTTTCTGGGATCATTGTCAGGACCATGCACCAAAGCACTTAGATTCTGCCTATGAAATAAAATGTTGGCAAGAGATTGATACGTACTGGAGGTCAAAAGAATATTAAATTACTCACACATTCTTCTCCCATAAAACAAAGAACGACATCAGTCAGCAATAGGATAATTCACACTCAAGGCTGTTCAATGGATAACAAGAAACACAAAACTATTAATTGCATTTAACGTAGCCAACCCCCCACCATAACTATGTTATAACTTGTTATAATTTGAAGTTGAGGTAAAAAAATTGTCCTTCGGGAAATGATTTGGTGAACAGAGGAGATGTGGTTTAGAGGAAAGATCACAGTATTGGATGTTCAAAGGCCTCACTCCCACCCTGAATCCACAATTACTAACTACTTATTTGAATGTGTTTTTTCATTTGTAAAATGTGGTTAATACCACTATTGCTAATGTATTCCTCAGTAAGTTGTATGAGATATATATGTGAAGGTGCTCTGGAAATTGAAAACTACATTATTATTATTATTGTTGTTGTTATTATTATTATTATGACCAATCATGAGGGAATAATATCTGATGAGTTGATTACTCTAGCTTCATCAAGAATTGCCTTCTACAATTCATAAGATAATACTTGTCGGTTAAAAAAAGTAACTACTGGTTTTTGTTGAAAAAACAGTAATACGTGGCAGATGGTAAAAAAACACCTTGAATAATATGAGAGTATCTATTAAAATGTAGCTCTATCTTCTTTACATCTTTCAACCCCTGTCTTTCTTTCCTTTTCTGTACAGATGTGTAATATACACTTTAAATTGTAGAACAGGGAACGAACTCTATTTCTATAGAAATAAGAACGTTGTTTTTCATCTTGCTGTCCTTACTTACTAGCATGTCCTGGCAGCCTTCGAATCAGTAGATGTCTTCAACGAAGATTTCCCTGATCGGCTTAGCACTGAATACTACAGAGGCACCAGTCCCACTGTGGACATTCGGAGGGTTCCTATTATAGGCAATACTGCAGAGAATAACCTTGAACATCCATCTTTGTGCACATGTGGAAATAGATTGAACTGGAGCCTTAAACAGTTAAAACAGGTAAAGATATCCAGGGGCCTGTCTCAGCCTACAGAGATGAATTGCATGGGGGCGGGAGGAGTGGGACTTTGTAACTTGCTCCCACTTAGGTGGAGTTCCCAGTTCTACAAAATGAAGCCAAACATCACAGGGCCATAAAGTTTGAGGAAATAATTGTCACAGTTGCCAAGAAAAATCTGCACTTCCACTATTCCATTCAATATGGTGCTGTAGGCATCTGGGTTCTGGAATTGGCACCTGTTTTAGCTCTGCGGGATAATCCTTTTACTGAAAACTTTGTAAGGAAGAAAGAAAGAAGAAAGAAAGAAAGAAAGAAAGAAAGAAAGAAAGAGAGAGAGAGAGAGAGAGAGAAAGAAGAAAGAAAGAAAGAAAGAAAGAAAGAAAGAAAGAAAGAAAGAAAGAAAGAAAGAAAATTCTAGAATAGGTTACCTGTAGGGGTGCCTAGGTGGCTTAGTTGGTTAAATGCCCGACTCTTGACTGTGGCTCAGGTTATGATCTCAGGTTTGTGAGATCAAGCTGATTGAGCTCCACAGTGGGCTCCGTGCTGGGCATGGACCCTGCTTAAGATTCTCCTTCTCCCTTCCCTTCTACTCTTCCCACCCTCTCTAAAAAAAAAAAAAAAAGAATAGGTTAACTCCATGGAACCTGCTCAGGGTTCTGTCATTCTGTTATTTTGTTCGGGTCTGGGAATATTTATAAGGTAGTCTGTAATAGTGCCTAGGAAAAACAAAGTTAATAGACCAAGTGATAGCCTTCTTCCTATTTCACCTTCCTAATTCATTCTCCAGTGCCTCCAGTGCATATGCCTTCCAAAGTCTGCTACATTTCATTTTAATTCAGCAAACATCTACAGGCTATTCACTGTGTGCCAGACACAGTCTTGGGCTCTGGAAAAGAAGTGTGGATAACCAGATAGAGCTGCCACTCACATAGAGTTTACAGTCTCCTGGGAAGGGAGGGGTTGCAGAGAAGTAATAAGGCTTTCATTCATTCCCCCATTTAAAACATACTTAATAAGTGATTTCTATGGGCCAGGTGCCATGCTAAGGAGGTAGAGATAAAAAGATGAATAGGATGGTCAAGGTCCCAGACTTCTTGGAACTTAAAGTTTAGTGAGTAAGATAGAGAGAAAACAAACCCCACAAATAAGATAAATATAAGTCGTCCCAAATTCTGTAAAGAAAACTGGTATTGAGATAGAGGGCCATAGAAGATCATATGGTAAAAAAGGTGAGTCAGAGAAAGTTCCTTTAAGAAAGGGTCATTTAAAATAATACTAGAAGGGGGGCTCCTGGGTGGCTCACTCCTTAAGTGTCTGCCTTTGGCTCAGGTCATAATCCTAGGGTCCTGGGATCTAGTCCCACATCAGGCTCCCCATTCTGCAGGAATTCCACCTCTCTCTCTCCCACTCCCCCTGCTTGTGTTCCCTCCCTCACTGTGTCTCTCTGTGTCAACTAAATTTTAAAAATCCTAATTTAAAAAAAAAAAGGACTAAAAGAGGAGAAGGATCCAGCCCAGGGAATACTAAGGAAAAGAGAGTTCCAGGCAGAGCTCACAGCGTATGCAAAGGCCCTGGGCAGGCATGAGCCTGGCATGTTGAAGAAATTAGAGGAAGCCAGAGTCAGGGAGTTGTGAGTGAACGGAAGAGAGGCTTGAGTGAAGTTTGGGGAGTTCGTGGTGATGTCATTCAGGGCCATGGTAAATGGCTTGACCCTGATTTTATTCTAAGCACAACGAGAGGCCAAGGCAGGATTTTTTAAAAAAGATTTTATTTATTTATTTGACACAGAGAGAGAGAGGACAGGTAGGAGCAGCAGAGGGAGAAGGAGTACTCCGCTGAGCAGGGAGCCCGATGTGGGGCTTGATCCTAGGATCCTGGGATCATGACTGGAGCTGAAGGCAGATTGGGTAACCTACTGAGTTACCCAGGTGTCCCCAAGGCAGGTTTATATGCTAAGAAATAGTCCAATCTAATTTGTGTTTGAGGAAAGTAACTCTTGGTACTGGTTTGTGAATGAATTGGAGAGGGGGCAAGAAGGGGAGCAGACAAAACATTTAGAAAGCTTTTCCAGTATTCCAGGTGAGAGGTGAGGTGGCACGGTTTATGATGGGGCTGGTTGGGTGAATTGGAGTTAGAGCTGAAGCCACATTCATCAAGGCTTTCTGAAGGAATGAAGGTAGGAGGGGAAATAAAGGATCAAGAAGACCTCTGGTGTGGGGCTCAAGAAATTGGAGGGCTGGTATGGCCATTCACTGAGACAGCCAAGAGTTACAGAGAAACAGCAGAGCCGAGGAGGAAGTGAGTGTGGTTAGGGAGTAAAAGTGGAAGTTCCTTATAATGTGTTTTGGGGACATCCCACTGGAAAGGTTAAATAGGTAGGCTATACTTTGATAGGGACGATGGTGGATCATGGCTTGAGGACTGCTGGGCACTTTGGTCTCTTAATATGCTTGTGCAAGTAGAAATGTCCAGAAGATGATAAATGACCTGAATCTGGAGCTTGGGAGAGAGGCCAGGGCAAGAATTCTAGATAACAGATGAGGTCAGACACGTGAAGAATTCAAGAAAAGGGAACAAGTGATCTGTCAGCTGCGCTGCTGCATAGTTCACTCCGACCACAGCCAACCACCCCTGCTTCTCCTCCTATCATACTACACATGCCACAGGTGTACATATGTAGAGATTCCTCCTAAATCTCCCCAAGTCTTCACTCTCAATATTGAAGGAGAGCATCCTATAATGAAAGAAATTCCTTCAAGAGAGTTGTCAAGGAAGTGACATGAAACCTTTGAGTGAAATATAGACCTTTTCCGAAATAGTCTATTTACCACAGTAAAATTTCCTTATGTACAAATTTACTGATTATTAAGGACATTTTACTGTGGTAAATAGACTATAATAATGAAACCCGACCAAGTCGGTGTAACTAC
This sequence comes from Mellivora capensis, assembly GCA_004024625.1. NCBI lineage: Eukaryota > Metazoa > Chordata > Mammalia > Carnivora > Mustelidae > Mellivora > Mellivora capensis. The sequence continues at coordinate 334,253 of PISX010000061.1, read as the reverse complement.
TTGGTATCACTGCGAATATTTTGTGGTTATGAGATTTAATTTCAATACTAAGTTATCAGTTGCACCTAAACGGTAATGTTTTTATTACCTTGATAAGCAGGAACAGGATTAACCTAAAAGATTACTTCAGTATGTTATCAGATATCCTTCCACTTAATATTTTTTACTCATCGACAGTTTGATTTTTTTTTTCTTTAGGCCAAATCTAACAAGGTTTAAACTCTTTCCTGTGTATCTAATTTCTTTGCTTCTAATATATAATAAATTATTTTATTGACTTGAAAATTCATAATACCACTGCAAACAACTATAAATTTAAACCTATGTATTTCCAACTTAAAGACGTTTTCTTCAGAGGAATTTTGGGCAAAATACTTATCTTCAAAATATTTAACAATCAGTACTATGGTGGGTCCGAAACAATCAGGAAGATCACTGGGCATACACAATGAATACAACCTCACCATTGTGTCCTGGCTGGAGACTGGCCTGGCTTTAGCATAGTGTTCAACGAGAACCTGTTGATTTCTATTTTAAGAAAGGGATTTCAAACTTGAGAACTTATAAGAACCAAGCGAACGATGGATCTAAGGGAAGGGGGCTGAGTGTAAGGCAAATACAAACTGGTGAGATCTGGTGAGACTCTAAAGTTCAACAGTCACCCACAGAGGAGAGTAACTACTTAGCTCCAGCCAATTGTTGCCATTAGAAATGCAGACTGAAAGGGATCTCAAAATTGGCATTTGGGGATTATGGGCTGGGTGTGGACCAAGGGCTGTCAGTTGGCTCATCTGTGTTCTAAGCCCATTCTTGAGCTTTCACTGGAAAATGTACAGAAGGTTCTCATTTGTTTTGAACACCCTTCGGCCAAGATTGACTCAGAAGAAAAAAAGTTGAGGACTCTCGCTTCTTTGAAAAACATCATTGTATTTTCTATAATAAGCCTTTGTTTATTTAGGTGTATATGAGCGGAATAATAGGAGAATTACACTGTTGGGTGAATGTTTATTGGTGCTGTTTTAAGGAAACATGAACTTTATAGTAAACACAAAACTACATTGTGTTCTACCTTACATAACTTAAAATCTTTGACCTTTTCCTGACTCTTAGCTTTTGTACTCTTTTTGAAGAACTGAATTTTTTTTCCTAATTAAACAAAATCAAACATAAATGTAAGGAGGTAGAAGTGATTCTGGATGTCACTTCTGTTTCCTCTTGCCTCCCAGCTGGAACCATTCCAAATCAGTCCAATAGCAATTCTTTTCTTGAAAGCAGAAGAGGAAGGAATGGGAGAAAGAAGGAGAATAAGTGGAAATAGTAAGGATGGGAGGGGGCTCTACAATTTCATGGAAGCGAAAAAGGTATTTCTGAAAAACTAATGATGCAGGAGATTTAGCTCTTATCTCTCATTGCTTACTTATTTAATAAATATCTATTAAGTATCTATTATTTATCAGGCACAGTTCTAGGCTCTGATGATAGAGCAGACAGGGTCCTTGCTCTCATACAGCTTCCATCCTAGTGGAGTTGATAATGAAAAAGTACAAAGAAATAAGTGACATAATTCCAGAGAGTGATTAGCGACTCGAGAGACAAGGGTGATGTGTCAAGGAGAAAGTGAGGAGGCCCCTTGTCTTTGTCAGCTCAGGCTACCATAACAAAATACTCTAGACTGGGTCACTTAAACAACAGATATCTTTATTTCCTCACAGTCCTGGCAGCTGGAGGTCCAAGAACAGGGTGCCAGCGTTGTTGGGTTCTGGCGAGAACTTTCTGACTTGAAGTTGGCCACCTTCTCACTGTGTCCACACATGCTGGAAAGAGAATGAGAGAGTACAGTTTAGTGTCTCCTCTTATAAGAACACCAATCCCTTCATGACCTCATCTAAACCTAATTATCTCCCAAAGGTGCCACGTCCAAACACGGTCATATGGGATTTAAGCTTCAATATGTGATTATGGGAGTGGAGGACACAATTCAATATGTACTATTCCATGCTTGGCTTCCCAAAATTCATGTCCATCTCACATGCAAAATTCATTCATTCCATCCAAACAACCCCCCTAGAGTCTTAACTTGTTCCAGCATTAACTCTAAAGTCTAAAGTTCAAAGTCTCACTACAATAGCTTCTAGATCAGGTATGGGTGAGACGCCAGGTACAATTCATCCTGAGGTAAAATTCCTCTCCGGCTGTGAACCTGTGAAACCAGACAAGATATGTGCTTCCAAAATGCAGTGGTGGGACAGGCATAGATATTCCCATTTCCAAAGGGAGAAATAGGAAAGAAGGAAGGAGTGATGGGTCTCAAGCAAGTCCCAAACTTAACAAGGCAAAGGCTTGAGAACAACCCTTTGGTTCAATGCTCTGTCCTCCCATCACTCCCACAGCTCAATAGAACTGCCGTAACCCTTTATTCCATGGATCTTTGCTAGGCTCTCTGCCAGGGCCTCACCCTCTGAAAGGAGGAAGCAGCCTCATCCCTGGGCTCATGGTGGGAGTGGCACGCAGATGATCTCTGAATCACCCCTGGTTTTATTCCTCTCTTTTCTTGAAGAATGACATGAGTTTGCAGCCCTCCTTTGCTCTATCCACTTTTCTCTGTGTCCTTTAGTCTCACCTGGCAGAGTTTCTGCTGAAACAATTCCATCCCATTCCTAGCTTCTGCTGAAATGGATAATTAGATTCATGGTTCATGTTCATGCTAATCTTCTTATCAAATGGCTCCTCAGCCACATCCCTAGCATTTTTTTTTTTAAGAACAAGCTTTGTCATTTTTTGCAACATGGGTAGGCTGAGAATCTTCCAAATCTTCAAGCTTTTGTTCTGAAAAATTGCATTGTTCAGAATTTAGCTAAACCACTCCATAACATTGGTCTTTAGGATCCATTTTGTGTGGCCAAGCCACCTGCAGGGGCCTTTAATGACAGGGAGACCCTTCCTTGAGCACATGTGCTAGATAACAGCCTGCAGAGTCACAGGTAAATGTAGGTTCCTGATAGGACTCCCTCAGTGACCTTGTGGTAAACCCTCTCCTCTCATCCTAGAGCCTTACTCTTATGCAATCTTAGGTAAGACCCTGCCCCCCAAGCTTACCAAGACCTAGCTATTTTTGGTATGAATTGGCCAATCTGGTCTTAGCCCAGGAACTTCAAAGCACTTCACCTGAGGACCCTAATAAAGGGATGTATCTCAAGTCCTGCTGTGTTCTTTCTACCTGTACCTGGCCTTGACCTCCCCATGTGTCCCTCAAGGGGTTCTGTGTACTTCCTCCAGGACCTGTGAGCATAAACTTCCCTATTTTGCTTTCTCTTGCTGTATTTGGTTGAATTGTAGCTCACCTTCTGACAACCAGGGGCTCTACTTACCAAATGTTAATTAAACAATTCATCTTTCTCCTTCATCTCGCTGTGAGCAGTCAGGAGGAATCAAGATGCTCCTTCAACGCTTTGCTTAGAAATCTCTTCAGCTAACCATCCAATTCCATCACTCACCCTCCACAAAACGCTAGAGCACATTTCAGCCAAGTTCTTTGACATTTGATAACAAAGACTGCCCTTCCTGCAGGTTTCAATAACATGTTCTTCATTTCTGTCTGAGGCCTCTCTGGAAGTGTTCTTAATGTCCACGTGTTCCAGCACGTACCTCAAACCCTCCCAGCCTCCACCCATTGCCCAGTTCCAGAACCCCTGCCATATATTTAGGTATTTGTTAGAATAGCACCCTACTCTTGGTACCAAAGATCTGTATTCGTCAGCTTGCGCTGCCATAACAGAATACCACAGACTGGGTGGCTTCAACAACAGAAATTTATTTTCTTATAGTTCTAATGGCTAGAAGTCCAAGATCAAGCTTCCAGTGGGGTTGGGTCCTGGTGAGAACTCTCTTTCCGGCTTGTAGATGACGTAGATGACTGCTTTCTCTCTAGAGTGAGCTCTTTGGTGTTCCTTATTATAAAGGCAGTAATCCCTTCAGGATGACTCTGTCCTCACAACTTCATCCACAGCACCTCTCTAGAGTGGTGATCAAGGAAGGCTTCTTTAAAAGATAGCATTTGGACTGAGACCTACAGGATGAGAAAGAACCAGGTTCTCTTCTGATTCATTTGTGTTGTATTCTTGCTCCATAGAACAGTGCCTGGTGGAAGGCTTAAATATTACTATGAATGAAAGCAAGAACAAATCAATGGATAAAGCAAGCAGTCTAAGTAGAGATGGGAAAAGAGTCTTCCAGATAGAAGGACCAACAGTGCAAAGATCCAACAGTAAATAAGGTCTTAGCATGTTGTGGATCAGAAAGAAAGCTGGTGCGTCCGGAAGACATGGAACTGGGGAATAGTGGAACGAGATGAGCATGGGGAGGTAAGCAGTATTATCAGATGTTGCTTGGTGATCTGTACTTAAATATATTGTACCATTAAGGGATGAAATCTGGACTAGACTATCTGGATTCAAATCCCTGATCCATCACTTACTACCCATGGGACCTGGGGTAAGTGAGTCAACCCTCTGAACCTCAGTCTCCTTGTGTATAAAATGGGAAAAATAACAATAAAGATAATGATAATAAATAGAAATAACAGTAAATAATAACACAACACAGTCAGCTTGTTTTGAAGATTAAGTGAGTTCATTTTAAAATGAACTGAAGGGGCGCCTGGGTGGCTCAGTGGGTTAAAGCCTCTGCCTTCGGCTCAGGTCATGATCCCGGCATCCTGGGATCAAGTCCTGCATTGGGCTCTCTGCTTGGAGGGGAGACTGCTTCTCCGTCTTTCTCTGCCTCTCTGCCTACTTGTGATCTCTGTCTGTCAAATAAATAAATAAAATCTTTAAAAAAAAAATAAAATGAACTCAAAAGGTCCCAGTCAATAACTGTGAATATGTGGCATGTTTCATAATGTTTATAGTTTGGTAGGAGGTTTATGCATCTTCTTACCAAGGGTGTTCTGTCCTTTGTGAATTACCTTTTTTTGTTCCTGTTGTTATTCACCAATTTTTCCACTGGAATATCCTGTTTTTGTTTTCTGACTTCCCTTTGAATATTATGAATATTAAAACTTTGTCATGGGCATTGCAAATATTTTTCCTAGCTTTTAATTTGCCTTTCAATGGTGTTCATGGCATTTACTCCATTTAGAAATTTCAAAGGTTTATGTGTTCAATCTATTCTTGTACTATTTTAGTTTCTTAATCATATAAGGCATAAGAACACTTTCACAATTACACCTGTATTTCTTCTAATGTTTTGTACATTTTTACATCTAGATCTTTGTTCTAGTGGATTTTTTTAAAAAAATAGTGACCCAAGGGGGCATCTGGGTGGCTCAGTCAATTAAGTGCCTGACTCTTGATTTCACCTCAGGTCATGATCTCAGGGTTATGAGATCGAGCCCCGAGTTGGGCTCCATGTGTCAGGCTCTATGCACTGGGCTAGAGACTGCTTAAGATTTTCTTTCTCCCTTTACCCTCCACACTTGAACTGTCTCTCTCTGTCTCTCAAAAAACAAAAAAAGGTGATATAGGGGTATTATCACTGTTAGCATTTTGGTAAGTATCTTTTAATACATAAATACACATTTATAGATATATGCATATGATTTCATGTAAGTGTGATCAGAGGCAAACTAAACAGCTCTGTTAGCATCGACTATCACCCCTTCACTACCTACCCTCTAAAGAAGGAAAGGGCTGGAGAAGAGAATTCATGGAGGGGTAGAAGTGAGTTCATCCTTCTGCCTATTGGGAAGAGTCTTCCCCACCTCACCCCCAAGCAATGTGCTATGGGTCTCCAAGAGAATCACTCACAGAGACTGGAGGTCCCGTGAGAAGGGAAGACCCACCTCTTGATCCCTGGCAGAATACTAGCTGGGCAGCCAGCCACACATGCCATCCACTCTGGTGCTCCTATGGGTGGAAAGTCAGCTGGGCATTCTAAGGAGAGCTTTATGAGTATCCCCCGAAGGTAAGGGATTTTCTGTGTCACAAAGACTGGTGTCTAATTCTTGTTTGGAGATCTCCAAAGGCATAGGGATTTTTGAAGTAGTCCTTTGGGGAGGGCCAGAAGGAACTGTGGTATAGTGTGAGTGGTGGGGAAAAGTTGGGTGGCAATCTCATCCTCATTTTCTGTGGTTCTTGGAGAGCCCTCAGACCAATGAGCAGGTCTGGCCCCTCACTCTTCCATCTATCTGCTCCTTCTCTTATGCTTCCTGGTAGAAGAAAACCATCACCACAAACCACCAAGTCAGGAAACTGAAGGTCATTGTTGTCTTTCTGTCTCCTACCCCTTACCTCTAGTCAACCACTAGCCATTTGGTTGTGTATTCTTGCGATTTCCTCAATCCCTTTTTTCTTTCCACCTCAGGCATGCACCAATTGTTGCTTGGGTTACTTTATGAAGTCCTCTAGCTTGAGGAAAACCCAGATTTTAAGGTGACGTTCCTGAGAGAGGGATGGGAGAAGTCTCCTTGTTCTTGTTGACCCCAGAGCCAGGGGAGCAAAGAAAAGTGAGCATATTCCAGCTCTCAAACCAAACCAAGTAAAATAGACCCCAAGCAAGCAGAAAATCTACTCTCCTTCTCCCATGATCTTTTGAGTAGACTTCTTTTTTTAACCACAAAACATCATGTTTAGGGGCGCCTGGGTGGCTCAGTGGGTTAAAGCCTCTGCCTTCAGCTCAGGTCATGATCCCAGGGTCCTCGGATCGAGCCCCGCATCGGGCTCTCTGCTCAGCAGGGAGCCTGCTTCCTCCTCTCTCTCTGCCTGATTCTCTGTGATCTCCATCTGTCAAATAAATAAATAAAATCTTTAAAAAAAAATCATGTTTACATTTTTTGCCTACATTTCCTCACCACTCAATTTTCAATTTTTGAATTATTATTTCAACCTCTTTTTGGCTGAAATTTGCTGTTAGAGATTATCAGTGTCAGATACAAAGGTGCAACAGTTAGGAGTATTTTTGTTGCAAGTGATAGAACTTCCAAAATAAACTGGCATAAGCAAAAAGGGGAATGTATTAGTTCCTAAAACTTAGGAGTCCCTTGAACTAAGTGCAGGCATGGCTTCATCCAAGACTCAAAAAAAAAAAAAGAAAAAAAAAGAAAGAAAGAAAGAAAAGAAAAAAAGAAACATCCCCCTCCACCAAGGTGTCATTTTTCTCCTTTTATCGGCTATAAGTCCCTGCTGTTGGCTTCATCTTAGGGCCATCAATGGGAGGAAGATAGCTGCAATGTCTCCAGTCCCTGTATCTACCTGCTTGGACATTTAGAAGGAACAAGAGTATGTTTCACCTTCTAATTGTGTTCTAAGTCTCTGACCCAATCACTGTGGTCCCAGTCAGTGGGACATATTCTCATGGAATTGGCCAGGCTTGAGTCACATGCTGCATTTCTAGACTTTGGGGCAGAGATGTCCAAAAGATATAAAATGGGGGTCAAAAATGTAAAACACAGATGTAAGCCACATATGTAATCTTAAATGTTAATGGCCACACTTTTAATTTAAAAGTCAAAAGAAACAGAAGAAATGAAACTTATTTTATTTAACCTAGTATATCCAAACTATTATCATTTAGTCAATATAAAATGTTACCAATGAAATGTTTTACATACTTTCCTTATACTACATCTTTATCTTTTTAAATCTTTTAAAAAAGATTTTATTTATTTGACAGACAGAGATCACAAGTAGGCAGAGAGGCAGGCAGAGAGAGAGGAGGAAGCAGGCTCCCTGCAGAGCAGAGAGCCCGATGCGGGGCTCGGTCCCAGGAGCCGAAGACAGAGGCTTTAACCCACTGAGCCACCCAGGCGCCCCTATACTACATCTTTAAAATTAGCATTTTAGCAAGGCTTCCAAGTGATGATAGTGTGTGTGTGTGTGTGTGTGTGTGTGCGCGTGCACGCGCATGCACGTGTGTGTGTGTGTGTGTTGTGTGTGTAGGGTGGGAATATCTCTGAAACAAACTTTGAGAAACACCGTCCCATAGGCTCTTTTCTTTGTTCTGTCTTCCCCAAATCCCATTTATAGTGGTGGGAGTACTGAATGATCTCTTGAAATATATCTTAGCAATTGAAAATTGAAGGCAGGAGGGCACGTATTGCATGGAGCACTGGGTGTGTATAAAGAATGAGTCTTGGAACACTGAAAAAAATAAAATTAAGATGTTAAAAAAGAAAATTGAAGGCAATGTTGTTACTTGTCAGAGCGTTAGCAACATACTATTGCATGTTGCTGCCACCTGGTGGTCATAACACATATTGCAGTTACGTCAACAACAGGACAGGTTTGGAGGTTGGTGAGCCCTTGACATTTCTGGCAATACACCTTCTCAACTGGAGATGACTTTCCTTTGGAATTCCCTTTCATGCCAGAGCACAGAGAGTCTTCATAGTTTGTATTATGAATTCTCAGACTTACATTTACCATGTTGATTTTTTTTTCCTGTCTACTGTGGCACACAGATTTCTCCCTTCTTAAAACCCCTATTATCCATAGAAAAAGTCCTTATTTTTAAGAGATACATATTGAAATAGTTACAGAACGAAATGATGTGACTACTGGGTTTTGCTTTAAAATGAAACAGGAGAGCGGCGCCTGGATGGCTCAGTTGGTTAAGCATTGGACTCTTGATTTCGGCTCAGGTCATGTTCTTGGGATCATGAGATCAAGTCCTGTGTCTGGCTACATGCTGAGCATGAAGTCTGCCTGAGATTCTCTCTCTCCCTCTGCCCCTGCCCCTGCTCATGCACACACACACACACACACACACACTCTCTCTCTCTTTCAAATAAATAAATGAAATGAAACCGTGGTGATATATGTGAAAAATATTGGTGATGAGCTGATAATTGTTGAAGCTGGTGATGGATATGTGGAATTCATTCTACAATTCAGTCTATTTGTATGTGTTTGAAATTGTTCATGGGAATTAAATAAAAAAGAATAATAGGACTTTCTGTTTCTCACAGCATTGTATACAGGGTCAGACATCCTGTGGCTACTACCTGATTTGTCAATTACCATGGGATAGAATTTTGGCATTTTTAGGAGACAGTTATTGTCTTTTTAAAAGATGAACTTGAAAGAATTGGCTGCACAGGTTTCCAGAAAAATGTTCGATGGGAGCATGTTTTGGCTTACCGAATAAGACTCATTTTATCAGATAAATAATGAGAAAGCATAACACCATCGGCACAGGGAAATTTTGCAATTCTTTAAGAGAGGAAGAAAGAGTGAATAGTGAAGAATCCTGCTTAATCACAGGGATTGCTATATTTCCACACTAGTTACATCTTTCACAGACATTGTTCACCTAATCCTGTTACATCAAGTTCATTCATTAACCCACCCCTCTGTTCCTCATCACATCTTGTCATGTCAAGAATAAGGTCCAGTTCCTCCCCACTTAATAAATTTTCCATCACGCCACCACAATTTTCTAGCTCTGTCAATTCTTGGATATAGCAAAACCTCACCTCAACATGTATTTATTCCCATATGCTAAGTATTTGGTCACTTGGATTCTTTTTCTTTTGATTTCTTAGTGGCTAGGATGAACTCCTTAACTGGAAATGCACAGTGAAATATATTGAATGAGATAAAGCAAAGGGTATTTCCAACTCCTCTCCCTTCGAGTACCATTTCCACTTGAAGGGGTTTAAATTCCGTGAGAACAAGAACTGTGAAGAGGAAATCTTCCCTAAGCTGGCAGAAAGTGGCCTTGAGAGACACACTCCAGTTCCCCAATTGCTCTTATCTTAGTCTCAGTGAGAGAGAAACAGGGAAAGAGACAGAGAGAGCCACAGGGAGAGGGAGAGCAGGAGAGGGAGAGAGGATGATGATGTCTAGGCAGCTACAAAGTGGGGAAGCATCAGGAATTTTTCAATTGGTTGAACAGATCAACAATATAATTGTGTGGCTCAAATCCGTAACAATGGTTAGAAGCAGAGAATCACTTAATGAAAAGAATAAAGGACTTGGAGTCAGGGATCTTGGATATGAGTCCTGCCTTAATCATTTTGTAGATCTCTGGGTTTAGGTGAGTAATTTCATCACTCTAAAGCAGGGATTTCTTCTTCTTCTCCCTTTTTTTTTTTTTTTTTTGATCGGAAATGATGACACTAATGCTACCAACGTTGAGGTCACTGTGTAGACCAGGGCTAGTGTTTGTGTGACAGAATCTCATCAACTATAAAATGCTAGTCACATAGCCACACTTAGACATTCTTTAAGATTCACACTTCATGACCACCTTAATCCCTCTCATGGAAAATGCACCTACAGAAACTCAAGTCAAGTGACTCCAAATGAATTTTGAACTTGAATTCAACGAACCTGCTTGATATGTATCCCAGCCTGTGATAGCAATATGATAATAATTTCCCGTTCTGGGGACCTATTGTGTACCAGGTGCACTATTGAAGTTTAAAAAAAAGTCCTTTTAAACGTCTTCAATGTAAACATGATTCTATTTCACAGATAAGGAAACAATTTAGAGAAATAAGCAAATTTGTCAGAGGGCACAAGCACATTTAATTATAGAAGGATTCTTGACCCAAAAGCTTATGCCCTTTCCCTCTACTACACCATAAATTACTACGCTTTTCTTTTTTTGCCCCTTATTCCTATTTGCCCAGATGTCTCCATGCCTGAGAAATCATATTCTACTTGGTTTTCCTCTCCTCTTTCAATATCCTACCACCTTCAAAGACCAATTGAAGTAATTAGATCTTGCATGGAGAGTTCCCTCAGGCCCTAGCCTGTTGTAATCTTTCCACCTCCAAATTCCTGTAGCTCTTATCTTTTCTGCTTACTTTCATGCATTCAGTAATGCTTTTGGAGTGCCTCTTACGTGCAAGTTGCTGTACTAGGCTTTGGGGTTCTATCAGCGAACAAAACCGACAGGAATCTTAGCCCTTGGGGAGCTTAGATCCTTGTGGCAGCAGAAAGATTTACAAAATAAACAGAAAATAATTCCACAGGAGGCTAGAAGATGGTCAGTGCCATGGAACAAAATGAAGTGGGAGTAGAGAGGAGGAGAAGCCAGGGGTCGGGGTGGGGGCAGTTGAAAGACAGAGCTGTTAATTCATTAGGGTATCAAGCCGGTCCTTGCTGAGGAAGTGTTATGTTTTGAGTAATGACATTGCCTGATTTCCTCAACTAGATGGGGAGCTTTCTGATACAAGGGAGATTTGTGGTAACGTGTCTGCCTTCCTTTCAGTGCCCTGCACAAAATTCTGTACCGTGTGACATGCACAATAAACGCTTGGCCCTTGTTGATTTATTGATTCTGCGCACCAGTGGCCTAATATCTTCGTATTTAGGATCATTTTGAAGCATGAAGAGTCAGTCCCTACCTTCCTACTCCACCATATACATTTCCTTGGTGGAGCTTCCCGCTTTTGCAGAAGTGAGGTGGGAGTGAGGGACATAATGGGAGAACACTGGCCCCTACTGGGCAGGTGGTACTAGACACTTTTGACTCTAAATTATTTTCCATAGTACAGTGGGTAGTAACAGCCACCCACTGTTTACTATAGAGTTTAACTCATTATTTCCTACTCAATCATCCACGACTGCTTAGGTTAGCAGTTTGATACGATTTTGTTGTTGCTTTTAAAGCATCATCTAAATAAATAAAATTGCTCAGGGAAAAAGGAGAAGATTAAGAAATGGTAGAACGGTTATTTCCTCAATAAAACCACACAATTTCCAAAAGACGGGGCTGTATGGCAGTAACTCTGGGCCCATATGAGCTGGTTAGTTTCACAAGAGATGGGGAAAGAAAAAAGATGCTCCAAGGAACTCTGTTCCCTACCAATTAGTATGGTTTCCGACAAGAATGGATGTCACGTAAATATGGGGTGAGCCAGAGCACACTGGAGTTTGTCACTTAGTGACCGCAGGACCTTAGCTCCATTATATAAATGCTCTGAGCTTCTGCTACCTTCCCTAAAAACTAAGGTTAACAATACCTGTCTTGCAGTGTTATGAGATACTTTTTTTTAAGCTAGTTCATTTAAAGCGTCTGGCACACGGCAGTTTTTCAAAACATGGTCGTGTACCAGTCATGATTCTGGGTTGCAAGTAATCTCAGGAATAATCTCTTGTTCATTTTTTGCCAAGAATTTATTGGTAAGCTGAGAGCCACAGACCTAATGTAGCTTTGAGAAGGAGGCAGGGAGCTAGACAGCTCCAGATGAGATTTTCCACTGGAAGGGTCTGAATAGGACCTGGTCATTGCCACCAGCTCCACGGACATTGGAGTCAATGCAGCCACTAGCAGGGTGAATCTCAAATTGCCAGTGTCTTTGCACCATGCCTTTGGACTCATTGGATTGGCTGAGGTTCTGTGCCTGGTTCTCCTGGCTGGGGGCACCCAGGAGAGCCAGGGGTGGCCATTTGGGCTTCCTAGTGGAGTCTGGTCTCACATGGTGGCGATCCCTCAAACATAAAAAGGGGATTCCGCTAAACAACAGCCCCCAAATAAGAAACATCCACTACCAAGAGCTACTGTGACTGTTAAACATGGTTCTCTACAAGCCAACTCTTAGCAACTCAGTGGAACATCTTTACAGCTAGAAGGAATCTTGTAGCCCCCATTTTAAAGTTTGGGAAACAAAGGTCCCAAGAGATGACTTACACTGAAATGCACAGAAAGTGAAGAGCACTTATGTCTAGAACTTGGGTCCCCTAATTGTCAGTCCAGTTCCCCTCACAACATTCTTTCCCATCTGTCAAATGAGCTCGATGGTAAGGCTTACTGCCAGGAACACTTCTCATTGTTTGGATCTCATTCAAGCATCAGTCACTTTATTAGGACCAACTTCTGTGTCCAACTCCAACTAGGTCAACTCCCCTCTTAGATCACCGTAGCACTTCTCACACATAGACGTCTCTGTTTTATATGCTATATCCCCATTAGGATCTAAACTACAGGAGGGCAAGGACTGGGTCTGGTTTTTGTTCTGGGCTGCTTCCCCAGGTTTTAATACAGCGCTCAGCCCACAGCAGACCCTCAGTGATTATTGGGTCAATGAAGAAGTGATTGGATAAAGAAAGCCTGTGGACAATTCAGATGGTTATTAGAGTGCTTAGTTCTTATTTCAGTGGTTACGACTCATACTATGAATGTCAGGTGGAGGTCTTTGACTTCTCACCCATTTGGGCTCCTCTTTTCTTTCTGTCTGCGCCCTTCACCTGATGTTCACTTGTCATTGACTCTGATCTATCCCTCCCCGCCCCCATCCCAGGACTGGCCAGCAGGGAAGGGTTCCAGAATAATCCCTTCACTCACTTGAGGATCTGATTTCTTTCGGAAGATCCACTGAAAAACCAGTTCACAGGGCTGGGGTGAGAATTAAGTGGAGCAATGATGGAAAGCCTCTAGCACAGGGTTTTAGAACATCTGCTCAACAGATGCTGATTCCTTTACTCTTCCCTAAGGGGAGAATTGTAGCCGGCAACTGATTGCTTATTCTAATAGAGAACGTTTGGAAGAGGAACAATAGGAATACATCCCTTAATGGGAAGCATTCAGGCCAGGAATTAGGGTAGTGGTTGGGTGGTGTAGAAATATTTTAAGGGAAGGGACAGAGAAGGATCTCTTAAATCCCACTGTGTAGTCATCACCAGTTCTGCCTTTGTCTGAGGGAGTTTGGAGGAGAGTGGCAGTATATGGGGCAAATAAAAGTAATTTAACAAATAGTACTTGGGACTTGCTTCATGCCAAGCACTGTATTAAGTGTACAATTATTCTATGACAGCTCTTTCTCACTCTCCTTAGAAGCTCTGTTTAAAGTGTTATCCTTTGAGAATGCATCTATTCCTAAAAGTGTCAATCACTGTCCATACACCAGGAAACTTTCAAATCCATGCCCAGAGTTTCTCAGTTTTAGACTTGTTTTTCCAGTAACTACTGAAAACCTCAAATGGATTGTTCTGGCATCTCTGGTATTTCCTCTGTATGCTCACCCACAAGCCTTCTTATTGCAACCGCCAAAGATTCTGCCTGAGAGACTTCTCTGGCTGCTGGTGCTCACTCAGCCTACATATGGAACAAGCCAGAAGTGCTAGGGAATTGAAATCCCTGGAAGAAGTCCTCAGCTAATGACTGATGGAGTTGATGGTTGTATTTTGAGTAGGACAACTCTGAAGTATGTTCTATGCAATCTACTATCTCAAATCCAAAGAACTTGACTCATTATCTTCTCCCCAAAGCCATTCTTTTTTTCCATGTTGCCTATTTTGGTTTCCCTTCCCAGCCAGCCATCGTAGAAATTTTGGAGCTATCCCCAAAGTTTCTCTCACTCTCATTCTTATATTTAGAGTTGATAGAACTTGGTGATTTAGCCAATCTTATTGATGGCTCAGCCGTACCTTTTTAGCACTCACTTTTTCTCTGTATGCTCACCCACAAGCCTTTTTTTTTTTTTTTTTTTTTGGTCAGGGAGAACACAAGCAGACAGAGCCGCGGGCAGAGGCAGAGAGAGAAGCAAGCTCCCCGCTGAGCAAGGATGCGGGACTCGATCCCAAGATCCTTGACCTGAGCCGAAGGCAGCGGCTTAACCAACTGAGCCACTCAGGCGTCCCACCCACAAGCCTTCTTATTGCAAGCACCAGAAACTCTGCCTGAGAGACTTCTCTGGCTGCTGGCGCTCACTCAGCCCACGTCTCGGACAAGCCAGAAGTGCCATGAAATTGAAATCCCTGGGAGAAGTCCTCAGCTAATGACTGATAGAAGTTGATGGATGCATTTTGAGTAGGACAACTTTGAAGTATGTACTGTGCTATCTCTCAGAGGTCTCCAGTGAGTCTGAGCACAATTGTTCACAGTGATGATCTACTCATTAACATATCTGAAATGTTACCGTCCCTTTTTCATCTCCTATCAATGCTTGCTTGGATCATCTCTCAAACAAACTCGCTGCACTCAAATGCTTATCTCTGGTGCAACGGGGTTTGGGGGGAGGAAAAGAAAAAATGAAAGAAGATGGGATCGGGAGGGAGACAAACCATAAAAGACTCAATCTCACAAAACAGACTGAGGGTTGCTGGGGGTTGGGGGGTCGGGAAAGCGGGGTGGGGTTATGGACATTGGGGAGGGTATGTGCTATGGTGAGTGCTGTGAAGTGCATAAACCTGGCGATTCACAGACCTGTACCCCTGGGGATAAAAATATATGTTTATAAAAAAATTTTAAAATTTTAAAAAATAAAATAAATAAATAAAATCTTAAAAAAAAATGCTTATCTCTGGGTCTCCCTCTAGGGGTAGTCAACTAAAACAGTGACCCATTAGATAATGGACTAAAGGCAGTAGTTGAGAATGGCTGCATAATGTTTACTATGGATCATTGGCTCTTTGGAGGTATCATTAATCATAAATATAAGTGAGAAACTATGCATTTTTAAATAAGATATTGGATAATTGAAACTGAGGTGCTGGCAGGATCACCCGGTTGGACGTGTTCAGCAGACAATTGAAAATATGGAATTAGAGATTTGGAGAAAAGTACAGACTGGAGATAGGGATCTAGGAGTTATCCGTGTATGCAGGCAGGTGCTAAAGCCACGAAAATGGTTAAGATGGCTAAAAAGCTATGTACAAAAGGAAGGACAGGGAGAATGGAATTTGGGTGACTACTAGCAGCCTCTATAACAAACACTAAATAAACACCATTCCTACCTTCTCCCCTAAGATTGAGCATAGCTAAGTAATATGTCATTTCTAACTAGGGTCTAAATCCACAGAGCCCAGCACAGTGCCTGGGCAGTAAACGTCAAGAAGTGCACAATTAGGTTTTATTCTATATAGCCATCACAAAACAAGAATCAGCCCTTCAACCTCAATACTGAGTCTTGACGACAATGTTTTCTTGGTTCCTCATGGAAACCTAAAATCTCATCCACGACCCCATCGAATTTTAATTTGCTCGAACAGAGTGTTTTGTTTTGCCAGTTAGCTTAGAGTAGGATGCTGGTGATGCAACGTCTGCAGCCCCATCCCTTACACAGCGTTTACTTTGTGGGGAGAGGTTAGTTATAAAGCAGTCATCTTTCCTCTGCGCGACCTCGGGGGTATGAACCTCTCAGGGCCTCATCCTATTAACTGTGAAGCTCCTAATCCTTCATATGGTTGCTGCGGAGGCGATGCCTGGAAAATGCTGAGATTCCTCAGCACAACCTAGCACAACCTAGAACTTCTCAATCCCCACTTTCCGCGGCGTGCATGAAGCAAACGATCGTCTTGTTTATTTATCTCGTCCTCCAAGTATAAGATCACATTTCAACTCCCCATATTTCCATACCACCGGCAAAATGGTACCGCAATCCCGCGCTGCCAGAAAGCACTACGCTTCTTACGACCGCGCACGACTCCGCGCCAGACAGGAACGCCTAGTCCCGTGGGCCCTGAGGGCGCGGACCAATCGCGCTGCTCCCGACCCATGACGTAAGCTGCGCTTGTGCATGCGCAGGGCGGGGAGACCTTGGCGAGGCGGCCGAGGAGCTTAGCGGACGAGGAAGCACTGACGGAAAGGAAAGTTGAGAGGCAAGATGCAGAGCTGGAGTCGTGTGTACTGCTCCTTGGCCAAGGTGAGGGCCGAGCGAGTGGGGTTGTGCCGAGCCAGAGGCGCAGAAGGGCCCGCTGATGGGGTCCGGTAGGCGGTCTATTTGGTGGAGTCGAGAGAGGCGGGCGGAGTGGCCGGGAGCCGGAACCGGTGCGGTGAAGCCGCCCCGCCCGTTGTGTGACGGCCAGCAGTCTGCTGGCGAGTCTCAAGCCTCGCGTCTGGGGCATGCGGGTCATGCCCAGGCCGCTTTACCTTGGCAGAGGAAGTAGAAATCGCACTTGGCCCGCCTGCTCTTCTCATACTCGCTACTTTTTACTAATCCTAATCCAAGCCCCTGCGTGGCATTGGGCAGGTAACCTTGGGGCCACTCCTTGAAACACCCAGAGGCAGTCAGCCCTGACAGGTGGCCCTGGGAATTCCTTAAAGTCCTCTTCATTGTTTGCAGCTTTCAGCTAGTGTTCACTGCCTTCTCTCCTAGAGGCTTGCATTTTTAATCGCAGCTGCTTACCGTTAGGACAGCTTTCCCTTTTCGTCCACGTACCGAATACAGCCGGACTGTATACATGTGGGATCGTGGCTGAGTACTGCATTGGTGGATACCTTAAAGGTAGCATAGTAATCGGCCTCTTTGGTTCCTAACATGAGTAATCTGTGCTCCTGAGAGTTAGTGTAATCATACTTCTAGGCAGAGGCAGAACTGGGACTAGAAGTTAGGACTGACGTTGCTCCTCTTTGGCTTGCTGTTCTAATCTCGGGTGCTCTGCATTGCCTTGGAGGAGAGATCATTGCTACGGGAGTGAGGGTTTCATCACTGCCTCCCATAAGAGCTATTTGCATTGTTTCTTTGTGCTTCACTGTTCATAGGAAAGAGTGGACTTTCATAGAGATTGTTGTGGGGATTATGATGTACTTTGTGGAATTGTAGTAGCTCTTGAATGTCAGTAATAGTGCATTTTCCCAAGTGATCTTGTCTAATTTTCTATTCCCAATTAACTGTTCAGGAGCATTTTCATAGATGGGGTGAGGTAGTTTGAGTTAGGAAACAATAATTAGAAGTAGAGGATTGTGATGTAAAGATTATTGAGTACTTAAGTTAGAACTTTAAGAGCCCTTTTTAAAAAAAGATACTTATTTGAGAGAGAGTGAGCGAGTGCATACGAGTGCATACGAGCGGGGGTTGGGGGAAGAGGCAGAGGGAGAAGTAGGCTCCTGGGAAAGCAGGGAGCCCGGCATGGGCCTCTGTCCCAGGACCCTGGGATCATGACCTGAGCCGAAGGCAGACACTTAACCGCCACCCAGGTGCCCCTAGAACTTTTAAGAGTCTTAATTGTGACATTAAAATCCCTGGCACCAAAAATTAGCTATGCTTTCTGAAAATTTAATAACACTAATACCACTGAATAACACTTTTTTGTTGGGCTTTAGCCTATATTGATCTGAGATGGTTTATTGAATATTCATAATGAAAAGATAGTATGGGGAACTGGGGTTCTAAAGTTTACGTAATTGTTATGAAAGAGGAGAAATTGGGACGCCTGGGTGGCTCAGTCCGTTAAGCGGCTGCCTTCAACTCAGGTCATGATCCCTGGGTCCTGGGCTTGAGTCCCCCATTGGGCTTCTTGCTTGGCGGGGAGCCTGCTTCTCCCTCTGCCTGCTGCTCCCCCTGCTTGTGCTCCCTTTCTCTCTCTCTCTCTGACAAAGAAATAAAATCTTAAAAAAAGAGAGAGAAATTGATATGTAACCTCTGTGTACAATAGAAGATACATAAATAATAAGTGCTTGACACATTGCTCCCAAGTCCTTACGTTTTCATTGACCTTCAGGAGTTCTGTTTTGAATTCATATTCTACATAATACAACATTTTTTTTTTCTTTTTCCAGAGAGGCCATTTTAGTCGAATATCTCATGGCTTACAGGGAGTTTCTGCAGTGCCTCTGAGAACTTATGCAGATCAACCAAGTAAGTATTTAGTAAAACGGTTTTTCCTCAGATTAATTCATAGTTCTTTTGTGTTTAAATGTAAAAGTAAGTGAATGTTAGAAAAACTAATAAGTAATCTGTCATAGAATTCATCTGTTCATGTGTTTATTCACTTAAATGTTTATTGAGCACCTAGTGTGTCTAGGTAGTGAACTGGGCAAAGCCCTGCTTTTTTGGAACTGACAGTCTGCTGGTTAAAAAAAACAAACAATACTCAAGTAACAGGTAAATATTTTGGTTAGAGATTGAAAATAAAAGCCGGTAACTGGGAGTAAAAATGACTGTTTTAGATAGGGTGTCAGGGTTTTTCTAAGGAGATGACATCTGAGTGAAGAGAGGAGTGAGGTTATTTTAGGCAGAGGGAAACAGCGGTGAGAAGAGTCTGAGGTGAGAATTAGATTGTGAGGTTTAAGTCATTGCAGGAAGGCTGGTGTGGCTGGAGCGGAGACCCATGGGATGTGACAGCCGAGAGGTAAGCAGGGATCAGATCATGGAGGACTGTGGAAGTCGGGTGAAGGAGTTTGGATTTTACTCCCAGTTTGTAAAGGAAAAACTGCTGAAGGGTTTTGAGCAGGGGAGTTATTTTTAATATTTACATTTAAAAAGTTAAAATTCTGTCCACTGTGTAAGAGTAAGTGTGTTGGTGGTTTGACACTGTTAGAATGGTGAGATGACTTTTTGACATCCCAATTGAAAATTCTGATGGGCTTGTCAAAAACATTATTTTAAAGAGTGGAAGGATACACCCTGAAAGGAAACTCTGGAATATGGGTATTTTCTTCTTCCTTTTTTTTTTTTTTCTTTCTTTTTTTTTTTTTTTTTTTTTTTTTTTTTTTTTTTTTTTAGTATTTTTGAAGTTTCTATAAAGGACATATATTTTGTTTTTTAAAACAGAAACTTAATGGGCTTGTAGTAAGGTATTTTGGCCTCCCAGTACCACTGGGTATTAGTTATTTGAAGTCATCTGTTTTGACATTTACCTGAATCACCCATATAAGTAAAGTTGCATTAAAACCTTTTTGTAGAAACCATTAGTTGGGGGGAAGTGTGACCACTAGTGTCCTTGAATTCTCTGAAATAATTTTATCCTGTACCTTAACTGCTGCCAGACTAGTGTGATCTGAGATATTTTATTTCTGGAAGAAAGAGTAGTGGGAGGATTCCTGTCACCAATGATCAACAGTGAATGATTTACGTAGCTTTAGAAAGGGCAAGAAATCCTTTAAAAAGTACTAATTTGATGGTGGGGGAAAATAGTTGGACCCATTATACCTTTTTTAAAAAATGGCATTTTAAAAAATAATTTAAAATTAAAAAAAATAATTTTTTTTAAAGATTTTATTTATTTATTTGACAGATATCACAAGTAGGCAGAGAGGCAGGCAGAGACAGAGAGAGGGGGAATCAGACTCCCCGCTCAGCAGAGAGCCAGATGCGGGGCTTGATCCCAGGACCCTGGGATCATGACCTGAGCCAAAGGCAGAGGCTTCAACCCACTAAGCCACCCAGGTGCCCCCCAAAAAATAATTTTTAAAAAATGTTTCATATTTGTTTACAAAGGAATTTTTAAAAAAATATTTTATTTATTTATTTGAGAGCGAGTGGAAGGGGGAGAGAGAATCTGAAGCAGACTCTGCACTGAGTGTAGAGCCCAACATGGGGTGGATCCCATGACTGTGAGATCGGGACCTGAGTTGAAACCAAGAGTCTCCAGGCCTAACTGACTGAGCCATCCAGCCTCCCCCCCCCATTATACCCTTTGTTCCTTTTTTTTCCCTTACAGTTTTATTGGGGTGTACTTGGCATATATCAGTTGTCTTTGTTAAATGGGAATAGTACTTTTTCTTAACTCAAGCAACAGGAGAAATGTTAGATTTTTGTTTCCAGAGCAGGTAATTAAAGACATTGTGGCTAATTCTTCACCTTTGGAATTAATCAACAATGATTTATTCAGTGCCTTCTATTTGCCAGGTAGTCTTTGAGCAGGATCTTAGATTTTCATGGAATGAGGGTAACCTAGTACTTGTGAATCAAATTGTGTAGTGATTCCTTGACATTGAATAAATTATAAATCCCTTAGTACTCACATTAATACAGTGTGTAAAGTCTTTGGTTGCGTGAAGTTACAAGCATTGTGTGTTCATGTTTGTATTTATCTGAGGCATTTATTTATTATTTTAAAGATTTTATTTATTTTGGAGAGTTGAGAGAGAGCAAGCGAGCGAGCACGCAAGCACATGTGTGCAAGCAGGGGGCTGGAGAGGGACAAGCAGACTCCGAGCTCTGGTGCGGAGCCGAATGGAGCCGAATTCGGGGCTTAAGCTTATGGCCCTGAGATAATGACCTGAGCCGAAACCAAGAGTCAGACACTTAACTGAAACCGAGAGTCAAAACTTTACCTCAGGTGCCCCTGAGGCATTTATTTAACAGCTGTCTTTTCTCCAAGGATTTACACTTCATTAGGGCGGGGACTGCGCCTGGAGTGATACAGTAGGTACTCAGTACATATTTATTGAGTAAATATGAGAAACAGGACCATGCCTGGTTTAGTTGTTGCTTTATCAGAATCACCCAGTGTGGCATCTGGTATGAAGTAAATCCCCAGCAACAGCTACACTAATAGTAACTGATTCCCTGAGCGCTTACTCTGTCTCAGGCAGTCTTTAATCCTTGTTGCCATCTGACAAGATATGTGCTGCTATTTTCCCCATTTTATATGTGGAGGTGCTGAGTCAAGATAGGTCCCAGCTAGGAAGTGACAGAACTGGGAAAATTCCTCGACTCTAGAACCTCTATCTTAATCTCTGTTCTGTTTGGTCCGCTTCCAGGGAGTACTGGTTGATCAGACCAGCTTGAGAAGTTCAAAGGTTTTTTTTTTGTTTTTTTGTTTTTTTTTTAAAGATTTTATTTATTTATTTGACAGAGATTACAAGTAGGCAGAGAGACAGGCAGAGAGAGAGAGGAGGAAGCAGGCTCTCTACTGAGCAGAGAGCCCAGTGCGGGGCTTGATCCCAGGACCCTGGGATCATGACCTGAGCTGAAGGCACAGGCTTTAACCCACTGAGCCACCCAGGCGCCCCCAAAGTTTATTATATACAATACAGTCCCTGTTAAAACTTCTGGAAGGGGGCACCTGAGTGGCTCAGTTGGTTAAACATGTGCCTTCGTCTCATGTCATGATCCCATGGTCCAGAATGGAGTCCAGCGTTGGGATTCTTGCTCAGCAGGGAGCCTGCTTCCCCTGCACACCCCCCCCACACTGTGCTCTTTCTTGTGCACTCTTGCTCGTGCTCTGTCTCTCGAACAAATAAATACAGTCTTAAAAAAAATCTAGAAGATGTTTGAATATCTGTATGAATGAAGTTCATTAAAATTTGAAGAGTAATGTGTACTACTGATAGGACCTTCCATTTCATGACAGGAATGAATTCCTAGTCCTTAAGTCACTCATATTTGCTACATTCATTCATTCATTCATTAGTTCAACAAATATAGAATATGTAATATGCACTATGTGCTAGTTATTGGGCTGGTTGCTGGGATATAGCAGTGAATGAGTCAGACAAGATGCAGCTTTTATAGAGTTTATAGTCCATTTGGGGAAGACAAACATCCAGTAAGCAATTGTGATAATGACTCCACAGGCTAAGCATAGGGAGCTATGAAATCTGTATGTGGATTGTGAATGGTCACAGAGTTCTCTCCTAAGGAAATGATGTTGATATCTGAAACAGGTTGAGGTGGGAGTGGGTCTGGGAAGACGTGTTCCAGGTAGAAGGAACCGCATGTGGGAGTATTTCGATGTGAGAAGGAGCATAGTGTCTTTGAGGAGCTTGGAAAGGGCCAGCGTGCCTGATGTGTGTTGAACATGGGTTGATGACCTCTGCAGATAATGAAGGACCCTAACTCTCTTTTAAGGGCAGTTGGAAGCCATTGGAATGGTTTAAGCAGAGGCGTGATAGTGGTTTGTTTTTAAAATCATTCTGGTTGCAGATTAGCGTTTTTATTTTAATGGTTTTTCTTTCTCTCTCATTAGACTATAAGAACCATGGCTGTGTTGTTTATAGATATTCCTAGACCTTAGAGTAGTGTCTAATGTGAAATGCATGCTGTCAGCATTTATTTCTAGGTAGATGGAACAGAATGTACATAGGTAGACCAGTATAATTCTGTGGGTGTAAGCTAACAGTAATTCATTGTTGCTGAAGCTTAAACTGCATGGTATTGGCGCATGAGCAGAGTGTGGTGGGCGATGAGGCTAAAGAAGAGGTTTGGATGCTGTATTTAGGAACTTGGATTCCAACAAGAGACGGCACCTGGCACAGTTGCTGGTGCTCAATGAGTGTTTGTTGACTGAAATAGAAAGGGAAACCAATGAAGGAGGAGAGAGTAACATCTGAGTCAGATTTTAGTGAAAGATAACAGTGTGTAGGGTCAGAGTGAGATTGGAGGCTGTGAGATTGGGAGGTGGATCTGGGAAGGGAAGAAACATGTATTGAGTGTCTCATGTGCACCTGCCCTCCTCCCAGGGTCTTGACAGACATTATCTCTGACCTCACAGCAGTGGGTTGTAGATATTACTGTCACTTGTTCCTATGTTACATCAAAGCCAGAGAGATTAAATAATTTCCCAAGGATTTAGGAAGAGGTAGAAGCCCATATTTGAACTCGAGTTTTCTTTTTTTTTTAAACTTTATATCCTTTTTGTCTTTAAGTATATTTCTCCTCCTTAATGGATTAGGGGAGGTTGTAGAGTTATCAGAAAATAAAGTATTATAATTTAGGATTTTAGAAGCTGAGCAGTTTTGGGTGACAACAAGTATAGGGTGTGGAAGGGTCACTAAAGTAGATTGGAGATTAAGGTCATTGATAATTTAAAAACAGACCCCTCATCCCCAATGATAAATAAATCTTACCAAGTCGTTCTTATACTTATGTTGTTAATGTGGTAATTTATGATTGCTGCCTTATGATACCTCTTTTCTTACTCCTTTTTTTTAATTTTTAAAAATAAGCTTGATTTATCTACATTTTGATATGTGCCTCTTTTCCCTAACTATAACATCAGGTTATTGAGGGCAGTGATTTCCACAAAAGGTGGATATTCATTAGTATTTATGGGTTCCATTATGATAATGAAGGAGCTTCTTGGAGTTCTTGATGGCCCTGGAGAGATTATGGGATCATCCTATGTGTTTTGGATGGCATTAGAACAGAAAGGTACTGGAGCAAAGGCTTCTGAATAGAAAGAACCTGCTTTGAAACCTGGCTACATTACTAGTCGGGCAGCCTAATGCAGGTTATTTAGTTACTCTTAGCCTTATTTTCTCCCTGTGAAATGGAGGTATAATAATTGTGTCATGGAGACATAAGGAGGCTTAAGTAAGACAACAGGAGACATTTAGCTCACTGCCTGGTACAGGGTAAATTACCAATTTGGTAGATACTGTCTCAGACTGAGTTGTCAGTATACATCTTGCAACCGGTTGATGACTGTCATTGACTTTTAACTTGACACCTTGATTTCATTGGTAGCCTTGATAACATGGTGTGCTTATTTTCCTCACAATGATACCGGAAATAACATCAGTAGAATACTTTTTCTTGCTTTTTCTCCTTCAGTTCATTTCATGGCATTAACTGCTGTCTGTTGAAGTTAGTCACCCCTGATTGTACCCCATTATTTTTTTAAAAGTATGGACCTGATAGCTTTCTCCAGTTAGTTCACTGCCTCCTAAAATGCG
Source organism: Mellivora capensis (assembly GCA_004024625.1). Lineage (NCBI taxonomy): Eukaryota > Metazoa > Chordata > Mammalia > Carnivora > Mustelidae > Mellivora > Mellivora capensis. Next base: position 309,965 of record PISX010000061.1, on the reverse strand, counting down.
AATTGCTATCCAGCTATCTTCTGCCATATTTCTTTTTTTTTTTTTTTAAGATTTTATTTATTTATCCGACACAGAGAGAGAGATCACAAGTAGGCAGAGAGGAGGAAGCAGGCTCCCTGCTGAGCAGAGAGCCCAATGTGGGGCTCGATCCCAGGGCTCAGATCTCAACCCTGAGATCATGACCTGAGCCACTCAGGCGCCCTTCTGCCATATTTCTAACTTAGTCATCTTTCTCTCATGATACCAATTTGTATATCCTGTTCAGTTTTTTTTTTTCCATTCTGAAAGGCTAATGCTAATTTTGTAAAACTTTCCATCAAGTATTCCTTGATCTGTTTCACTGAACTATTTGTCTATATCCTGATTTTTTTTTATAAAGATTTTATTTATTTATTTGACAGGCAGAGATCACAAGTAGGCAAAGAGGCAGGCAGAGAGAAAGAGAGAGAGAGGAGGAAGCAGGCTCTCCGGTGAGCAGAGAGCTCGATGCAGGGCTCAGTCCCAGGACCCTGAGATCATGACCTGAGCCGAAGGCAGAGGCCCTAAGCCACTGAGCCACCCAGGTGCCCCTATATCCTGATTTTTTAAAACTGTATGGGAAAACCAAACTGACAAATGCTTTTTTTTTTTTTTAAAGATTTATTTATTTATTTGACAGACGGAGATCACAGTAGGCGGAGAGATAGGCAGAGAGAGAGAGGAGGAAGCAGGCTCCCCGCTGACCAGAGAGCCCGATGCCGGGGCTTGATCCCAGGACCCTGGGATCATGACCTGAGCTGAAGGCAGAGGCTTTAACCCACTGAGCCACCCAGGCGCCCCGACAAATGCTTTTTGACAAGGGTATGGTGCGTCAGAATATTGTGTAAAGTAAACTTTACTTGCATGCAGCTTTTGGTACAAGTGAGAGCCAACTGGTTGGTTTTTCTAACATTTTATTGTGAAAAATTGCAAACATTTAGACAAGTTGTAAGAATTTTTCAGTGAACACTCACAGATTCTTCCACTAACATTTTACTGTACTTAAATTATCACAGATCTGTTCCTTCATTTACCTATCAGTCCACCTTTTTTGATACATTTCCAAGTATATTGCAGATATCCCCTAAATGCTGGCTTGCTTTTGAATGCTTGTCACAGAATCATACCCTCCTATATTCTCTGCTGACCCGTCTGTAGATAAAGACTTTACATTTTCCCCCTTTTTTTTTTTTTTTTTGTGCTCCATAGCACATTAGTGGTATTCTGATGGAATGGTGCATACAGTATCTTCAGTGAGAGGTGAATAGTTCTGAATTTCTTGTATTTTGTATACTTAAGAAAAAAAATCCAAGATTACATTGGGAAATGAAACTCAACTATTTTTGGCTTTTCTGTATTTGAATTTACTCTGTAAACATATTTTAATCAGAAAAGATGTTAAAAATTCAACAAAAAACCTCTGTTTTTGTAGCTTGTGTTTCACTACTGTGCATTAAAAATTAGAACCCAAATTAAGGGATGCTGTTTAGGCCATCATTTCGTTCAAAATTTGAAAATAGACATAAGTTTTCTTATATGCTCAATTCTGAACATGAATCAGGGAGCCAAGCAGTATAGCCAGGGAGCACAAATGGATTGGTGAAAATGGAAGCAATAATTTTTTCATGTATTGGACTGACTGTATATTTTTTTAATGTACTGAGTAATCCTAATTATCATCCGATATAACCAAGAAGAATCAGTCCTTTTATTTATTCAGTAGGAAGGATTCTTAGATTTGTCAGTTGGATAACTTCTTAGTTATCTTCCATCGCTGAGGTTATGTGATTCTTTTCAGGCCAGCAAAGGTTTTTTGATGATACTAGCACTCCCATGCCTGGGGGAGTGGTGTTTTGTGGGAGAGGGGGTGACCAGAAATTAAAAGTTGGCATCTTCATAGGTCAGAATATAGCTCCCATATAGCAAATACTTATTATGTATGTTCCAGGTACTATGCTAAGTTATTTATATATGCTGTTTTATTCTGTATTATGATCCTATGAAGGAGGTTTTTTTGTGATCTTTATTTTGTGTAGATAGGGCAGCTGAGGTAAAGCAGGTTAAACTATTCTGAGGTCGGATAGCTAGTAATTATAAACTTGATTAGTGCTCTCGGGTTTTTTGTTTATGTTAGTTTAAATTTGAGAATAGAATCCTGTTGAATAATGGAATGATCACTACAAGACCAAAAGCTTAATTTTGTCTCTGCGACCCACTTGCTAGGTGACCTTGGGCAAGTTAAATGACCTCTCTGAACCTAGTTTCTTATCTGTGAAATGTCAGTTATAAGGTTTTCTCCTCCTAGGAAGTTCTGAGAATCAAAAAGGGTAATAGATGTGAAAATGTGTTATAAACTAAGTGCTTGTGGTTGTAAAGATAGTGGGGGTGGGGGGAGAGAAGGAAGGGAGACTCTCTCCTAAGTCTTAAAAGTGATTGTAGCTTTATTTGAAGTTGGCTTGAGAACAATGGGAATAATTGGACTTTTCCATTAGTGTTATAATTATTGTATTCCTAAGGTTGCTGATACAAAGTTTTTTTGTTTGTTTTTTTTAAATTTTGTATCTTTATGGGGCACCTGAGTGGCTCAGTGGGTTAAGCCTCTGCCTTTGGCTCGGGTCATGATCTCAGTGTCCTGGGATCAAGCCCCACATCGGGCTCTCTGCTCAGCAGGAAACCTGCTTCCCTCTCTACCTGCCTCTCTGCCCACTTGTGATCTCTCTCTCTATCGAATAAATAAATAAAATCTTAAAAAAATTTTTTTTTGTATTTTCATATGGCAGATTCCAGAATTGTTCATTTAATGTTGTGGTTAGCCTGTTACCATAAACTATACAAAATTTATTAGCATTCAGATGAAGTCTAAAACATGTTTGCCATCCAGTACAGGGAAGCTGGTTTTTCTCTGTCTCAGAAGTACCTGAAGGGGGTGTAATCAGTCTTAAAGTTATTGGCACTACTAAGGTATTATGCAAATATTTGTCTTATTTAATCCTAACATTAAATAAATCATTTAAGGCAGTGTCATTGTTCCTTTGTGACAGGAAAATTAAGTCCCTTGGTCACACAACTAATAAATGGCAGAGCTGAGATTTGAAGCCAAGTTATATCAGATTCCAAGGCTCTTTTCCTGGGTCGCCTGAGTGGCTCAGTTGGTTAAGTGTCTGCCTTCAGCTCAGGTCATGATCTTAGGGTCCTGGGATTGAGCTCCACATTGGGCTCTTTGCTCAATGGAGAGCCTGCTTCTCCCTCTCCTTCTCCCCTGGCTTATGCTCTCTCTATCACAAATAAATAAAATCTTTAAACACACACACACACACACACACACACACATAGACACACACGCAAAAAAACACAAAGCTCTTTCCCTCACACAGATAATGTCTTTCAGTGTCACTAAAAACCTGTCCTGTTATTTTTAAGTAAAACGGTGTGGAATTTAGGAAGATCAGTGGATTCAGTGGATGTAGAACTCAGATATGGGGTGCTGGGTGGCTTAGTCTGTTGAGGGCCCGACTCTTGGTTTCGGCTCAGGTCATGGTTGTGGGATCAGTCTGTGTGTCAGGCTCTGCTCTCAGCAGAGAGTCTGCTGGAGATTCTCTCTCCCTCTGCCCCTCCCTCCACTGGCATGCATGTGTGCGCACTCTTTCAAATAAATAAATTCTAAAAAAAGAACCGAGTTGTATTCCATATGTCATAATGAACAAATAGAAAATGAAGTTTAAAAATCTGTGCCATTTTCAGTTACATCACAGAACGTTAGGTGCCTAGGAGTGAAATAGTACTGTGAGAAAATGTTGGTTATTTTGTACTTTCTTGGAGGTTTAAAATAGCAGGTTTTTTGGGTTTTTTTTTTTTAACGCACTATTTTTGGTCAGTATTAAGCAATTTACTCTTTATATCAATTTGCTTTTATTATAGTTGATGCTGATGTGACAGTGATAGGTTCTGGTCCTGGAGGATATGTCGCTGCTATCAAAGCTGCCCAGTTGGGCTTCAAGGTAAGGTTTAGACTAAACGAGGTATTGATACATTTTTATTGGAGAAGAGTTGATCATATTCACAGAATACTTTGCACATAAATAGTAATGGTAAATTTTTGTTTATTCAATAAATTAAATATAGGCCTGAGATGAATGAAGAATGTTACTCAGTTGCGGTGCTCTCATGAAATAGTGAGGTCCATTATTCCCTCCTCCCCCCAATACTTTGTACATTTGGCTTCTAATTCTGCTTTGGAAGCTACGGTAATAGGACTAAGGGCATGTGTTTGATAATGTTAGACAAAAATGTCTCTGAGCACAATTCATTTTTGGGTGAGCCTGCATTTAGCATTATTTCTGAAATGATATATTTTAAAGGACTCTATTTTACCCTCACAAACAGCTTTAGTAACTTGTTCTGAAGAAGAATGAAGACAGATGTGTGGGAATTTTATGAACTGAGCCACTGCAGGTTATAATAGTTAAATAATGTTTCCTTTGGTTGTAGACAGTCTGCGTTGAGAAAAATGAGACGCTTGGGGGAACATGCTTGAATGTTGGTTGTATTCCTTCTAAGGTGAGCATGTGTTTTGTACGGTGCAAAGGTGTTTTTCATTAGCCGCTGATTAAAAGGATGTATTAGGACTAGAACATTAGCATAATAGTTACTAGAAAATAAGCAACCACGGTTGATTAAAAAAAAAAACATGTTTTCCTTGGTAAAGCTTAAACAGTGCTGTTACCAGTCTGCCATACATTCCTGAAATTGCTTCTCTGTCTTCGAATTCCCAGCCTTTCCATTCAAACGGGCTGTGGTGCTCCATTTTTTTTCTCTTCAGCTTTCCTTTACCAGTGAAACAGATAGTAGGTAGTAAATTCTTCCCTTAGGGGTTTTATGTATGTAGACATGACTGCCTTTTTCACCTGCCACCCTGAAGAGTGTACTTACTCCTTTGATTTTAAAGAAAGTGAAGCTGTTTTGTTTTTCATTCCTGCTTGCTTAACGTTTTTTACGTCTTTATTATTTGACTTACGTTAATGGTAAAAGAACCGAAACCAAGTTGTCATAGTCCTTGTATTATTCCATGTAGAGAATGTCTTTTCTTAAGTGCTTTTTGGTTGTATATAGTCTTATTATCAACATTTGGTCATTTTATCTATTTAGGCTTTATTAAATAATTCTCATTATTATCATATGGCCCATGGAAAAGATTTTGCATCTAGGGGAATTGAAAGTAAGTATACCTTTCATATTCAGCAATTTACCAGCCATATTTAACTTGACTTTTTTGGCTACAGCTTTGTGTGTGTCTAAGGAATGTGAAACATATGTTTTGTTGAGGAAAGAGTAAAAGAAGATCTTAAAAAACGTAGAGAGGTTTCCTTAAGAGGGCTTAAGTCCAGATTTTTACTATGACATCTTCTGTTCCTTTGAAAACTTTGGCTTGAAGTCGTGTGCGTGTGTGTGTGTGTGTGTGAAGAGTGAGTTTTAATTTCCCTGAAACCTGGAGATCTCGGGGTGGGGAGTTGGCACAGGATTTCTGAGGGATATGGGCAGAGAAGGAAGGAAGGTAGGTTGGTCTACCTAAGTTGTTGGTAGTGGGAAGAACAAAGAAGGGGTGGGGTGTAGCACAGTGTAAAAGGAGGACATTCCGTTTTAACTTTGGATGGCTTGTCTCTTGCCATTCTTTTTGGGCTGTTCTTATTTCATCCTTTCTTACCAGTTGTTGACAGATATATCCAGAAGGGTTGGGGTTTTAGGGAGAGCTTAGACATATCAGGAGATGGGGATAGGTAATCATTTTTCCTTCATTTGTTTGTAGGAGGAGGTTTCTGAAAGAATGTGCTGTAGTAGGCTATCCAGTGGGTATGGAGGGGATACGTACACACTAAAGCAAATAAAGCAAAGTAGATGAAAGGTAGAGTCAGAGCCTACTTTCCTTTGGAATGAAGGAAGAAAGAGGAGACGGGGTTAGTCAAGAGGACCTGCATGGTAGGCAAAGCTTCCTGTTGTAGCCCTTTGGCCTCAGGTCAGTCCAGTCTCTCAGGTCTGTGTGTCCTCATCTCTGAGGTTTGTGTTGGTTGCATGTGCTGATTGCTGAGCTTTCCCTCTTCTGAATTTGTGTTGAGTTGAGCAGCTTTATCTTCTTATACTCTTGCTTCAGAGTTCTAAGTTAAATGAGTGTTTAAATCCAGTTTATTAAACTCTTTTATATTAAGTTTTTATATTTAAAGTTTACAGTTGAGCGTTTTTTTACTTTTTGTTTCATGAAATTATTGTTTCTATTTACTTACAGTTTCAGGTGATGTTTTACTTTGCAATTTCTATTTAAATCTCATCTAGACCTGTCATCATAAGGTGTTAGAATATGTTGCCACGGTGGGATATAATGTTTCTTTTGGGCTGAATTTTTCCTAAATGTGGACTTTTTACAGTGTTTGATAGGTTCTGTTTATTGAGAAATGTTGCTATTAGTCTTTTTGCAAGCTACGATTATTGTGTTAGTTACTATACTTAGAGGTTTTAAAACTGCCTTTTATCCAGTTCTGTAAGCATTAGGCTGAAGTTTTCTGTGATTAGTGAAAAATACCCTATTGCTTCAAGAATTTAGCTAAGGACTAAAGTTTTGTTTAACAAACTACAGTGTCTGAAGTTCGCTTGAATTTGGAGAAGATGATGGAGCAGAAGAGTACAGCAGTAAAAGCTTTAACTGGTGGAATTGCCCACTTATTCAAACAGAATAAGGTCAGTGGTTTAATGTGCAGATGTCTGCTTTATTTTACATACACGTTAAGCATTAATCTGATAGAGCGGTTCTGTTAGAACTTGGCTGCTGATTTTTTGTTTGTTTTTTGGAGGGTTTTTTGCTGGGGGTATTTATTTAATTTAAAATTGTATGCTAACCTGAAAGAGATTTCTCTGACATATAGAACAAATTTTTGTGCTCCATGCGTAGCCTTACTAAGTAAGGAAGCATTTTGTATTGGATGTGTTATTTAATAGAGTACTTTTTTCCTATTAGTCACGGTTTTTTTTAGTCACGAAAATCATTTTAAACTTTGTAAATCTATAAACATTATTTTGTAAAGGTTGTCCACGTAAATGGATATGGAAAGATAACTGGCAAAAATCAGGTCACCGCTACGAAAGCTGATGGCAGCACTCAAGTTATTGATACAAAGAACATTCTTATAGCTACAGGCTCAGAGGTTACTCCTTTTCCTGGAATCACGGTATGATTTTTACAACTGGTACAACCTCCCTTCAGTAAGACATAAACTATTCATGCTGTTTATGAACTTTGAGAAATTTCTAACTGAAGTACTGTACATTGACAGTCATTCAGCTTTGGGAAGTTGATTGTCTTTATTCTACAGTGATTTTGACCAGAAATAAAACACTTCAGTTAATTGGATTTGAATTCATTACAAAGTTAAAACTGACCGTTTTGTTTTTGAAATACCAAAGGATGAAATTTTAAGTGAGCATTTTAATGGGATTTGATAAAATCGAGTGTATGGGTAGAAGTCATAGATGTCTCAAAACAAATAAATGTCATAGCATTTTTGGTGGGGTCAGTTTATAAATCAGTAGGTTTTTCCATATAATCTTGACTATATATATTTTATTATAGATTGATGAAGATACAATAGTGTCATCTACAGGTGCTTTATCATTAAAAAAAGTTCCAGAAAAGATGGTTGTCATTGGTGCAGGAGTAATAGGTGTAGAACTGGTAAGTAATGTTTTTTCTTCTCTTACTGCCTTCATGGAGTTGGAAGGGACTTCATGGTCCCCCGTACAGCATTGCAAGCAGAGCAACATGGAGTTTTGCTTGAACACTTGCGTCATAAAGAGTTTTCAGGACGACTTACTTATGTAATCATTGGACATTAGGACATTCTCTTTTATTTTGAAATCTGGTTGCATGTATCTGCCACCCTTCGTGTTCCTAGAACTATATTGATTTAGTCTTCAGGAGATAGTTCTCATTCTGAGCAAATTGCTTTTCACATGTGACTTATATGGCTCTTCCCTCCCTCTCCGCCATCATCTCAATCCCTCTTAACATTCATTCATACTGCTTGCAACTCTCTGACTACCTTGCCATTTCATGCTTTCTGCCTGCCTTGTTCTCCCTTCCTGTCGACTTTCCTGTATTACCAGTTGATCTCTCTTCCCCCCCCCCCCCAAATATTTTATTTATTTATTAGCACACGTGTGAGAGAGAGAGCAGTTGGGGCATGGAGAGGGTCAAGCAGACTCTGCACTAAGCGTGGGGCCTGACGCAGGGCTCGCTCTCAGGATCCTGAGATCATGACCTGAGCTGAAATCAAGAGGCAGATGCTCAACCGACTGAGCCACCCTGGTGCCCCCTTCTCTCAATTTTAAGGTGTTCTGAGCCAGGGCTGTTGTACCTTGATGTCACAAAGAACTGCTCTACTTCTGAAATCACAAATTCAGACATCTTATTCTCTAACCCATAACCCCCTCTCCTTTCGTACTCAGTCAGTCATTCTCAACACACAGGCAGTTTAACTTTATCAGGTGCTCTAGTCCTTAGGTGTCTCTGTGTTTTTGCTCTCTTCATTTCCTGTTTTGACTACTTTTCCTGATCTGCTCTGATTCTGTAGTCTGTCACTGTTGCTGCTCTTCTTGAGTCCCTTACCTCCTTGTTCCATTATCGTACCTGCTTGGCAAAACTGGTCCTGATTAAATTCAGCTATCTACCCTTCCTTTTTTTAAATTACAGCATAGTGATTCCACAGCTGTATATATTATGCTGTGCTCACCACAAATGTGGCTGCCATCTGTCACTATGTAACACTATTATAGTACTACTGACTGTATTATTTCTTATGCTATACCATTTATCCCCATGACTTATTCATTTTGTAATTGAAAGCCTCTGCCTCATACTCCCTTTAACCCATTTTGCCTCCCTTCTGGCAACCACCAGTTTATTCTGTATATTTATACCTCTGTTTCTGCTTTTTTTGTTCAGTTTGTTTTGTTTTGTTTTTGATTCCACATAAAAGTGAAATCATATGGTATTTGTCTATGTCTGTCTGACTTATTTCACTTAGCATAATACCCTCTATGCCCATCCATGTTGTTACAGGTCAGAAAAATTCATTCTTTTTTATGGCTGAACAGTATTCATATATATAAGTATATGTACATCTTTATCCATTTTATCTATCATGGAACTTGAGTTTGCTTCCATATCTAGAGTATTGTAAATATGCTGCATTAAACATAGAGGTGCATTTATCTTTTCAAATTAGTGTTTTCATTTTCTTTGGGTAAATACTCAGTAGCAGATTACGGGTTCATATGGTATTTCTATTTTTGATTTTTTGAGGAACCTCCATACTGTCTTCCACAGTGGCTGCACCAATTTACATTCCCATCACCAGTGCATGAGGGTTTCTTTTTCGCCACATCTTTGCTAACACTTATTAATTCTCACTTTTCAGTACCCATTCTGACAGGTTTAAGGTGATACCTCACTGTGGTTTTGATTTACATTTTCCTGATGGCTAGTAATTTGAGCATCTTTTCATGTGTCTGTTGGCCATCTGTATGTCTTTGGAAAAGTGTCTGTTCAGGTCCTCTGCCTGGTTCTTAATTGGATTATTTGTATTTTTGATGTTGAGTTATGTAAGTTCTTTATTTTGGATATTAACTCCTTATAGGATATATAATTTGTAAATTTTTTCTTCAGTTCAATAGGTTATCTTGTTTTGTTCATGGTTTCCTTTGCTGTGCAAAAGCTTATTATCTTGGTGTAGTCCCAGTTGTTTTTATTTTTGTTTTCCTTGTCCGAGGAGATGGATCTAGAAAAATGTTGCTAAGACTTATGTCAGAGAGATTACTATGTTTTCTACTAGGAATTTTATGGTTTCGGGTCTTACATTAGTTCTTTAATCCATTTTGAGTTTATTTTTGTGTACAGCATCAGAAAGTGATCCAGTTTCATTCTTTGGCGTGTGGCTGTCCAGTTTTCCCAACACCATTTATTGAAGAGACTGTCTTTTCCCTACTGCATATTCTAGCTTTCTTTATCAGATTAACTGACCATATAAACATAGGTTTATTTCTGGGCTTTCTAGCTTGTCACATCGATTGGCTATCTCTTTTGTGCCATTAATAAACTTTTTTGATTATTATAGTTTTGTAGTATATCTTGAATTCTGTAGTATATCTTGAGGATTGTGTTAACTCAGGATTTATTTAATTTCTCAAGGTGGTTTTGGCTATTATGGGTCTTTTATGGTCCCATCCAAATTTTAGGATTATTTTTTTACTTTTGGTATTTTAATAGGGATTGCATTTAGTCTGTGGATTGCTTTCCAGAGTTTTGGACATTTTAAAAATGCTGATTCTTTGAGTTCATGAACATGGTAAATCTTTCATCAGTGTTTTAAAATTTTGAAAATATAGTTCTTTTCCCTCCTTGATTAAGTTTATTCCTAGGTATTTTATTCTTTTTGGTGCGATTGTAAATGGAATTGTTTTCTGAATTTCTCTTCTGCCAGTTTGTTATTAGTGTATAGAAATGCACCAAATTTGTATATATTGATTTTTGTATGCTGCAACTTCACTGAATCCATATTACTTCTGATAGCTTTTTGGTGGAGTCCAGGGTTTTCTTTGTATAGTGTCCTGTCATCTGCAAATAATGCCAGTTCTACTTCTTTCTTACCAATTTGAATGCCTTTTATTTCTTGTCTGATTTCTGTGGCTAGGATTTCCAATGCTGTGTTGGATGAAGGTGGTGAGATTGGACATCCTTGTCTTATTCCAATCTTAGCAGAAAAGAGCTCAGTTTTTTACCCTTGAGTATAATGATATCTGTGGGTTTATCATATTATATTGAGGTATGTTACCCCTAAACTTACTTTGTTGAGTTTTTGCCATGAATAGATGTTGAATTTTGTCAGATGCTTTTTTCTGCATCTATTGAGATGATCGTATGATTTTTTTTATCCTTCATTTTGTTGATGTGGTGTATCACATTAATTGATTTGAGGATATCGAACCATCCTCAGAATAAGTCTGATTTCATTGTGGTGAATCATCATTCTAATGTTTTGTCGAATTTGGTTGCCAAGCACGTTTGTTTAGGATTTTTGCACCTGTGTTCATAGGGATGTTGTCCTGTAGTTTTCTTTTTTTAAAGTGTCTTTGGTTTTGGTTATCGGAGTTATGCTGGTCTTGTGGAATGTATTTGGAAGCTTTCCTCCTATTCTGTTTTTTAGAATAGTTTAAGGAAGATAGGTTTTAATTCTTTTTTAAAATGTTTAGTAGATTGACCTGTAACTCCATCAGGTCCTGGACTTCTGTTTGTTGGGAGGGTTTTGTTTTGTCTTGTTTTTGTTTTGGGGAAGAAGAATACTTTTTCATACCTCAGCTTGAGAGTATACTGCATAGCTTCTGAAGTTTTTGATGACAGATTCAATTTTGTTACCAGTACTTGGTTTGTTCAGGTGTTCTATTTCTTCATGGTTTAGTTTCGGAGGATTGTACATTTTTAGGAATTTAATGATTTCTTCTGAGTTGTCCAGTTGTTGGCATGTAATTTTTCATTGTAGTCTCTTACTAATCCTTTGTAATTCTGTGCTACTGGTTTGTACTTCTCTTTAATTTCTCATTTTATTGTTTCTTTTTTTCTTGATGAAAGGTTTATCAGTTTCACTTTTTCAAAGAAAGAGCTCTCAGTTTCATTGATTTTTTTTTATTATTTTTTTAGTTTCTTTCATTTATTTCTGCTCTGATTTTTCTTCCTTTTACTAACCTTGGGCTTTGCTCTTTTTTTTCTAGCTTCTTTTGTAAGGTTGAATTGTTTAAGATTTTTCTTGTTTCTTGGTTGTATTGCTATCAATTTCTATCTTAGAACTGCTTTCTCTATATGCCAAAGATTTTTTTTTTTTAAGATTTTTATTTATTATTTGACAGACAGAGATCACAAGTAGGCAGAGAGGCAGGCAGAGAGAGAGAGGAGGAAGCAGGTTCCCCGCCGAACAAGGAGCCCGATGCGGGGCTCGATCCCAGGACCCCGGGATCATGACCTGAGCTGAAGGCAGAGGCTTTAACCCACTGAGCCACCCAGGAGCCGCTATGCCAAAGATTTTGAACCATGATGTTTTAGTTTTCATTTGTCTCCATGTATTTTTTTAATTTTCTTTTTGCTTTCTTTGTTGACCCATAGGTTGTTTTTTTGTTGTTGTTGTTGTTTTTAAGATTTTATTTATTTGAGAGAGAGAATGAGCAGGGCATGGGGGAGAGGGAGACAGAAGCACACTCCCTTCTGCGTATGGAGTCTGACGCAGGGCTTGATCGCAGGACCCTGTGATCATGACCTAAGCCAAAAGCAGATGCTTAACCAGCTAAGCCACCCAGGTGTCCCTAAATGCTTTTTAAGGTTAAATTTAGTGAGACCTCTTTTGTGGCCAAACATGTGATCTGTCCTGGAGAATGTTCCATGTGCACTTGAAAAGAATGTATTTTGTTGGTTTTGGATCTGATGTTCTATATATATCTTTTAGGTTCACCTAGTCTAATGTCTTGTTCAATGACACGATTTCCTTACTGATTTTCTGTTCTGATTTTTTCCACTAATGCAAGCTGGATATCCCCTACTGTTAATGTTACTGTCAGTTTCTCCCCTTATGTCTGTTAATATTTGTTTTATATATTTAGATGCTCCAATATTGGGTACACAAATATTTACAATTGTTAATGTCCTCTTGTTGGATTAGTTCTTTATCATTATGCACTGCCACTGTCAGTTGTCATAGTCTTTATTTTCAAGATGTTTCCATCTAATATAAGTATTGATATCCTGGCTTCTTTTCTTCCTTTTTTTTTTTTTTTTTTTTTTTTTTTTTTTTTTTTTTTTTTTTTTTTTTTTTTTTTTTTTTTTTTTTTTTTTTTTTTTTTTTTTTTTTTTTTTTTTTTTTTTTTTTTTTTTTTTTTTTTTTTTTTTTTTTTTTTGGCTTCCTTCCATTTGCTTGGAATATCTTTTTCCATCCCTTCCCTTTTGTCTTTGTGTTTCTTTAGGTCTGAAATAAGTCTCTTGTAGGCAGCATATAAATGGGTCTTTTTTTTTTTTTAAGATTTTATTTATTCATTTGATAGAGATCACAAGGTAGGCAGAGAGGCAGGCAGAGAGAGTGGAAACAGGCTCCATGCTGAGCAGAGAGCCCGAGGCGGGGCTCTGTGCTAGGACCCTGGGATCATGACCTGAGCTGAAGGCAGACGGTTTAACCCACTGAGCTACCCAAGCCCCCCAGATGGGTCTTGTTTTTTTATCCATTCCATCAGCCCATGTCTTGTAGTATTTAGACTCTTTACATTTAATTATCAGTAAGTATGTACTTATTGCCATTTTGTTCATTGTTTCCTCACTATTTCTGTAGCTTTTTTTGGTTCCCTTTTTTTCTTGCTCTTTTCCTTGTGATTGATGACTTTAATGTTATGCTTGGCTTTTTCTCTTTTTTTGTGTATCTGGTGTAGGTTTTTGGTTTGTGGTAATCACGTGGTTCACACCTTAAGTATATAGCAGTCTGTATTAAGTTGATGGTCACTTAAGTCTGAGCATTTTCTAAAAGGACTGCCGTTTTTATTCTCCCACCTTCCATGTTTTATGTATATGTTATTATATTTTACATGTTTTGTGTTCCCTTAACTCTCTTTTTCTTTTAAATTTATAATTGTCCTCGTTGAAGCGGGCTGGAGCTGGGAGTTCCTTGGCCTGAAGGGGGATAGCTGGAGCTGGTGTGGACTAGGGGCCCAGGGCTCACTGAGGCAGCAGGCCATTTTGATGCCTGGACCCTGCTCCTGTCTGCGCTATCCAGGTGGAGGGGGAAAGTGAACAATGGCACTTGTCAACCTCTCCAGCTCTGGAGAGATTTCCAGTAGTTTCCCCTCCATTTAGCCCATGCTACAGGGTTAGTAAATGAGCTTTTCTTTTCGGCTCTTTAAAGGATTGTGCTTTTTTGCTGTGCTCAGGGGTGGGCAAATACACGGGGCCCCTCGGTGCTGTCCCTCCTTCCTGCAGTTGGTAATGTTGGGGGTCGGGTTCCCATTGTTACCGTGTCTCAGGCTCTCCACCTGTTCTCTGCGTGGTCCCTCTATTCTTTGTTGTGCAGAAGCTGTTGAGTCATTCCTCGTTCTTCCAGGAATTGCTCTCTGCGGACGTGTAGATTCCATCTGTCTTTGGGAGGTGAATTCCTGGTCTTCCTATGCTATCATCTTGGACACTTCTGGACTTCTGTATCTAAACATCTATCAGCATCTCTACTTACAGATCTCTCAGGTGCTATATTCAGTACAGTTATAACTTAACCTTTCCCTCTTCCTCTCCTCTTTCACCCAAAAAGAAACCAAACCAAACCTGTTGCTTTCTTAGTATTTCTCAACTCAGTGAGTTGTACCACCCTCATCTAGAGGTTTAAGCAGGAAGTTTGGGGATTATCTGTGACTTCTATCATGTCATCTTACCTCCTGCTGAGTCTGTGGGTCCTAATGTGATGCCGTAAGATACTATCTCACAAATAGGGCCTCCTTTTTTCATGCATCTCCTTAGATCCCAGTTCAGGCCAGTGTCCTTTCTTACCCTAAATCTCTCTGACGTCTTTCATCTTTTTCTAATCTAATCTCCCTGGAGTGGCTGAAGTCCTCTCTTATAACACGAATATAATCGTGTTCTTCCATGCTGAAAATCCTTCAATAACTAGTGATCGTCATTAGGTTAGCTCCAAAATCCTAATGTTGCTGGAAGGCCAGCATGATGCGGCCCTGGCTCCAATCACCAGCCTCATTTCCAGCCCCTCTCCCTCTCAAACTGTGTACCAGGTACAGCGAAATACCAGTTTCTGAACAAGCTACGCTCTTTCTCTTTCCTGTAGGCCTTCTGTTTGGAACATGCTTCCCTCTACCAGTCTCTGCTCTCAGAGCCTTCCCTGACTACTCTGCTGATGAACTGCCTTACATGCCATTAGGTGCTCTTGCGGAGCGTCCCATTGTATCTGTACTCGCTGCAGTATTTATCTCACTTTATTGAACTTGCTGACTTGTCTCTCTAATTAAATCATCCACTGCCTGAGGTCAGAGGTCATGGCTGTTTCATCAACTGTGCATCTTGAGTTCATAGCACAGTGCTGATACATAAGTAGTCATGTGTTAGCTTTTGTTGTTATTGCCAAGTAAACATCTGTTGATAATTACCTTTCAGAAGTCATCTTAGATAGTACTTTTTTAGCCCTTTTTTAGTTCTTTGTTTCTGAGAAAGTGCAAGTCTTTCTGTGATGAATATGAGATTCATATTCAAATCTCTGTGGCTTTCCTTAATACTGCTTACCCAGGTCTTATAGATTCCAGATTGTTATTTTGTTGTCATCTTCTGATCCAGTCTCATCTGTCAGGATCACTTGGAAATGGCGTTCAGAACCAATAAGCATGATATTCTGCATAATTGAGAGAACTTGTTCTTGATAAGGAGTCTGCTTCGTTTGATATAATCCTTTAGGATCAGTTTGATTATCTTTTCCTTTTCAAAGCATGTATTGAGTTTATAGTCAGTTGAAAACTTCACATCTTTTGCTTGAGGAATTTTTGAGTTTTTAAATCTAAATAAATGAATAAATCTAAATAAGGGTTTTGAGCCTTTATCCTTGCTTTAATCTGCTGTTCACTTAAACCTGTTATTCCAGTCTTTTCCTTTGTCTTGATTTGGTCATCCTTACACTTAACTACTTTTTCTTGCCATGTGTAATTCATAAATCTGGGAAGCATGTTAAGCAAGGCACATGGCTAATCATCTGATCTTATCTAAATCGATTAATGAAACTGTCTCTGAAAGCCATCTGACTCTATAGTCTTTAACCTGTTTATAAATGTATTTAAATGTCCACTAATCCATTACATCTAAGGGATGCAAAATTTTCTTTCCTTTCCTTTTTTTTTTTTTTTTTTTTTTTTTTTTTTTTTTTTTTTAAGATTTAGCTGACAATAAAAATATCCTACATTATTGTCCAGTCCAGAAAAGCCTTCAGAAAATAGTTTACATGACCTGTTTGGAATACTTTCGGTAGTATCCAGTGATTATCAGACCATCTGTTTAATTATTTCTTCTAGTATTTAGCAGGGATTGACCTCTGTTCCACATTTCAATGAATCTTGTTCTTTTCACTTTTGAAAATTTTAGGCACTATATTGCTTGTCTGGCTCCATTTGACAGTTCCCTTATGCTCATTAAGTTCCCAGAGCTCACTGGAGTGTCTCTGTCATCAGATTAGGATCAGATTTGTGTGATTGGAGAGTTAATTTATCAAAAATGAATAGTTTTCTTATCTTAATATTTCCTCTGTTCATTCCACTTTGAAAATTGTTCTCATGGGTGGATAAAATTGAGCAAGAAAAAGGAATAACATAGATTTACTTTATTTTTTTGGTAAGTATAATAATATCCCAAAGCAATAATTCTCTTGCTTTCATTTCAGCACTTTTGCCTTAATATTTTTATAAGTGTTGGATCATTTTAAAAATCTTAATGTTTTAGGTGTCTCAACTATATTGAATATTTTTACAAATGTCTTTTTAAAAATTTAAACTTATTAGAGATAACTTACTAGTAGTCATACTTCTGTCTTTAATTTCTCATAAAGATTATTCGTGTGACTGTCTTTTTATTTTTTCATAGTTTACCTTTTTCCATTCCAGTTTAATTTA
Source organism: Mellivora capensis (assembly GCA_004024625.1). NCBI lineage: Eukaryota > Metazoa > Chordata > Mammalia > Carnivora > Mustelidae > Mellivora > Mellivora capensis. The sequence continues at coordinate 293,228 of PISX010000061.1, read as the reverse complement.
GTGCTTAAGAATGTAGGTTTTAGAATCAGATTTAAATTTGAATTTTGACTTTGCCTCTTGATGACTATGTCCTTAAATGAATGAACTTCTCTGAACTAGTTGATTCATTATAAAAATCCCCATTTTAATAAGAGTAACTGCCATATAGGATTATTGTTGGGATTTAATGAGATAAAATACATATAAAACACGTAACCTAGTGTTTGGCAGCTGATAAACTCTAATACAGTGCCTGACGTCTAGTATCTGGTAGATACTATTAGAGTTTTCCTATTTCTTAGGATTTTGAAATCCATTCTCCTAAAGAATAAGACATTTGTCTAGCTCTCTGTGCTCATTATTCCCTACTTTGAATTCAAGATGATGCTTCTTACCATTTCCCACTTTTTACTATTTTTGTTGTTGAAAATGTCGTGATTGTTTTCTTTTTTATGGCTGAATAATATGCCTATGTATGTATACCACACATTTTTAAGTAATTTTTTGAAGTTTAATTGAATATCATATTAGTTTCAGGTGTACAATATTGACTTAATATACTCTTACTATTTCTTTCTAATTTAGATTCAGAGGAGTGTATTTTTAACACCTTCATTGAGATATAGTTCCTGTATCCCTCCTCACCCATTTAAAGTGTACAGTTCAGTGTTTTTTATTTTGTTTTGTTTGTTTTTTAAAGTTTGTTCACAGCATTGTGCAGTTGTCAGCATGATCCTAATTCCAGAGCATTTTTGTCACCTCAGGAAGAAACCCCATGTCCACTGGCAGTGACTCTGCCTTCGTCCCCTCTCCCAGGCCCTGGAAACCACAAATCTACTTTCTGGGATTGTGGAATTGCCTATTTTGGACTTTTCACATAAACGGAATTCACACAGTATGTGGTCTTTATGTCTCCGGCTTCTTCACTTATCGCCACGTTCTCGGGGTTCACATGTACTTCGTAACTGTAGAGCCAGATATCCCGCTCTATAGCTAGAGCACATTTGGTTTATCCATTCATCCATTGATGGACATTTGGCTGGTTTCCACTTTGGAACTGTGAAGAATAATACTGCTATGAATGTTTATGTACGGGTTTCCGTGTGGACATCTGTTTTCATTTCCCTTGTGTGTAAACCTTAGGAGTGGATTTGTTGGGTCACATGGTAGTTCTGTGTTTGGCCTTTCGAGGAGCTCTGTTTGCAGAGTGGCTGCGCTGTCGTCCACCAGCAGGGTGAGTTCGGTTGTCCACTTCCTTCCAGGAGTAGCAGTGGTGCTGTTCTTGATTTGAACCGTTCTTGTAGGTGTGTAGTAGTGGCTCCTGGACGTTTCAATTTGTGTTTCTTGAGTGGCTTGTAATGTGGAGTATGTTTTTGGGGGGCTTGTTTTCCATCTCTGCATTGTCTTTTGTGACATAACCTCTTTAACTATTTCATCTGGTTCTTTATTGGATATGTTATTTAATTTTGAGAGCTCTTTATGCAAAGAATATAAATCCTTTATCAAAAAGATGTTTTGCAAATATTTTTTATCCATCTGTGGCTTCTCTGTCTCTATTCTTAATATTAGCTTTAGAAGAGGAGAAGTTTTTAATTTTGATATAGTCTTATCTTTTTTTTTTCTTTCATGGATTGTGCCTGTAATGTAGTGTGACCCTAACTCAGGGTCACAAAGATTCTTTACTATGTTTTTTGGCCATAAGTTTTATAGTCTTGAGTTTTATAATAAGGTCCATGATTCATTTTGAGTTAATTTTTGTATATATCCTTGTGATTGGATTTTTTAGTGTCGCTGTATTGCCTTTAGTTTACTAAACTCTCATTCCCAAAATGCAGGAAATTTTTTAAATGAACGCATAAAACTAATTGGAAAGGTAAACTTTTTACTTTAAATTACCAGATGATTTTAATACAAATTCTTGAAAAGGATATGTTCATTGTTTGCCATATTCTATTTAATGCTGTGAAATTATATTCATCTTGCCTGTTTTATAAAGAGGTATTCAGACATTTTAATTGTTAAAATGTTAAAAAAGCAGCAGTTTAAATTACAATTTGAATGAAAAAGTAAACATGTTTCTGTTGAGAAAATAATATATGAAGCCTGTTTAATATTTTACAAATACCAGTAATTAATAGGAGTCAGAGGACCTTCTCCTTCTCCTTCAGGACCTTCTTTCCCACTTGTTGCCCTCTTCCTGGACCAGATCCCTGTGTAGCTCATTCCCACTCTTTGTGCATATATCAGAAAAGCTTTCCCTGATGACCATGCTTTTTAAAATGGTAGCCTTACTCCTTCCAGCAGTCATGGTTCCACCTTCTGTTTTATTTTTCTCTGAGCACTTTACTATCCTCTATGCGAATTTTACTTAATCTGCCTCCCTTCCCAGAATATAAGCTCCCTGGGGGCAGCATTTTGATCACTGATGTGTGCCTGGCATATTTTAGGTGCTCAATAAATGTTGAAGGAATGAACAAATTAATACATGAAATACATGAAACATTTATATGCCACCGTGTTCATTTTAAACTTTAGAGCTTCCGATAGGGACATAGTAACAAAAGAGACTATCTGACAGTAGATTATTTATGATGTTTCAGTAAATGTTTGCTTTAGGAACCTTTATTCTTATTTTTGCGATTTTTAAAAATTATTATCTACAGGGTTCTGTTTGGCAAAGACTTGGTGCAGATGTGACAGCAGTTGAGTTTTTAGGTCATGTTGGTGGAGTTGGAATTGATATGGAGATATCTAAGAACTTTCAACGCATCCTTCAAAAACAAGGATTTAAATTTAAATTGAATACAAAAGTTACTGGTGCTACCAAGAAGTCAGATGGAAAAATTGATGTTTCGTAAGTATGCTTCATTTGGTTTTGATACGATATCTTGATCTCTGTGCTTAAGGAAAACACTCTTTTTCAGAATCAGATTTTGTTATGACTTAGGGCCATTTTATTGCTTAATATAACTCTGTATTGCTTATTAAATCTGTCCATTGAAATTCATGATGAAGTTGATGCTAGAAAATTTAATCAAGTGTTCTCACTGTAATGTGCTTCCTCATGGTATACATTTGGAAATACTTAAACTCTTAACATTAAGTAAAACTCAATATTTTTAGATATTTGGGGGAAATCAGTAAGAATATTAGATTGTTTACTGTGTGCCTGGCACTCTTCTTACTAAATACCCCTATAACATAATGAAATTACTTGCCTAAGGTCACACAGTAAGTGAGGGGTGGGGCCATTGCTTGATCTTCTGATTGTAAGACCCAAGTTCTTATTTTGTGTTTTGTTTTTGTGAGGTTTGACTGACAGACCTCTAGAGGATTGTACATTTTCATTGCATGACTCCTGTTTGTTTAAAGTGTCAGCATCACTCGAGAAACATCTGTTCTCACATTTCTGAGTCTGTCAGTTGTTTCTGTCGATGCGTGATTAATAGTCACACACTGTTCATTGTCTAGTATTGAAGGTGCTTCTGGTGGGAAAGCCGAAGTTATCACGTGTGATGTACTCTTGGTTTGCATTGGCCGACGACCCTTTACGCAGAACTTGGGACTGGAAGAGCTTGGAATTGAACTAGATCCTAGAGGTAGAATTCCAGTCAATACCAGATTCCAAACTAAAATTCCAAAGTAAGTTGGATAATTATGTGCATTTTCAAAAAACTTAAAAATTTATTTTAAATACTGTTTTGAAAATAAGACTTGTTATGCTTAAATACACTGGCTTTGGGGAAGAAGGGTAAACTCATCTGTGGAAACAGAAAGAATTGAATGTTTTCATTACCCAGAGATGAGAACCTGAACTCACAGATACCTAATTTTGTCTATTTTTTGGTTACTTAGTAACTAGAAACTTCTGTTACCATGGCGTAATGAAGATGAGTAGCTGTGGCAGCAGAAGTTGACTGTGTTTCTTTTCATCTCTGTATCTAGTATCTATGCTATTGGGGACGTGGTTGCCGGTCCAATGCTGGCTCACAAAGCAGAGGATGAAGGCATCATCTGTGTTGAAGGAATGGCTGGTGGTGCTGTGCACATTGACTACAACTGTGTACCCTCTGTGATTTACACACACCCTGAAGTTGCTTGGGTCGGCAAATCAGAGGAGCAGCTTAAGGAAGAGGTAATACTGAGTGCTGGGGTAGTTTTAATGCCATTGTATGAATTGAGTTAATGACCCTGGTGGCTGAGAATCGTTTTATTATTAATGCATTTTGAAATTATGTAGAACATTATATATTTTTTTCCTTTGTCGGTAGCGTAGAGGAGATCATTCACTTGCCTGTCTTCAAAGTGGTAATTCCAGAGCTCTTACGTTTTCCTTTGAGATACACCCCAGTGAACTGATGTTTGCGCTTGCTTGTGTTTGTACCCAGAATGTATCTCATTAGCAAGCAGTTTTGGTCTTGCACTTAATATACTCTGAAGAGTTGCCTTCTTGGGATTTATTTTCTGAACATATGGTGGATGGTTGCACCAACAGGAATACATTTTTTCAGTGTTGATGTAGGTCCTCATTTTCTTTCGCTTGCAGGGTATTGAGTACAAGGTTGGGAAATTCCCCTTTGCTGCTAACAGCAGAGCTAAGACAAATGCAGACGCAGATGGCATGGTGAAGATTCTGGGGCAGAAATCAACGGACAGGATATTGGGAGCACATATTCTAGGACCGGTGAGTATCCAAAAGCCCAAACCCCATTACGATTTCTGGAAAGCGTTGCAGTTTAGACTCAAAGCCAGCCGCTCTTTACATCCTGTGGTTGTTATTTACCAGCAGAAGTTCATGTGTTTCTGACAAGGCGACCGGCAACACTCTCACGGGCTGGCTCATCACATCATCTGCTTTCCGTTCTGCAGCTGCCATTATCCTCTTGAAACCTACACCAGGCCCTGTGCCTGCTGAAAACTCTCCAGTGGCCCTTTTCTGCCTTGGGCTGTTACATACAAGGCCCCACAAAATCTGGGCCTGTCTGGCTTCCCTGCCTCATGGGCCTTCTCTCAGTTTCCTAACAGGCCATTGTTCGAACACCACATCAGCGCCTTTGTGCTTGTGGAACCCATTGCTTGGAATGCTGTGCCTCCAGGTCTTTGTATGACTTGCTCATGTTAGGTTTCAGGTCAGATGTTACCTCCTCAGAGAGGCCCTTCCCCCCACAGGCCCTGAAGTATGCACTTCCCCTCGGGATCTGCCGCAGTATTGATAATAAAACATTGGAGTCCTTAGTCTGTAACACATTTTTATGTATACATGCAGAAACTTTAGTGTTCACAGTTGTCGAGGCAGGAGCTGCTCTCCCCATTTTTGAAGTGATTAAATGGAATGAAGCACACACTGAGTGCTCGAAGGGACTCAGCCGTAGGTTTAAAATCCAGGCCAGCTGGCTCTGGAGTCCAAGTGCTTCTTTTCTGTGCCGCCTTTCCTGTTGAGCTTTTCCTGCCTGGAGGCAGTTAGTTAACTGCTCTAGCAGCGAATCTGTTAGCTTGTAGTTTTTGCCATGGGAAGAAAATGACTTCTTGGTCTGTTCTCTTAATAAAGGGCGCTGGTGAAATGGTGAATGAAGCCGCTCTCGCGCTGGAGTACGGAGCATCCTGTGAGGATATAGCCAGAGTCTGCCATGCGCATCCGGTAATTATGGACAACATGCAGAATTAGTGGTTACCTCAGGTTTCTTCTCACCCACAAGTATTTGGTTTCTAATTTTAAATTTCTTCCCTTACAGACCTTATCAGAAGCATTTAGAGAAGCAAACCTGGCTGCATCATTCGGCAAATCAATCAACTTTTAAATTAGAAGATTATGTTTTTCTGAAATTTCCTGGGAGCTTTTGTGGAGGTCACATTTCTGATTAGGAAATGCTCACAGCTCCAAGAATTTCTAGGACTGAATTACGAAACTTTTGGAAGGTTTTAATAGGTTCAGAGAGAATGGAATAATCTCATCTATTTTAAAATAAATTGGATATTTTGTTTCAGTGCATTGAAATTGCAGAAAAAAGCTACTTATAGTAGCATCCTGGAAAATTTTCTTCAACCCATATTTTCATGTTTCTGAACGATTCGACTTCACTAAGTTTATGTTACATAGCTTTTATCTCTGCTCTTGTAAAGTTGGATTTACTTACATGGATTGAGCTGGCATAGGGTATGAGCCACCTGTGTTTGAAGCAAGGCGATCAAGTTATTTTAAACTTGGTTTTCGTATTGGAAACAGTCATTAGGATCATTATATTAAAATATGTATAAACCATACTGATGTAAATAAATGATCTCACTTACTTTATTTAATCCCCAAATTCTTGCAGCTTAGAGGTAGAATTTATGTTTAAATTTTTAAGGACCCGTTGAGGTCTGCAGTTTCTAGTTACCCAGTTAGCCAAATTAAGGAGGTATATCTGTGAAATTCAAATATTAAATGAAGACATAACTGTATTACAGCGGGGAATGAAAATACAGAAATAAAGTCTTAAATATTCATTTACCTGTTGTTTTGAGTGGATGTCAAGATGGTCCTAATTCTTTGATGACTACCTGTATTGTATATTCTTGCCTTATATCTGTTTATTCCTCTTCTAGGCCTGGATGTATCTTTTTACCACACTGGGGGACGACAATAAGGCATTTAAAAGGTCATTACCCATTCATCTGTTGTAGTGATACCAGCTAACTGTGGAGCATACACTTTTGGACACAGCATCTGGGAAAATTTAATCTGTTTTCTCCTGTGGCTTTCCAGTGTATCCATGGCTGGGTAAATGACCTTCTTTAAAGAGTGCTAGAAAATCACATTTATCGATTAATGTTTAAATTTAATATGAAATGTTGAAACACTTCAGTAATAAAGTATTAAATGTTAAAATAGGCTTTTGCATATTTTAACTAAATTAAAGAATCAGATTAAGTAGTTCTCAAATTTAGGATAGCGTATTCTAACAAGGAAAAACTAAAAGTACTAGAAATGTGCAAACTAGATACTCACTTGATTGTGATCTGTAAGTTTACAGATCACAGCCTAAGGGAAAGTTTAGAGAGTGTAATGTGTCAGCAGAAGGCTATGTGGGATAAGGTACTGTCAATCGCTCAGTTAGAAGGAAAGTCTTGAGTTGTCCTCAGGTTTTAATTGCATCATCAGTGGGTTGCATTTCCCTTTTTCTTCTATGTCCAGTAGTATTGCACTGTATGATGGTCATGAATGATCCATTATAAAGACTTTGGATTCTCTTACCTACCTCGGAAAAATAGGGAGTTTCTCTCTCAGTGGGCAGTTAACTTGGCTGAACCCCAACTCCATTTTTGCTGGGGGCAGCAGCTGAAACATTTACTCAGTCATTTCAGCTTTACCTTGGCTGCATTACGTCTGTCCCATGCATGTGTAGTTCATAGGTCAACTGGACACTGGGCAAATGATATGCAGAGTTGGAGGGCCCTCCCCATCATGTGTCTCTCTTCTGGGGCTCCCACCAGCTCATATTTTAGTTATCCTCATTGCCCCCGACCCAGTCTTCCAATTCCTTAATCAGTAAAACTTGGCTTCTGCCCAGTGTGATACTTGCTGAGACCCAGTGCTGTTCTCGGTCAACTCCCCTCTATCTCCTGCCTGCTTCTGGTGGGTCTCCAGGACCTTTACTTTAAAACATCTGTATTTTGTTCAGATTCTGCAGTAGTCATAGCAGGAGGGCTGGCCTGAAACATGCTACTTTGCCATTATTGGAAATATTTTCCTCTGTGTGTTTAAAAATCTGAAATCCCAGTATTATGTGTAGTGCTAGTTTAAACTTCAAACATGTTACCTACTTTAGGGAAAAAATATAATGAGAAATAGAATTTAATATGAAGTTCTAGTTACAGAAACATAAAAGAGTTAAATATATCTAGGCGGGAATGAAGTTGTGGGTATAAAACAGATTTTTAAATATTCATTTATTATTTACTAAGTTCTCACTATTTTGTTGGCTTGTGAGGGGTGGGAATTAGTTGTCCAGTTCCTTGAGTTAATTAAAATGAGTGATTTTGAAGTAACATCTTTAGTCATTTAGCTAGAGAAGAATGGGTAGTAGAAAAGTCTTCAATTTTAAATAAAATACTTAAAATTAAGGGGAAAAATTAGTTGCTGTAGTAGATGATGAGATAAAACCACTGTGCTAGGTAGTAGGACTTCTACCTAAATAAAAATGACAAATAATTGCCTTGAAGGAGAGGGAGGTTTCCTTATTGTTTAAATTATATCTGTTTACATAAGTTTGGTTCAGGCCAAGCTTCACATCTGGCTGTGTTGTTCGTGTGGATGGTGGTTCAGTGCTACCCAGAACTGGTCTTGCTCTAAACATTTCTGAAAAAGACCACTGAGGGCTTGGCCTGTTCTCCAGCTCCGCTCTGAGGTTGACATGGGTTTGGCAGTTGGAATACAATTGTTTTCTTTATCCCGTGGAATAAGTGATTGTTCTGGTCTCTCGTACAGACCGTAGCAGAGAATCTCTAGTTTGTGAAATCTAATAAAGCCAGTATAAATACTGGGAAGTCACAGTATCATTTTGTACTTTGATTGGCACTGCTCAGTTAGCAGGAGCAATGTTCCTAAACTCTGGCTGGATTTCATTTCAGCCTTCCCCCTCACCACCTAGAATAGGGCCAGGATTGCTCACACTTAAAAGCCACAGTTTACCCTCCTGATTTTCTAAAAATTGCTTTTTGTTCTCTCTCAGAGCAAGGAATCCTTAGAGGAGTTTTGGAGATTGGAGCCACTGAGTAGCCACTGAAATGGTGAAGGGCGGGGAGGGCCTCAGGCTTTATCCTCCCCTAACCCCCCAACCCCGGCCACCCCACTGGGAGGTGATTTGGGGGCAGATGTGTGGTGGATATTGACTTAGCAAACATGAAAGCTTGTTTACAGGCAAAACAAAAATCAAGTCCCGTGAAGGCAGTTTGTTTATAAAACCATTTTACATTGAAAATATCCTTGCTTCAAGGGATTCACAAACACTAAATCAGTAAAATTTTAAGAATCATCCCAAATATACATTTATACAAAAGGACTGTATTTTATTTTTAACTCCGTACAAAATGTGGTGATTAAAAACATTAAATAGGTAATGAGTTGTATTTTGAAGATCATGAAGTCAGTTTTTTTTTTAAATGGAGCTCTTCTCCTTTGGCTACCTCGGCCACCTTCGAGCCTTTCCTCTTCCGTTACAAGCAGGTGCTATAAATGGCAACCTTCTGGTTTATATCCTTGAGGAGCGAACGGACCTCTCCTTCTAATTTTACTAATTCTTGAGCTTTATCTTCTAAATATTTTTGATTGTCCTCATATTTTCTTTCTAAATCTGTGGGAGATAAAAAAGTAGTCTGAGCCAGTTATACTAGAATGATCTCCATCTCCTGCTGCTCCAAGACAAAGTGAAGAGATTTTCAACCTTTTAAATAAACTCTATGGAGGTCTTAATGTTAAAATACTTTATGAAAGCACGAGCTTGAGACCCACCTTTCAGGAGCTGGAGCTTGCTGTTGGCTTGAGCCAGAAGTGTTTTTGCTTCATTCTGTAGCATTTCAGCTTTCCTTCTGGCATCCACGGATTCTTCGTTTTTTTTGGCAATTAATTTTTCCACCTTCTTATACTTTTCATCCACTTCGCTGTCTAGAGCCTACAGTTCCAGTTAGAGAGCAGGGATACATGTAATCTGACATTGAGTGTCCTTGTGGCAAGCTGGGAAGGGTACTCAGGCATTAAGCTATTTGCTGTAAATAATTAAATGTTCTGAAACAGTGGAATTACAGTACTGACATAGGAGGGTTTTTTTTAAATGAAGGATCTGAAAAACACTTTAGAGTTGGAGCAGGTCTCCAGGCCTTCTTTCTCCTATCAGCACTTTTCTCTGGCGATATCGGAAGACCATTACATGGCAGTAAAGAAGTAGGTTTTCTCCAAGTGGGTTTGCTGTGATCGAGTGTTAGGTATCAGAAAAGGCCCATCTGAAGAGCTGACAGGACTATCTGGATTGTGACCAGTGTGGGGTGTGCAGAGACTGAGGGAAGGAAGGGGAGATGAGAAATTGGTGTGGGTCTGACCTGCAGGTGCTGCTTCGGAGAAACACTGTTCAAACAACAGCCATGGATAAAGGGACCTACCTCAGTGTTGGGGGTCTAGTTCATCTTAGTGTAATCAAATGCTATGTTTTTGGGGAAAATGCTATGTAAAAAGACTACCTGGGGAGACGTATGCTCTCAGCACCACGAGAAAGGACAAATGTGATAGAAAAGAAGGACAGGGTAGTGCACTCTGCTTCCTGCTTTGTTCTCTTCCCAAACTGGAGGTGGGAGGAGGTCTCCCCTCTGTAATGCCTAAACGCTACATTGACCTCAAGGAAAAATCTTGACTAAATAGCAGTTTCTAACTCCCTGTTATTCATTTAACAGTTGGCACATTCCCCTCAAAAGTGTAAAGAGGTTTCTTTGGAGATAAACATTTGCCCACTGAATGTGTGTTTTAATGATTATTTGGCTTCTCATGAAAAATTTGGGTTGTATGAATTTTCTCTGCAATGTATAGTACCTTCCAGTGAGAAGCATGAATGTGAGTAGAAGTAGTGAGATTTAGTTCCCTGCTAGTGGTTCTGGGATGGACTCCTTACTACCCTGCTTTTCAGGATTTCTCAAACGGCCAAGTAAGTACCATATGCCATAAAGGCCTTCCTACTTGAATTACCAGAGTATAAGCTCCATGTGCTTGTTTTAAGACTTCCGCCCCAAGTTAATTTCATTTTTCTGTGTCCTTATCCAAGTGTGGATATGAGGGCTTAGGTCACACTTCTTGGACACTTTCATATCCACTCCCACTCTTTTCCATCTGGGTCTCTAATGACTGCCATTTCAAAACAAGTCACTGGGGATGATTCTGATGAATAACCGTTGGTCCATGTCCGTTACTGATTCCAAGGAAGGCAATAAGGAGACTCATTGCTCCTTTATGAACACAGATATGAAGTTACAAAGCTTTACTCACCTTTTTAACATCATCTGCACTTTGTTTCACAGTGTACACTACTTTTTCGATGTACTCTGCCTCCCCAGAGTTCTGGGCCGTCTTCTGCTTCAGCTCTTCCACGTTCCTCTCTAGCTCACTGATGCGCTGGGAGGCGGTGAGCAAGGTCTCCTCAGAAGCAGCGGTTTCAGACTCAATCTGCAAGGATAAGGTCAGTCACCCAGCCGGCCATTAATTTAACAAGTGGTCGGGCGTGCTAGGGATACAAGTTTAGAGGAAGATTAAAGGCTGCTTATGCTCTCTTGCCCTGGACCCAAAGAAAAAAATTACTAAAAGGAAAACAGAATTTCAAGAAAGCTTACATAAAGTGCCCAACTTTATTCTTCTTGTAATTCTGATGATCTTGGCTGGAAATTCATGTATACTTCTTACCAAACCACCCCCAGACAGCTTGATGTGTTGAGAAAGCATTTTAAGGACACCTGGAAGCTTTGGGCAAACAATGGTCACAAATAAGCAGATGTGAGAGGAAGGATTTCAGCAGAAATTTCCAAATTCATGTGGGTGGGAAAATAACTCCCAAGTCACCTTTTGTTTTTCCTGTCAACTCGAAATGTTAAACTCTAGTGGAGGTTATGGGTCTTGAGAAACCACCCGGAAAGTTGAGTGTTCTCAGCTAATTACCAAAGGCAGACCAGGGATGTTCTTGAAAACTTGGAAAAGTCACTCTAGGATTGTGAGATGGCATGTCAGAGTAATTTAGTGAAAAAATATCTGGGTAATTGGCGAGGATACACCTATGATCTCTTTTCACAGAATAATCAGTGAACATTGATTTTTAAAAGCTAGCCCAAGTTAAGCAGTCTGACCCATGACAGAAGCACCAGTTTCACTGAGCACCTTGGGTGGTTTTTTTTTTTGTTTTTTTTTTTTTTAATTATCTTCAAGCATTGGTCTATTCATAGAATTAAGTCTGAGTAATAATAATGTCATAATATAGACATGGCAAAATTTGTATTTCAAACCAAATGATTGTTAACCTAAAAGTTCACCCATTAATTAACATAGAAAAATATTCTTAGTAGTTCTGATTCTTAGATGATAAGCTGTATAGTTTTAATTATAAATGATTCTGTTTGACAAGCTTTCATTAAAAGCATAGTTTAGAGGTTCTTTTTGCTTCTTAACCTAAAACGCTTCTTGTCCCCCAGGGTCCCTGAAAAAAAAAACTGTCATTGTTCACTTGTACTGTCAAGCCAAATATCCCACCTGTAATTCCATTAAACCCTTTATTTTCTATTCTGCTTCTCAAAACTTAGTAATTTTTTAAAAAGATTTACTTACTTTAAAGAGCATGTGTCTGCAAAGCAGGGGGAAGGGCAAAGGAAGAGGGAGAGAGCATCTCAAACAGACCTCTGAGCTGAGCACGGAGCATGACTCGGAGGTCGATCTCACAACACTGAAAACACAACCTGAGCCGAAACCAAGAGTTGGAGGCTTAATCTGACTGTGCCACTGAGGTGCCCCAAAACTTAGTAATTTTTATAAAGTTACCTAAATAGATAGAAAAATCAAAATAATCAAAGGGTTAGAACATCATAGTCTGGTGGGAAAATATAATTTTTCCACACCTGAACAAGAAGGGCCCTTATGTATATACTCAAAATTTAAGAAAGAAAAGGTGGGGAGGAACTATTGTTCCTCATTGTTATTGAGCACAGTAGAATAGGGGAAGACAGGTTTGTATCAACCAGTGGTAGGAAAAGCAAGTTGAAAGACCACCTCTCAGATTTTAAACATTAGGGACTCTTGGCCTGGGAAGGGTGACAGTGCAGACTAATGGCATCTAATTTCAGAGTATATTCTGAGAAGATGGCTGTAGGGATCAAAGGAGTCCATTTTATTTCCCATCCATTTTTATAAAGCAAAAATTATATTTGCATTACTTTTAAGTGATACGACTTTTAGAGTAAAGTACTACATCCATGTGAAAAACTCTTTGTGTATGCTTTTAATATCTAGTAGTCCCTGAGTCAAGAGTATTCTGCTTATGGTAAGTTTTTTGGGTGCCTGGCTGGCTCAGTCAGTAGAGCAGATGACTCCTGATCTCGTAGTTGTGAATTCAAGCCACACACTGGGCGTAGAGTTTACTTAAAAAAAACGTTAAATTTTCCATGCATTCTGAACAAAACATTGTTCAGCTGTAAGATCCCTAGTAGGTTCCTCTAGAATTGGGGACTGGAAGCATTTTGACCTTCATTGTTCTCCAGAGGTTTTTAAAACGTACAATAAAATTTTGTGAACGCTCACCTCATAAATTTTGAGATACTGTTCACGATGTAGGTTGCTTTTGGGCTGCTTTATAACAGCAGGAGTTTCATAACTAAGTTTTGAAATTAATACCATCCTTCCTACTACTGAATAGTGTCTATGTGATTCCTTGAAGGAACAGGAGATAAACACATGGACTATGAAAGTAAAGGGGACTTAATGATCCACTGTCTTCAGGGTCCTTTTTTCCCCTCAGACAACGTTTTTAGCACCCATGCTAAGGGAGTCGTTCGGCTTTACTGAGATTAGAGCTGTCCTTTCATGTTCAGCTCTCACCTGTCAGATGTGCTTCCTCTCTGGGTAGTTTCTGTGAGCGTTTTCTCCCCCCCCAGTGAGGGCTACACTGTCTTACCGAAGTGAGCAGGTTCTGGGTTCCCTTGATGTCTTCATCTGCCTGCTTAATGGCTTTCTCTGCTGCAATCTGGGCCTTTTCTGCTTCCTCCAGTGCTTCCTTCACCATGTCTGCGGTGACTTTAACATCACTTGCACTTTTGCTGAGTGAAAGGAGGAGACCATCAATGTGAACATGAAAAAGTTACTTCCTCTCAGAACATTAAAAAAAAAAAACCTTTCTTTTAAAGTACAGCCCTCTTGGAATGACCCAGAGAGACACATACAGGTCACTCTTCCGAAATGTCCCTGGTTAAAGACTTTTTACTCCCTGCTAGACACGCAAGCCCCCCAAATGCCAGAAGGTCTTCAGATACCTGGCTCTCTTAGCTTCTTCCAGCAACATCTCCGCTCTGGCAACGTCAGCACCGCTTTGCTGTAGAATGACCTCGACTTGAGAAAGGCTTTCAACTCGCTCCCGAATATCTTCTGTCAAGTTCTGTAACTGCTGCGGGGTGCTGGGCATCTCCATCTTTAGTACCTCATTAGCCACCGCTTCAATGCTATCCAGATCCGCACTATCCTCTGTGAAAAGCAATGATGTCCCCATGAAGAGGTCAAAGTCACAAATGGCGAACTCAGTCCCTTCTGGTCACCCACCTGGTCAACAGCCTTCTGGGTGACTCCAAGACCTAGGCATCTCCTGTTTGGGAATTTATTGCCTAGTTGAGTAGTTACATGTAGAAAAAGTAGCTACAGGAATTTGGTATAGCCTGAGAAAGTCAGGAAGGGCTTTGTGGAGGATGAGGAACTGACCAGGTTTTGAAGGATAGTAGGATTCAAAAAGAGGAAAATAGACATCTCTGAATGGAGATGAGCCAAGCATGTCCCATCAAAGTCAAGCAGAGCGAATGGTTTAGATTACAGAAGAGTAGCAACTGGGGGAGGAGCAGAGGGAGAGAGAGAGACTCTTCAGCAGACTGCATTGAGCACAGAACCTGACATGGGGCTCAGTCCCATGACCCTGATACCATGACTTGAGCCGAAGCCAGAAGTCAGAAGCTTAACCAACAGCCATCGAGGTGCCCCGAGTGGTGCCAACTTTTAATTGAGGTTGGGAGAGCAGTTAGGACACTACTGTAATTGCAGAGGTAAAGAGCTGATACTCCTTACATAACTTATCTGTGTTCTGGGAAGTTTCAGGAAGGGAGAAAATAAAGGCAGAGAAGCAAGAGAATCTGATAGCATATTATCACAGAAGCCAAGGAATTTCAAATGTCTAATGTGAAAAGTGGTCAGAAAAATGCCCAAGAGGTTAGCTTTCAAACATGTCATTGATTTAAGGTTTTTTTGTTTTTCAACTGTTAACACAAAAATGGACCCCTAAGGCTTTAAGCAGGAAAATATTTGATCAAGTGATGGCTTCCATAGGATATTTTGTAAGATATCCATAGGAATACCACTGGCTCCTTTCTTAGGCCCATTTTCCTTGCGAACAGAATAAACAATATTTTGTTCAGGCGCCCACCTCTAAGGGAAGGTAAACTTAGCAACTCAGAGTTAAATGCAGATCAGTCTGCGAATTAGGGTCATCCCATTCCATCTGACATTTACACATGGGGTGGGATGCTTTTCTGGCTGGTGAGATTTATGGAGATGACTGCTCCAGACTTTGGGTAAGATTTCCTTCCTTTAAAAAAGATATAACAGGGGAACAGGTGGTCTCTTCTTTCATTAAGTATTATTGAGGCTTTGTGTGAAGTGTGAAACTTTACGCCGCCACCTTATAAACCAGGAGGAGCTGGCCCGAGAGCAAAGCAGATACCCTTACTACATGAGCCCCAGAACGTCTTGCTAGGTGAGACAGTATTTTTTATTAAGTCCATCTCAGTTGAAAGTTTTTGTGTAACTTGAGGCCAAAACCATCCTTTACTGATAACATTCAGACTGTGACCAGAAACACTTAAAAGCTGGACCACAAACTCGAGAGGTTTTCTCTTTCTCTACAGAACATGAAGCGATAGAGCTAACCACTAAGTATGATGTCCTGCAAATAACAGGATAACAAAGCTTGGCAGGCAACGTCAACATAAGCCACTATAAGGATCTAATGACATTCTGTGTAATCGCTAACAGATTCCAAATTCCGTTCCCACAGTGTGTGTTTGACTTGATTTCCTACGTGGTGTCCCATCTGTGTCTGCAGAGCATCAGAGAAGAGGACTTACAAACACATTAGCTTAAGAAATGCCAACATTTCTTCACATGGGCTTTTTTTTTTTCTTTTTGGAAATGTGACTCTATTCCCAGCCAGAAACAGATTTTCTCTAAAATGCAGACTTGAGTCCTGGTCTCTCAAACACAGACTCTATAAAACATTTTTTATATTCCACGAGAGGAAGAAACGGCTACAAGTCAATGAAAACAACTCCTTAAAAAAAAAAGAAAGAAAAGAAAGAAAAAGAAAACAACTCCTTACGGGTCAGAAAGTTCCTGATTTGTTTGATCAGATTCCTCAGGTCCTCGTTGCTCTTGTCCACCTTTTCTTTGGTGGCGTTGGTTTTCAGCAGAATGTCTTGAGCATTCTGTTTGGCCTCATCTGCCCTCAGTTTTGCTTCAGAGACCTAAATATGAAAAATAAATGACCCAGGGAACACCATTCTTTGTACTAACCGGCTCAGAAAATGATGCTGAAAAGCTATGCATTTGGAACCATGGGTTTTAGAAACAAATGTTTCTTCAACTGTACTGTGTTCCCCTACAGAGGAAAGTGCTCGTCTACAGATGGCTACACAAGTTCTCATACAGATCAGGCTAGCGCATAAACATCTTTTCTAATAGTTTCTAATTCCTCCAAAACATTTGGTGGCCTATAAAACAGGATGTTAACAGGTCACTTTAGAAAAAGTAATGCTCCATTGCTCAGCATGAATTTTTTATAGTACAGCTCAGTGTATTTGTAACCTGGACCCAGGATAAGTGACATAATGGTCTCAAATCATTGTCATAAGAAGAGAGCAAATTCTTAAATATTCTATGAAGAAAACCTTCCTGTGTATTTCTTCCACTGACCTCACAAAAACCAGAATTTTCAGACCCGACATGTCCTTGCCATGCCCCTTACATGTGACCGTGGAGAACCGACCTCTCCCAGTTCTCCAGCCCCTCGCTGAGAGCCAACACCACAAAGCAAAGCTGTCCACTGAATTACCATCTTGGAGAGCTGCTCCACCTCGGCCAGCGCACTCAGGATGTCTCGGTCAAAATCCATGGCTTTCTGCCAGGCTCCGTGTGCCACCGTGACCAGGCCCCCACAGCCGGGCCCCCCACACTTCTTCTCGCCTTCGTCCGTTCTGCAGTTGGGGCCGCCACACTCCGTCTCGGAACACGAGGCCCCTGGGGGCGTCCCGCAGGTCTGCAACAATCGGGGGAGCAGGCACCGGCCTTCAGAGGGGGAGTCTGCGGCTCAGCACAGCTGTGCAGGGCCTGGGTGGCCCCAGAGAGTATGTAGGTGGTCCTCAGCAAGGGTGCTTGGGAACACAGTGTTCAGGGGAGAGGAGCGCAGAGTTTAGGAATAAGCTGCCCTACTCACTGCCAAGGAAACAGTTTACAGTGCTTCACCAGTGCCTCCTGCCCCAGTGAACTGGAATGCCATCTGGGCGCTGCATGGGGTGCAAACATTATCTGATGTGAGGCTGAAATCTGCCAATAGGAGAGCCAGAGAATGCTTCCCCTTTATCCTAAATCATGAGACTTAAAAAAAAAAAAGTATTGAGAAACTTTTTTAGATTCAGTACCGTGGTCGACTGTTCTGGTCCACAGAGTGACCTAGAAGGCCCCTTATCTGGCCTTTTTGTACCTTCAGATCGAATGAGGAAGACAGGCTAACTCTCCGTGAAACAGCCAGGAAGAGGTCATGTGCTGTAAGTAGGAAGGAAAGCAAACAAAGGAGAGACCACAGAGTGTTGTAGTTGTTGGGTAAGGATGAGCTGGCTGGTGGGATTTGAGCAGGGAAGTGGAAGAACATTCCAGATGTGAGAGGGAAACAGAAAACAGTAGGAAAAAAGGTAGATTTAACTTCTACAAACAAGCAACCCCCCACCATTCTCCCTACCTGGACTCCTCTTCCTTATCTACCAGAAACTTCCAAAGATTGGGGGCTGGCCATGGCGCACACATGCAAACAAATACATGAGAAGTTTGCTCTATGATGGAAAAATGCTGAGCAGGGAGAAAACTAGGGAGCTGTCCCCTCACACTGAACAGAGGCAGTGAAAAGCAGGTAATGCTCCCAATAAGGAAGGTATTCTTTTTAAGAAAGAAAAAGTCGCTTTTGAATAGTCGACTCCTTAGACTAATAATTTTGTGATCGTTACAATCCCAGTATCTCTCAAATTATTAAATAGTCTTTCCGGTGTCTGGTTTATAGTACCTAACAATCTTCAGAAGAGAAAGTTTATTCTATGTGCTCTAGAAGAACATGGGCCTTAGGAAGAGAAGCATGAGGCCTCAGGGATGCTTTCTAAAAACAATCTGACAATACACGAGATCTGTTTTATTTCAGCCACAGGCATGAGAAAAATAATAATAGCCTGGGTCTCGCTAAAGATACACATAACAAGAACTGAGGGTACTTGAAAAACAGAGGGACAAAAACCTCTCTACCCAAGAAATGTCAGTATGGAACCTGTAAAGGGAGATCGCAGAGGACAATCCCATACATCCAGTGAGCTCACCTGACGGAAAACCACAGGGAAGGGGCCCCCATTCGTAGGACCCCCCCCCCCCCCCGCACTGCTTTGCTACCCTCTGTTGCAAAGCAGACATCCTTCGGCATGCTCTCTGCTTTCAGTCTAGTGTGTGGATATTATGTGTGATGACTGGTTTTTATTGGCATTTCTAAGGAATCAGTCCCGAAAGGAGAGTAGACTGAGGGAACTGTCATCTCATGCCTGTATATAGTGACTTTGTCCCCTCCAAAGCTCAGTGGACACACTGCTCTGGGCCGCCATGTTTCTAGTAAACCATGACAGGAGACCTGCCTTACTCCCTATTCCCAGTACATGCTCTGAAGTGTGACAGGATGGTATCTAACCCTGTAGGCATCAACCACGTTTGGCACAACACAGTAGCGACGGCGTGTTTTTGCCAACTGCAGAGAAAGCGAGATGGGCAAGAAGGCAGGGAGGGAGGGGGCCTTTCACAAAAGACAAAGTCCTAAGGAGCCTGAACTGCCCCCGGCTTCTCTGCGCCCACCTGCCTCCTGCTTTTACTGATCCCGTGTTCCTAAGCTAAGAGACTGCAAGCCTTAGTCTGTAAACAACACCCTCCCCATTCCCTGTAGGTGTCCTTCCCTGGAAAACAGTAAGGAAATGAGGACAAAACAGGCAGAGTTTGGCTTTTTTTGGCCTTCCGCGGGATTTCCTTAAGCTCACTACTCAATTTCATTTGGCTCCAGAGTTACTCTGTAAAAGCTTCTGGGAAATGAATCTACTTTCGCCATTGGTCTCAGGGTTAATCTTCACCTGGTACAGTTACTGAACAAAGGAACATTCTGATTTATACCCAGGGAAGAAATTCTTCTTTTATTTTTTCAACTCCCTCCCGGAATGACTCCTGAATTGCTCCACGGAGAAGGGAGCTTGCGCTTTGAACTGGAACTATGTAGAAAAGAAACGTCCACGGTCTAAAGGGCTCCAATTTGAATACGAAGGCAGGAGAAAGTCGTCCTGGTTCTCTGTATCCCAGAGAAACCTCTGGAAGCGGGAGTTTTGTGGGGGGATGGGGGGCGGGAGTTGGAGAGGAAGATGATGCTTTCATCTGGCCTGACGGAGATACCCATAGGTGCCCAGAGACCAGTTTCACTCCTGCTGGTTCATTCGCAAAGTGAACAGGATCACAGACAAAACAGGCTGCTTTTTCTTCCTATTGCACCACAGCCTTGGGGCAAACCCTCCCAAACCTTACCATCTCGGCAACCGCTGAAAGGTCCAGACTTTGCAGTTTGCCTGCTAGTTCATCCAGAAGGCGCGCCTGCTCCGCTTGCTTTTCCCGGAACTGGGCTTCTCGACCCATCATCAAGTCTTCGACTCGGTCCCGGGTGAGCGCCGACTGCTCCACGGTGCTGTTGGGGTCCGTGGTGGAGGCGTTCACCCTCTCCTCTGCCTCCAGGGACATCTGGAAGTACTTGGTAATGCTGTCCAGGGCACCTAGGGCACGGAACGCAGTGGCCTGCAGTGAAATCTCTCGTGCTCAGCCTCAGGGAGCGATGCCCGTCTCTGGTGTCTGCCCGCCCTATATTTACTGTATGGTTTTGCTCTAAAATTCAAGGACAAAATCTTTAGGAAGAAACATAACTCTCCCCTCGAGCAATGGCTACCCTTCATCCCACTGGCAGCCACTCTGGCTCTGGAGGGTGCCAAACATCTGGATGCACAATTACCGATCATGCAGATGTTCCTGCACACAGGCAGTCTTCCAGCTCTTTCTCAATAGCCAACAGCTTAGGAAGCCCGCACATGACATGTCCAGATTTTTTTTTCTCTTTTCCTAGTCATTTAACTATTGAGATCCACTCAGATGGCCAGTATGACATACATAAAGCGGGACAGCCTATTGTGGCTTTGAGGACCCAACCAGGAAAACAAAAGGATCGTGCATAAAATAGGAGGGTTAGTGGGATCTGACGCTGCAAAGATTGTTTCCTGACCAGGCAACATTCTTGAACATAAAAGAATTTGCTGAAGTATCAATGTGATTTCTAAACTACTCAAAAGAGCCCATCTCCAAGAAACGCCAAGGAGGTTAAACTATCCACTGAAAACAAATCAGGAACCAGCTTGCCCAGTGGAATCTCTCCCGTGTCTTAGGCTCCCCGAGTCCCAGGTCCCCCATCTTTAAGCGGGGACTTTAATTCTTATCTGTGCCAGAGACTCAGTGGGCAAAACTCTAAGATTATTAGAAAGCACTAAATGTTATTATGGAAGTGCTGGACCAGAGGGCCAGACAATGGGTTACAGCCATTGTCCAGGACTGTGTATTTGCACAAAAAATGCTCACCCCGAATATCTGAGTTTTTGATAAATTCCAATTGCTCAGCAAGCTCTTTCACTGTGTTGTTTAGGGTTTCCGCTTCTGTCTGCAGAGACTGTAGCTGGCTGGCTGTGCTGTTGCTTTGTGAAGCCACGCCCAACAGCTGCATATCAACCTGAGACATCTTTTCTGAAACATCTTTGATTAATTTCCTGTAAAGAGGAGGAGAAGTTTGCTGATGTAAAAATAAACCAAAGGGGAGTTCTGAAGTCCCGTTTCTCTATTTTCCACAAATACCGTATACCTTACTCTGTAATTTCAAACCAGTTCCCAACTTCCTATTTCCAAGTCCTGGTTTTATTCTCTTTGTCATTAAGAGGCTGTATCAGATCTAACAATTTTTCTTTCTTCAAAGACTTTGAAGAAAAACAGAAGGGCCAATCGGCGGTGTTGTGGTAGAAGTGTCCTGAAGGGATTCTGAGCACCTGAGCCGAGGTCCGGGGCACGGAGCTCCGGCTCTGAATGTGAGCAGCGTCAAGCCTACACAGTCCCAGAAACTCAAAAGACGTGAGTGACTCCAGTGTAGAATTATGCCTCCCAGCCACTTGCCAAAAATGCTCTTATCGGAACCTCAGGGATCACCTTCAAGACGGGACATGAAGAAAGGAAGTCTTATAGCCACCAGGAACCAAGGGAACCGCCCACAGGAGCTTTTCGCATGCTTCCCCCCCGTGACAAGGTCTCGCCCAAGGCTCCACCTGCTTCTACCAACAAGCAGCCCTTTCATTTCTCATAAGAAAGAAGGTAATATCTACCAGGATGGGCTGCAATATGACAGTATTTCACTTGGAATCTTAACCCAACTGCATTTTCTTCTGTATTTCACATCTCCAAAGCTCTGTTTTAGGCATCTATTTCTGTACATTACTTGTAAATACAGTGTGTGTGTATGTGTGCGTAATCACAAAGTAATATTTGAGAAGACATCAGCTCTGGGCTTTACTGGGTCACCTAATTCAGTGTTTCCTCGGGGAAATACTAGACAGTGTAAAACACTGGGAAAATGTAGGGGGACTGAAAGGCTGGGGGCCATCTGAAAATGTCATTTAAGGCCAAGACAAAACCATGAACCCATTCAAAAAAGTACTTAAAAGGATTTGTAGGCTAAATTACATTTTATAAACCCAACCACTTCTTCTGAGACAATTATAATATAGTTTCTTTCTTCAGTGCTTTCTTCTGTTCACCTGATTCACAGAAGGCTTTCGTTTCTTCTTAGCTCTCCTCCAATGTTATGATTTTTAAAAGAAATCAAATCTAACACTGTATTTTTTAATAATGCCACTTTGGATCTTAAGACACCTATCTTCGGATGTTGTGTTGAAAAAAGATTAACGAGGGACGCCTGGGTGGCTCAGTTGGTTGGACAACTGCCTTCGGCTCAGGTCATGATCCAGAGACCCGGGATCGAGTCCCGCATCGGGCTCCCAGCTCCATGGGGAGTCTGCTTCTCCCTCTGACTTTCTCCTCGCTCATGCTGTCTCACTGCCTCTCTCTCAAATAAATAAATAAAATCTTTAAAAGAAAAAAAAAAGATTAACGAAACCAGTTTCCCTGAGATGACTACAATCTCTCCGATTAGAGGACTAGTGAGGGTAGCAACAGAGCCATTCCAGGAATGTGCTTTCTCCTCTTGCAGGCTCTCAAAGGACACCCAGCTTGTTTTGTTCTCCCTTGGGTGCATGAGACCAAAGCCAAGAATCCGGTCCTAAATGGGTTTATGCTCGGATCACAGCCTTCCAGAACTTATCGCTATGTGTTAGGAGACTGAGCCATACACCATCTTTTTAATGAGCTAAAATTCCTCATTAACTGCATTATCACTCCACATCAGACATTTCCTAACAGTCTGGTCCACCACACGGCCTTGGACATAAAACCCCCGGCTTGAAACCAAGGGACCAGCTACTTGAAATCTAGAAGGTTCAGGAAGGACCTCCCACAAGGTGCCTGAGCACATGCCAGCGGTTCCCATGCTGCTGCTTACAGCGCGGAGATGAAAAGTCCATCTGGCTTCCTAAAGAGGTAGATTCCAGTCCCGTCACACAGAAAATGTGCAAGAGGAAACCGGGACATTTGGGAGCAGGAGAAATGGTTGAAAAATGATCCCTGAGAACTTGAGAACTCGAAATTCAGTTCACTCTGCTTTCACTGGCAAAACGGACACTCGGCAGAGAGGATTACCCAGAAGAGGGCTACGAGGGGAATTTTTCACTGCAGAGAATTTGTTACAATTAGAGAAGGGAGCACTGCTCTAACCAACCAGCGGCAGAGCCGCAGAAAGAACTTGGAAATGGGGGTCCTGCTGTGGGATTGGATTTCCTCGCTAGGAGCAAAACACAGTAACAACGACTTCTATTCATGGTGTTTTTGGCAATTACGCTATCATTTCACAGATCAAACCTGCTGCTGCTCTGTAAGGAAAAGGTACGTGCTGCCTTCCCCCTCCTCTGTAGGAGGGAAGAGAGACGCAGCCTAACGGAGTCCTTCCTACTCTCAAGCCTAGCAACTAACCAAGCTACAACTCATTTATGGGTCCTCTGTCTCCGAAGCCAGTGTTCTTGCCACTCCACTAGCTTGGAGCCGTTTGCAAAAAGGTGTGCAGAGTGGAACCCGCACACATTCTATTCTGCCGTGTGCACAGTTGGGTGCATGTTCACTCACCCAAATGCCCAGAGCGAAGACTGCTGGAAAGCCAGCGACCCGGCACCTGTTTTCATGCACAGGGCCAACCACGCCTTCTGATGGAGGTGCCCCGTCTGGGCATCTCTCCTCAGGCTGAACCAATACTCAGGGACTACTTACTTCGCTTCCTCAAAGAGATCCTTAATGTTTTTCAGTGGCTCCACGGCGGGGCTCTGGGCCAGGATATCTCTGATCTCGTTGACTTTTTTCTCCACCGAGTCCATGGTCTCTCGGTATGGCCCAATCACACCGCTGAGCTTCAGGGTCTTGGCTTTCTCCAGGAACTTCTGGGTCCGATTGGTCAACTCGGCGATGATCGCATCCCAGAGAGCAAAGCAGTGGTGGCAAGGAGCGCAGTCTGGGAAGACGCCCGAGTACCCTCGCGTGCACTTGTCACAGCGCGGCCCCTCGACCCCCTCGACGCAGATGCACTGGCCAGTGGACTGGTCACACTGTGGTGTTTCAATACCCCTGGGGTCACAGTCACAGGCTGGAAGGGAAACAGCACTGGTTCATCCACCAGGTCACAAACCTCTGCAACAAGACTTGGCATCTGGAATCCGCGGTCGTGGTTTCACCAAAGACTCGGAGAGACCAGGGCAGCGTCATCCTCCAACACAGGCACTACTTCAACTCTCGCTAAATGCTTAGTAACAGCAATGGTAGTAATTTTTTTTTTTTACAGTGACCCTTAGCATGCCTTGCATTGTAGAATGGTCTACACGCACCATGTCACTGAACCCTACATGACAGGTGACTTGCCCCAAGTCTCACAGCCAGGAAATGGCCAGGCCGGGATTCAAGTTCAGCCTGTTGCAACTCTAGGTGTTTCCATTCTCTGCACCAAGCACAGGGTTAACGGGCATTCAGCGGTCTTTGCCAGCTGAGGTTCTAACTCATTTTCAGTACAGGCATGCAATGGACATTTATATTGTCAGAGAGAGAGGGAGAGAGAGCGAGCGAACAGAAGCAGGCAGAGCGGCAGCAGAGGCAGAGGGAGAAGCAGGCTCCCTGCCGAGCAAAGAGCCCGATGTGGGACTCGATCCCAGGATGCTGGGATCACAACCTGAGCCGAAGGCAGCCGCTCAACCAACTGAGCCACCCAGGCGTCCCTTATCACGACTTTCTATCATCCAAGTGTCTGGTAGTTTCCTGCCCAGAGTGTTGCTTGACCACATTTCCATTAGGGGAAAAAAAAGCTGTTATGGCGTTATGTTTTTCTTTGTATCCTTGCCAATAACATTATGATTTTTTCAAAGATTTAAACTACTGAATATTCCAGTCTTCAAACTTTGGGTTGAAAACACAGCATGCCCTTAGTGCCTTGGGTTTTCAAAACTAAACTTTTTTTCCCTTTACGCATATTGTTTCTTTCCAGGCACTTCTAGCAGTTTCATTTTTTCCTACGTTTTCTGGAGTCATTCTTACGAGTCAGGGAGCAGCCTGAGTGAGCTGTGAGTAACTTCAAGTGTGTCCCCTACACCATTATTTCTAGGAGATGTTCCTGGAGAGAAGGCTTCCGTGATCAGTAAGTTCAGGGAAGAGAGTCTCCTCTGGAAGATTCCAAACAAACTTCAGCACATTGAAGACTCAAAGGAGTTCGGCAGGAGAAACCGTGTTTCATGTCATTTTTACCCAGTTGCATGCCAAACTCATTTGACCCCAGAATCTTTTCCTAGTGGAGGAGTGAGAGAGGAGAGAGAGAGAGGAGAGAGAAGAATGAGAGACACCCTAGAGAAATACGGAAGAAATAATGGGAAACAAGTCAGAAACCACTGCCTTCATAAGTTTCTGAGGCTCAGAAGAAAAGGAAGAAATTTGATGATGAAGAGTTTACATTGTTTAAAATTTAGAAATGGACTCCCCTGTCGTTTGGTAAAATTCAGTCACCTTTCAGAAAGCTAGAAGTTCCGTGGGTCATCTAGGTCCTAGCCGTTCAAACTCGGGCATACATCAGAATCACCCAGAGGCTTCACGAAACAGACTGCTTCCCCACCCTCGACCCCCCACATTCGAATCTGAATCCTCAGGTCTGGGGTGGGACCTGAGAATTTGTCTATCTAACAGTTGTCAGGTGCTGCGGACACAGACCTGTTGGTTCCCCCCTGTTCTAGCCGTCCTTTTGTATGTCAATGTGTGCTTGTAAGGGTGAGAAGGGAGGAGGGGAGAAGGGTGAGAATGGGGAATGGAAGGAGGGAAGTCATGACTCTGGAAGCTGACCAACGTAGGCAGAGGCACAAACCTAGTGACCTATGTAGGAAGAGGAATGCTTGACGCCATTTGTAAACGATGGGATTGCTCAATCTCCCCACCCCCCCATCCCAGTGAGCAGAGCCATGCGGGGCCTCAGTGGCCCAGGAGACTGGCGCCTTATCCTCTCTCCAAGACTTGGGGTGACTGAGGCAGATGGGGCACATGCTTTTAGTCTGTTTAGAAAATTCTTTCCCATAGATCATGCAAAAGCACACGGCGATTCAGTCCTAAAGAGGTTC
Organism: Mellivora capensis; assembly: GCA_004024625.1. Classification (NCBI taxonomy): domain Eukaryota; kingdom Metazoa; phylum Chordata; class Mammalia; order Carnivora; family Mustelidae; genus Mellivora; species Mellivora capensis. Next base: position 267,332 of record PISX010000061.1, on the reverse strand, counting down.
TTTGGCAAGAAATGGGTGCGTATATTCTCTAATTTCTCTAATACTTATTCATTTTCTGGCTCTCATTCTGTCATGGGCATCTTTGGGGTGGGGAGAATATGGGCCCTGATCTGTAGGGTTTAGAAGGCAAGTGCACCCCCATGAAGGCTTTTCTCCCTCTCTGGGGCTAGGGCTACAGTGCAGGCCAGGGCTCCAAGGACAGGGAGAACCCCGGCTCTCTCCAGAAGACAGGACTGGGTTAGCGGTACTGACTGACATCGCTTTCCTCTAACTGAAATGTAGAGTCAAATCTCACAGATGGAGGGACTGGGGTTTCATCACTGAAAACTTTCAGCCTGAACTTTCTCCGAAAGGTCACCGAAGGACTACACTGTATCGGGTTTTCAGGCTGAAGTGGGAGACCCCTAAGCTCCTGTGGACTCGTGCTTTCTTCTCTGACTGTTGCGCCTATCCAGGGGATGCCAGGGAGGCGAGCACGGGAAGGCCCGCCTATACCGCCCTGCACAAAGGCCACCCCCACCGCCCTGCTTCCCCAACAGCACTTTCCACTGAAGCAGAAAGGTTGGTTCTCACCTGATAACTGAAAACATCACAGACACTGAAATGATGGAGACCCTCCAATCCCAGCTCCCACTCGCTGGGATCTAAAACTTACACATGAACTTTGCCTGTGGTCTCTGACAAGGCCAGTGGTTGTTCTCCTCTCTTCGGAGGAAAGGCTAGGGGTCCTAGTGGACCGGCAGCTCAGTCCTGTTTTAAGACATGGGATTCTCTGGAAGAGGATCGAAAACTTGCTCTTGGAAAGGAGAAGAAAATATTTAGCAAACGTTGTGGCCTGATCTTTAAGATGAACAAGTCACGAAAGTGAAGACTAGAAATGAGCCTGTAATCGCTGTAACGAGCCATTAATAATTCCACCCCCATCTGTAGATATATTCTGTTAGGCAGTAAGTTTCCTCTGTTTTTACTAAATTTACTAAATTTAAAAACATGATCTCTAAGAGCTAGGAGCATGACTAAAAATGCACCCTTTTTATAGCTATTGAGGCCAGAAGAAAACACTGGCAAATCAATCCCAGAACAGGAAGTGTTAGCCTGTGTGCCTCTCAATCAGCAGGGTTGACTTCCTGCTTTCTTTACATCCGTCCTGCTCCTCCTCCAGGCGCCTCCAACAACTGAAGAAAGTCCATCCTCCATGGCCTGCCAGTCAAGGCTCTTCGAGTCTGGTGAGACCAAATCTCCCCCGTGGGTCTCTAGAACATGGTTTCCTGAGGGCTCCGCCGCACCCCCACCCCCCAACAGCCTTGATGCTATATATCGTCCTTACTGTGCTCTAGCCAGAGCAACAATTCCTCTCTGAAAACCTGACATCTGGGACGCCGGGGTGGCTCAGTCAGTTAAGCGTCTTCCTTCCGTTCAGGTCATGAGCCCTGACTCCTGGGATCTTGAGTCCCACATGGGGCTCCCTGCTCTTCGGGGCATCTGCTTCTCCCTCTGCCTCTGCCCCTCCCCCCGCGTGTGCGTTCTCTCTCTCTGGCAAATAGATAAATCTTTAAAAAAGAAATGTGATTTTGCTTTAAGTTCTCTACCTCCTCAGCCCCACCATGTTATTTCATTTTATTTTATTTCTGGCTTTACTAAGATGATGTCAGTTTGGAGACAAAAGGCAGGAAGTAATGGTTTCACTTGCAGAAATGAGCCACGAGGCTCGTCAAACTTTCTCTATAAAAGGCCTGGATAGGAAATAGTTAGGCTTTGCAGGCCACAGATCAGACACATGTACGGGGACAGTCAATGGGCTGGGTTCACCGTGGCGGTCTTGGTTTGCCCGCCCCTGGCCTGGCCTGGCCTGCAGGGGACACATTTGCTGTGATTAGGATCATATAAGATAAGTCTTTCCTCTACCGAGAGTATTTGCGGTCCTCTAGAGAATCGAATTAAATCTGATTTCCCAAGTCATGCAGCAAATAGAGAAAAAGGTGGGTAGCTGTAAACGAATCCCAGCCTGAGAAAAGAATACAAGCGTCCTAAAAATTCATGTCTGGGCAAAGGAACGCACTTCATTTTTCCATTAAAAACAATCTGAAATGAGAAGCATGATGGGCCTCTCACCTCTGCCCCACATTTCCCATTTGTGCCGGTTTGAGAGACACTGGCCTTTTCCAACAGCCAGAGGCCCTCCCTTTGCTATCTATGAATCAACAGAAAGATTCCTCATGTGACCCTTTGACTCCCGAGGGGCACAGTGCAGAGCTCTGAGCTGAGGCTTTCTCCAGCACGTTCGTCCATGGGTGGATGGGATTCTCTCCATCCCCGGCACAGTGGCAGGCTTGTTCAGACTTGGACGACTGGCCAAGAGCCCCAACCCGCCTGGACAATAGGAACATTCAACAAGTCGTACGACTGAGGCTCCACTCATTTGTCTTTCACACGACTACATTTTTTTCCATAAGGAGGAAACTTCACCATGACCTTAAGTCTTCCTAGAAGGGTGCTGTTTACCAAGTGGCACCAGAAAGTCTCAGTCTGGGCCCTGGAAGATTTGACATTGAAGACCATTTGACAATTAATTACCTATTTTGAGAAAAGTAGTCCTGTTCTCTCCCCATGATTGCATCTGATTTTGGATGATACCTGTTCTCGTCCCCGCTCACTGTCCGACCCTGTCCCCCCATTTCCACTAGTGACCACATTCCAGTCCCTCCAGAGCTCTGCTCTCCATGTGCTGCTGCATTTCGGCCCCCATCTCATCTGATCACACCAGCCCTGCCCCACTGTCGTCCTGTTCACACAAGACCCAGTGGCAGCCACCACCTCCCCACGGCCAAGTCCCAACTCTCTCTCTCCAGGGTGTCCAGGGTGGACATTTCTCTGGTTCACCCTGGTTGTCCAAAACATTTGGGTCCCCACAGTTTCTTATGTAACAGGCTGATCTTTCTTTTGGACACCACAAAGTAGTCGGTGGACACGGGTGCCATGGATTTCCCTCTTCACGAAGTCCCTAAAACATGATCTAACTTTCGACCAGAACAAGTTGATACTGTTCCTATGAGCCACCATTGCTCTGGCAGATTTAGAGCTGAACGTTTGAGGATGAAAGGGTGAGGGGTGAGGGGTGAGGTTCTGAGCACTCAATGAACAATTCTCCGATTGACTAACTCCGGGGAACAGGCTTTTCATGCTCACAAAGCTGAGATGGAGGGAAAGGTCAGCAAGCTTCGGCGGCCAACGCTGTTTCGCCAATGACACAGGCTGGTGGAATCAGGCTATACGTGACCCTAGAGCCATGATCTGGAGCAAGTCAAGCCCTTGGGGCATTACGAGATGGAGGAATCTTTGAGAAGAGTGATTAGAGCCCCAGAGAAACCCTGTTTTGAACAGGATGTTACTTGTGGGAAACGGGGGAACAGATGTCCCACTGGATGTCACAGACCTTCTCGTGGAAATGAGAAAACCAGATCCCATGAAGAACAACACTGAGACTAGTGACTGAGGAAGGAAGGAGCACCTGCTCCCTTCATTGCTGTGGGACAAACCTTAACCTGAGATGTTGGTACAAACCTTCTGGCTAAGTGTCCACTGAAACAAGAGATCATATGCCCGGCATTCAGCTCTTGTCCACTCAGGTTTGCCCCACTGTTCAGGAACAGATAGGGGGCTGAAGGAACGCATATTATTTCTGTGTCTGACCTCTGATTGGAGATGCCCAGTGGACCACTAGCTGGGAAGATCTGTATTATTTCTTGCCACAGCTGTCCCCCAAAAAGAAAAAGATCACTTTTTATTTAGAGTCCAATGGGGACCTAGAATTTCAGACATGCCCCAAGGAAAATATATCAAAGAACGGTTAAAAAACTACAAAGGTTGCTATCCGTACTTATAATTTTTAAACGTAGGGAGGAAAACCCAAGCAGGAAAGACAGACTAGGAAACCAGAGTAGAAGCAGTCTATGGAAATCCTCCCCACAAAGGCCTTTGCTTTAAGATCTGAAAAAATATCTGGCAAGTCACAACCAAAATTGCAACAGCACGGAAAATTAAGCAATCCTTATGATCCACATGATTTTAACAAGTTTTTGTTCCACAGAAAATGTCAAGTTTTCCCTCGTACTCCTGTCGTGTCACAAGCCCAAGTGAGAATCTGGCTTTTACTCACATTTACAGACTCGGAGCTCCCGTCACCTCCTCCTCTGCCGGGCAGAGAGATGCTAGGGTGTGGCCCTCTGGCCCCCATGGTGGGGACCGCACGCGGATCACTGTCAGCACTGGAACTAAACCAAGCGGGCTGACCAGAAGCGCCATTTAACTCTGCGTGTGCTGAGAGGGAAGCCGGCGCCAAGACACTTCACAGGGGTGGAGAAATCAGTCTGTGGAACTCGGTCATTAAGGTGAGCCCATATGGGTCAAAAGTGTGTCGGGAAGCCACTGTGTGTGTCTCCACAGTGCGTGCCAGCCCCTGTGCGGAGGCAGACTCCCCCGCCTGGGGACGGAGCAGGAAGTCAGCAGCTCCCCCTCTGCCACCGGCCCTTCCACGGGGCTGGGTGTCGCGAAGCCCACCAATCCATTCCCTGGTACCAAAAAGCCGCGGCACGTGCCTGCGGCCCCTGCCCGATCAGCGCCCTCCGAGGACCCCCCCGCTCCCCGCCTCACCTCGGCACTCCACGTTGGGGTCTCCCCAGAAGAGCTCCTGGCACTCGCTGCAGGTGCGGCCTCCAAAGCCGGGCATACACTGACACTGCCCCGTGAACTGCGGCCAGAGAACACAGCTCGGTCAGCCGGGCCGGCGGCCGCGGGGCAGTCCACGGTCGCCGTCTCAGCGGCCGGCCGGGACAAGCACGACTCAGCTGCCCCAGAAGCTGCCTCCGACTCTGACCTCCCCCCCGGCACTGGGGGCCCAGAGCATGGTACGCTCTATTCCCGGGGTTCTTCACACGCCGCTAGTGAGCCTAGGCCACCTGCGACCCACCTGGTGCGGGGAGCACGTCACTGTCAGGGTGTCAGGAAGCAACAGCACAACTTACAGGGCCCGGTATGGCCACGTGCTTCCTGTCGGGCTGTATCGCTAAGTGAGGAGTCTGGATTAGCAGCCAGGTAGTAATGAAAACAGTGCATACCTGTCCATCCTGATGGGGGCGGGGGTGGGGGCGGGGACCCCCCCACAGCATGGGGCAGCCCAACGAGCCACCCCGGGAGGGCTGATTGCCAGTCTGTGCTGCGTTTGCCACGCTGCGTGCCCTGATTGCAAGGCTGTGACCCCAAGGAGGTCGGGGGGGCCCATTCTCTAACTAGGGCAAAGCCACCGAGGGTGCTGGCTGCCCCCCGGACCCCTAAAGAGGAGTCCTCTCCTTGCCCCCCACCGCGGCGCCTCACCTCGTTGCAAGACGGCCCGAAGGAATGAGCAGGATCGCAGCTGCACGGGTCACAGCCGGTGCCGCTGGTCAGCTGCCAGGTGTTGGGCGCACAGCAGTCACAGTTCTGCCCGACCACGTTGGGGAGACACAAGCACTGGCCCGTGGCTTTGTCGCACTGGCAGTCAGAGCCGTTGCAGTGCTGCTGCACCGTCCCCAGGTAATTGCAGACACACTCTGAAAGCAAACGGTGAGACCCGATTTACTTAGCCTCAACACGGTCATAAAATCCGTGACACACACAGATGATACGAAAAGTAGCTACGTTCTAATGGCTAAGATCTTCCCTCCCAGGTTTTGGCCTAGAAATGCAAACAAGAGAGGAACGAATGGGGGCGCCTGGGGGGCTCAGTCAGCTAAGTGTCTGCCTTTGGCTCAGGTCATGATCTCGGGGTCCTGGGATCCAGCCCCGCATCGGGCTCCCTGTTCTGCCAGGAATCTGCCTCTCCCTCTGCCTGTCAAATAAATAAAGAAAATCTTAGGGGAGGGAAAAAAAGAGGGAAAGGAACCCCAAGAAACCAAAAAGCAAAAATAAAAACAAAACAAAAACCCACAAAAAAACCAAAACCACAAAACAAAAACAAACAAAACAAGACCCCACTAAAACGCTGTTCTTCAGTTCTTACGATGTAGACAGTTCTGACCTTTCCCAGGCAGACGGGCACAAGGACACACTTGGCCTAGCAGCATTTCTGAAATAGTTAATCAGCTGCTGGCAAATCATGTTAAAATTTACTGGAAATGACACACACGAAAAAATGTATGCTGTGGGACTTCAGCTCTGAGGACTTCAAACCCTCAGCAGGGAGCAGCGGTAACGAATGTGTCAGACAAAGCAGGTAGAGGCCCTGCGAGCGGGTTAGGAAATCCTGTCCTGCCCCTCCTCCGCATTCCACACGTGTCTATACCAACAGTGGGGCCTGGGGGGCAGCAGCCTTGGGAGGAGAGGCAGGTGATCTCCTGATAAGACAGAAAGGAGGAGTTCTGGAAGAGACACCACGGAGATGCTCCTTCCTCCTCCCCTTAGGCGGGAAGGCTCTGTGCACCAATGGCAGGAGGAAAGGGGCTGGCCGGAGTGGGTACTCAGGACCTCTATCGCGTGCCTCCCTCAGGCACTGAGCCACATCTTGGGACTTGAGTTCCTACCAGAAAATGAGGATATAACCAAAAAAAAAAAGGGGGGGGCACCAATCACATCTTTCTTTTGTCAGAGAAAAAGCTTGACAGGTGTTTTCCCAGACAAAACAGACACCTGAAGATGAGCGTCTACCCGACAGTGACGGGTAGTGGTGGAAATCACTGGAAAGGTGGCCAAAAGGAAGCTGAGCTTACTGCGACAGTCCTGCCGGAGGGCGTCCCCGTAGTAGCCGGACCGGCAGAGCTGGCACCGCTCCCCCTCCGTGTGGTACAGGCACTTGAGGCACCTCCCCGTCTCCTTGTCGCAGGCTTCTGGGTCCGTCGTGTCGATGTTGTGGTGACACTGGCAGGGCTGACAGGAGCCTCCCACATCTGAGGGATTGCCGAAGAAGCCTGGGGCACATTCGTCACACCTGGAGCCTAGGGACCCAGCACAAGCCATTCAGCCCGCTGACACACAAGTCCGGTCCTCCCGACATTCCTGGCGACAGCGCTGACCCAGGTCCTCACCAAGCCCGGGGTGACCGCGTCATTAGCGGGAAAGGAGGGCTTGGAATCTGTGCCAGTACTTCTGAGCCGTGGACAGGCATCGCTAATATCAGAGTCCGTGGGTCAAGGAGGAAGTTAAAGGGCGTGCTCACAAGTACGTGGCCTCCTCGAGTGCTGGCGGACCACGGGAGTGTACTCGGCAACCAAGAGCATACCGAGTTCGGCCAGTTCAGCCATCTGGGGAGGATGCTCTGGTCGCCCTCTGCCCACCGCGTGGCCAGATCTCCCCGCTGAGCCTCTCCCACCGGGAGCTGGATAAGGGGATTCACTCACGGATTCAAGTGAGCTCGCCGTCTGCTCTTAGAGCAGCGTCGCGGACTCAAGAATGTCCTCTACTCCACAAGCCGAACGGGGAAAGGAGCACCTTTGGTATGTCACGTTCCCTTCAGCTTTAATTAAGGATTGTAAACATGACACCACATTGTCTCCCTCTTCATCTTTGTCCTTCATGCTCAACTAGAACTCAGAAAGACTCGGCCATTCCTCTGGGAGTCCGGACCCTACTTACCAACGTACCCAGGATCACAGACACAAGCCAGCTGTAAAGTCACAGGGTCCTGATAGCAGCTGCCGGCGAACTGGCGTCCGCTGTCGGGACCGTCTGGGCAAGGGCAAGGGCGGCAGTGATCTCCCGACCCGATGATGGGATCGCCATAGTAACCGGCCAAGCACCTGCGTCAGTCCGAGGAGAGAGGGCCATGAACCGACATCGTAAGAAATCCGTTACAGGAAGGAGTCTCGGAAGCCGTGTTCTCTGCTTGGGGACATTCCCTCCCCATTCCTCATGTTTCCACTTGGAAGATTTTCCAAGGTTCTCCTTGGAAATTTCCCAAGGTTTCCATTGGTTCTCCAGTGCCAGCTCCAATCAGAATCCCTTGGATGCTCGTTAGAACAGGTCACCGCGTTCATCCCTTCCTTTCTGACTTAGTCGGTCCCATGGGTTGCTGATGCCGCTTGTCTGGGGATCACGTGAGGTGGTGCTGCCTTCGGAACCTCACTCCCTCCTCCCCAAGCAGCGGAGGAACCTCTCCTCACGTGCCCCCCGTTGTCCTGTCGGCTGCCTGCCTGCCCTGACTCTCATTGCAGAGTCTGGGGAAGGAGGTGGGGGCGGCAGGGGGAGTGCGGGAAGGCGGTGTGTGGTTGTCTGTCTGTCTGCCCACGCCCGGGAGGGGTGACGAGTCCGCAAGCCCACGGAGGCTTGGTCTGCGCTAACCTTTACCAGCAGCCAAGCTGACAAGGGCGCTTTCCAGCTGCGGGACTCCTGTGTCTATCTGCAGGGGCTTTTAAACTAGGAGAGGCACAAGGGACGTCATTTATCAGCCCCCACCTCCTCTCCTCACGGATCAGGGATCCACGGAGGCTCAATGGCTCTCAAGGCTTTACACAGCAGATAGTAACGAGCCAAGATCTGAATCCAGCCTCCTGAACTGTAGCAAGGAGTTCTTCTATGGGATGCTGCTCTTTGACACGACTAATTCGCGTGCTTTTTCTCCCTGTAACAAAGGGGGAAGGGCCTATGGAGATCATCAGATCCAACCTAGTTATTCTACCAGCAGATGGCTGGACGCTCGGAGAGGTGAGCTAACTTGCCCAGGGCTTTGCAACAGGCTAGGAGCAGAACTGAACCTGAGCTCTGAGGATTTTCAATTCATTTTGTTTTTCATGGTTTTTGTTATTTGGGTTTGTTTGTTTGTTTGGTGGGGAGGGGTTTTTTGCCTTTTTTCTTTTGAAATGGGTAATTTTTTTTTAAAATGGGGTGTGGGAGGGAGATGAAGAAATAGAAGGGAAAACTGTTCAGAAGAAATTAACCTTCTACTTAATTAGACACAGACTGGACACAAGAACATGTTCTCCAGTTATGGGCTGGGAAAGTCGGCAGAGATGAGGCAATTTTGTACAACGGGTTTTGAGAAAGTTTTCTAGGAGGCTTCTCTAGGTGAAATAAATCCAGATACCTCATGACAGAAACTGAGTATTCATTTCCTGCCTCTCCCTCCACTTCCCCCCTTGGGAATGAGCTGAGCCTAGAGCGGCTGCTCAAATTCACAGGACTGCAACTCTGATCGTCTTGGAATGAAGAAAAGAGTGATGAGAAGTTGGCTCACAGTATCCCATACATTTTAATAAAGCTTTGTCATCCCCATGTAGGGCTTTCATATTTTTCTTATGAGAGACAAAGTGCTTTACAAAGAAAACTAACACAATCACAAATATCAAGCCAGCTCTTCTCACGGGATGCTAGTCTTGCCACATTGCCCCCCTGCCCTGCCCCTGGATTTCACAACTGCGTGGTGGATGACCACCTGTGTTCCCTCCCTCACCTTCCTGTTCTTTCTAATCTGATTTTCTCATCTGTCTCTTTTGAACGTATCCTACACCTCCCAAAGAACAATAACGAAAATCTTAATGCAGAAAAAAAGAGATGACATCAATATATTAATTTCTTCCTTTCAAGTCTTGTATAACTGTTTCCTTATTATCTTCTTACAAGGCAATTTTGTGGTTGGAAGGAATAATTCTTATTCAAAGGAGTAGTTACTGGAACCTCCAAATTCTTTTTTTTTTTTTAAAGATTTATTTTTTTGAGAAAGAGAGAGAGCAAGCACACAGAGGGAGAGGCGGAAGCGGACTCCCCCACTGAGCCCAGAGCCCGATGCTCCCAGGACCTTGAGATCACAACCCGAGCTGAAGGCAGACGCCTACCAGACTGAGCCACCCAGGAGACCCTGGAACCTCCAAATTCTTGAACAGCATTCCAGCACAGAGGTGAAAACCCCCTATTTGCTTCCACGCACATCGTCCCAACATAAGCTAATCATATATTCAATTTCCACTGGCAGAAATTTTTTCATCTGATAAACAATTTTTGCACTGAAGCATTTGCTGACATTTTAAAAACAAAAGTCCCAGATAGAGTGGATGGATGTAAATTGAGGTGAAAGGTGAAGACCATCACTCCAAAAAAATCAGTTCTTGTCGCAGATCTGCCTTTCATCAGTAATGAACAGTGTAAGTCAGCATATAATTTCATCACTGAGCTTGACCGTAATGTTATTTGGGGCACATCCTAGGTTCTCTTTTGCTGTATCTAGTGCAGTGTGCTCTATATCCATAATAATTATTCAATTAACCTGCTAGCTGGAGAACAGGTCTCCTTTCTCACATTTTATGTGCCCTCCTGGAAGCTGGAGCAGCATTAAAGTGTCTCAAAAAACAAAGCGGTCTGAAATGCCTAATTCTGTTTGGATCTGGTTTCTAATTTGACCCAAAGGAGGCGTTCACACTTCAGAACGCTCATCCTCGGCAAGAATCTGCTGAGACCAAGGACTTCTGTCCAGATCTAGGCTGACCTCCAGGATGGCGCTCCAAGGGGGGGCAGCTCACGTTTGCTCTCTGCCATACCCCCAGCACCAACACGGCGCTTGGCACGCAGAAGGTATCAACTAAAGGCATGCTGGAGAAAGGAATGAGTTCCTAGGAAATACGGAGGGGATCAGAAACGAACAAACCTTCTGGAATCTGGCAGAGATTCTGCCTGGCATTTGTCTAAGATGCTGTCGGCTCAGCCCCCAAACCGTCTCCTCCTCTTTGCTTTCGAGCGGCCGCAAGCACGTACCTTTCACAGTTGTGCCCCGTGGTGTAGTCCTGGCAGCCCAGGCAGGCCCCCGTCGCCGCATCGCAGTCCTCGGCGTGGCCGTTACACTGGCAGGGCTGGCAGCTCGGGAAGCCCCAGTACCCGGGCAGGCACCGGTCACACTGCCGAGCGTACACACCCTGGAAACACTGGCACTGGCCGGTGACAGGGTGGCAGAAGGCGTGGACGGATCCCTGCAGGTGGCACTCACAAGCTGAAGAAAGAGGCAACCGTGGAACCACCTTGAGAAACTCCCTCAGTGCAAATCGCCCCAGAGAAAAGCACCCCGGTGCCCGGATCGGAAGATCCAGGGCTCGGGTGATCGTCTGTGGGGCGACACCCCGCCTCCCAAAGCCGCGGAACCCACAGGTGTTTCTCAGATTCACTCCAGTGAACACGTGATGGTTCTGATTAACCTACGTTTGCAGCCGCTGGGGCCAAAGCCAAAGGTGCCAGGAGCGCATCTGTCACAGGTTCTTCCAACCACGTTCGGCCGGCACTGGCACTGGCCTCCGTTGGGGTCGCAGACGGAACTCAATGAGCCCTGGGGGTCGCATTCACAAGCTGCAGGGAGAGAGAGGCCAGAACCCGTGACACAGGACAGCCGATCCCGGGAGAGAATGGAGCGTGGGGAGTCACGTGGGCTCTGAACTGGACTGCCCCTTTCCTCGGGCTTGCCCGGATCGTTCCTCTTTACCAGCATGGCTCATTCAGAATTCCTGTTTAACATAATGTCATCCCCACAAAGAAAGGGAAAAATGTTCCATGCTCATGGATTGGAAGAACAAATATTGTTAAAGTGTCTATGCTGCCCAGAGCAATCTACACATTCAATGCAATCCCTATCAAAATACCATCGACATTTTTCAGAGCTGGAACAAATAATCCTAAAATTTGTATGGAACCAGGAAACACTCCGAATAGCCAGAGGAATGTTGAAAAAGGAAAACAAAGTTGGTGGCATCACGATTCCGGACTTCAAGCTCTATTACAAAGCTGTCATCATCAAGACAGTATGGTACTGGCACAAAAACAGACACATAGATCAATGGAACAGAATAGAGAGCCCAGAAATAGACCCTCAACTCTATGGTCAACTAATCTTCGATAAAGTTGGAAAGAATGTCCAATGGAAAACAGTCTCTTCAACAAATGGTGTTGGGAAAATTGGACAGCCACATGCAGAAGAATGAAATGGTACTATTTTCTTACACCACACACAAAAATAGACTCAAAATGGATGAAGGACCTCAATGTGAGACAGGAATCCATCAAAATCCTAGAAGAGAACACAGGCAGCAACCTCTGTGGCCTTGGCCACAGCAAATTCTTGCTAGACAGGTCTCCAAAGGCAAGGGAAGCAAGAGCAAAAACGAACTGTTGGGACTTCATCAAGATAAAAAGCTTCTGCACATCAAAGGAACCAGTCAACAAAACCGAAAGACAACTGACTGAATGGGAGAAGATATTCACAAATAACATATCAGATAAAGGGCTAGTATCCAAAATCTAAAAAGAACTTATCAAACTCAACACCCAAAGAACAAATAATCCAATCAAGAAGTGGACGAAAGACATGAACAGACATTTCTCCAAAGACATCCAAATGGCCAACAGACACATGAAAAAGTGCTCCACAGCACTTGTATCAGGGAAATACAAATCAAAACCACAATGAGATACCACCTCAGACTGGTCAGAATGGCTAAAATTAACAAGTCAGGAAATGACAGATATTGGCAAGGATGTGGAGAAAGGAGAACCCTCCTACACTGTTGGTGGGGAGTGCAAGCTGGTGCAGCCACTCTGGAAAACAGCATGGAGGTTCCTCAAAAATTTGAAAATAGAGCTACTCTACGATCCAGCAATCACACTACTGGGTATTTACCCTAAAGCTACAAATGTAGTGATCTGAAGGGGCACATGCACCTGAATGTTTATAGCAGCAATGTCCACAATAGCCAAACTATGGAAAGAGCCCAGATGTCCACCAACAGATGAATGGATAAAGATGTGGTATATATACACACAGTGGAATACTATGCAGCCATCAAAAATGAAATCTTGCCATTTGTAACGACGTGGATGGAACTAGAGAGTATTATGCTAAGCGAAATAAGTCAGTCAGAGAAAGACAATTATCACATGTTCTCACTGATATTTGGAATTTAAAAAACAAAACAAAGGATCATAGAGGGAGAGAGAAAAAAAATAAAACAAGATGAAACCAGAAAGGGAGATAAATTATAAGACACTCTTAAGAATAGTTAACAAGGGAGGGGGGTAGGGAGAGGGTGGTGGGGTTATGGACATTGGGGAGGTATGTGCTATGGTGAGTGCTGTGAAGTGTGTAAACCTGGCGATTCACAGACCTGTATCCCTGGGGCTAATAATACATTATATGTTAAAAAAAAATTAAAAAAAAATTTCTCATACAATGACTTGTAAAAAAAATCTGTACCATTAAAAACATAATATGCAAAAAAAAAAGAACAGGAAACAAACAGGGTTGCTGGAGGGGAGGGGCTGGGGAGGACAGGGTAACTGGGTGATGCACATTAAGGAGGGCACGTGATATAATGAGCACTGGGTATAAGACTGATGAATCACAGACATACCTCTGAAACCAATTATATGATAATTAATTGAATTTAAATTTAATAAATAAATATCATCCCTATGATGGGTGGGAAGGAAGCAACAGGAGATGGGAGTTGGCAGATTAAAGCAGCTTCTCTCTGAAGGAGATCATTAAGATTTTCTACCCTTGCCTTCAAAGTTCAACTTGCACAGAACCTTAGACAAAAGCCCAGGGACATTTGGGAGGGGTCTGATCTTTCAATGAGAAAAGCAAATTTCAGTTGTATGTGATTCTATCCCAACTCCCCACCTGCCTACGGAAATACTGCATCTTCCTGGCTTTGCCCCTAGTCACTGTTGTGATTGCATTTAAAAATTTTTTTCTTATTTAAATTCAATGTAGTTAACACATACTGTATTATTAGTTCCAGAGGTACGGGTCTGTGATTCATCAGTCTCATAAAACACCCAGTGCTCATCACATCACGTGCCCTCCTTAATGCCCATCACCCAGTTACCCCATTCTCCCAGCCCCCTCCCCTCCAGCAACCCTCTGTTTGTTTCCTACAGTTAGGAGTCTCTTATGGCTTGCCACCCTCCCTGATTCCATCTTATTTTTCCTTCCCTTCCCCTATGTGACATTTTCAATGGTGCTCTATCACTAAAACATGCTTTAAGAACAAAAAAGACCAACTGTGGTCGCTGCCAGTCTCGCACAGAGCTACCGGGCACGCCTTCCCGTGTACCTCGTGACACCAAGTACTCTTGGCCCCAAGAAAGAAGGGTCGGGGAAACCTACCCAGGCCTGTCTGGTGTAACAGGGCAGAAATGCTGAAGATTATGTTTCTGCATACGTCGGTCATTGGTGTTTTCACAACGCTTCTGCTGTTCTCCAGACATCTGTATCTCTGAAAGGTTTCCCAGGCGCTGTTGGTGACCAGCCCATCCCCTGAGCCTCCCACAGTGAAGATGTCCACTGATTTACAGAACGGCATGAGAACAAGCTGTGAAGGATCAAGAACAGCAAAGAGCTCTTAATGGGGGGGGGGGGGGCGGGGGGTGCTGTGTCATCAACTAAAGTCAACGCATCAAAGCCCCAAGTGCTACTTTGTCTCTGGGAAAGAAAAACATCAGACTCACTGGGTACAATGAAAACCTTTCCACTCTTAAATATTCTTGCCAGAAAACATTAAGATACACCTTACATCCTCTGGTGGCTTTTGGAAAACCGTTTTTACGACTCTTTTTACTTCCACAAACAAATCGCTTGAGTAAATCCTTTCAGAAGGTAGAGTTGTTGTTTTTTTTTTAAATAAATAAGCCAAGTGGCTTTCGAGGCAAGAGAAAATGATCATGCCTAACTTGTCCATGTTTTACCCCCTCCATAAAACCCTCTGGGGAAGCAGATGAACACTCTCCACCCATGCCTTCCCCCATGACCTTCACTTCAGAAATGACCTTGCACTTACGGAATCAATGAGCGTGTAGGGACTCTCCACGTCGCTATCGGAGGACGTGTACTGGGGCAGTTCCAACCTCACGGTGTAGTTTACACCCTTCTCAAAGCACACAGGGCGTGGGAGGACGACATACCTACCCCCAAACGAGAGGGAAAAATACCAACGCAAAGTCAACGTTTAGGTATCCAATCAATCCATCCCTCCATCAAAGGTCTATGCAGATCACAGCAAAAGTAGAAAGGCAACGGTCCATGTTCAGCTCCAGCTCTGAAATGCTAACAGGACAACTCGCAAGGCAGGGGCCCGGAAAAAATATAATAATCTGCCCATTCGTTCCATGAGCTGCAAACGAGCGTCACACTGACCTCGAGCTGGGCGACAAGGACACCACCTGGTTGTCATCATCGGGAATAGTGTTACCACATCGGCTGCTGGCTGGGATCTTTCCAGGTCGCTGCACCGTGATGACAGCTTTTTCCCAGCGGTCGGGGAGCTAGGGTAAGAGACAAGCCATCAAAGGAACATCCATACCGGCCCGCTGCTGCCTGTCTGTGTATAAGCACCTCTCCAACCGATCATTTGCCAAGTTTAAATGAAAACACTCACTTGCATTTCCCTTCCCTCTTTTCCTGTTTCCTCTGCTCTGGCCCCCACTTCAGCCCTAATCTTGTATCTCTTGGACACCTACCAGCCTCCCTGCTCTCCTTGCCTTTCCCAGGGCCCTCTCTGGCCATCAGGCAACACAGCTCCAATCAGAAGGATCCCCTGCCCCAAATCCTGTAATACAGCGTCCAGGCTCCTGTGTTGATCCCAGCATTCTTTTCCAACAGCATCTCCAACGATGCCCTTATCCAGGACCCACTCTCAAAACCCTCTTCCCCTGCTCACGCCGTTCCTCACTTCCTTTGGTGTCAAAATTCCATCTCTGTTCTCAGGCTTAGAAGTCATTCTTTATGGGACATTTTGGCAGCATCTGGCGCAGCTGGGGTTGGTGTAAGAGGCAGGACTGTCCGCATCTCTGCCCTTGCCCTTTCCACCTTCAGCCTTTTATTAAAGGTGGAGCGCTCGTCTGAGCCTGGAGGCCGTGCGGGCCGTGAGGTCAAGCAGAGCGTCTGACGCGTTCTCCTCACCTCCTCAGGTCTCAGCAAGGCTGAGAGCCTCATGAGGGAGCACTAAAGGCTTGTGAAACTGAATTTTGAGAAAAATGTCCATTTTCACTTCCCTGGGGGATAGAAGGTCCGAGAGGCTCCTCTATTCTACTGCAAACTCCGAATCTCTCAAAAACTGCATCCATTGTTAGAAGAGATTTCTACCACCGCGGCTAGTCCCTGGAAGGTTTACCTGTGGTTCGTAGCGAATTACGATGTCATACTCCATGGAATATGGGATGTTGTCAATGAAAAACTCCAAATAAGCCCCTTCAGGCACTCGGACGAAGCCTGCTCCGGTCCAGGAAGGAATCCGGTCCTGGATATACTGCCGCTCCACTATGCTGACCCCCTGAGGACAAGGGAAAATGGCTTTCCAGGAAATGTAACAGTTAAAGAAATCTGAAGTCACCCAAAGGTCCAAGCTATAGGCACTCTACCTATTTTTTTTTTTTTTTTTTTTTTTTTTTTTTTTTTATCAGAGAGACAGGCACAGCGAGAGAGGGAACACAAGCAGTGGTAGTGAGAGAGGGAGAAGCAGGCTTTCCGCGGAGCAAGCAGCCTGATGTGGGGCTCGATCCCAGGATGCTGGAACCATGACCCGAGCTGAAGGCAGACGCTTAACGACTGAGCCACCCAGGCGCCCCACTCTACCTATTTTTTACAGTTGTACTTACCCGGTAGAGGGTACAAGTTTTTGAGGCATAAAGAGGAAATAGGTTACTTTTTGGTTTTGTGGTTAGGGTAGTCTTGGGACCTTGGAGACAGTACTCAAAGGCTTGGGAGACACTTTCTAGGATGGAGCGAGGAATGAGCATAAAGAAAGGAGAGAGAACGTCCCAAATGCTTTGTACGCAAGCTGAGGAGCGACGAGCTATTTCCCAGATTTTCTACAAGGCTAGTCCAGTATCTGCTGGATGTGCTTACCCTCTCACTGTGTTCATTTCAAACTCCAAGTACAACTGAAGAAACATCAGACAATCACGAGGGCTCCCTACTGAGGGATTCTGATTGTCACGGAGACCAAAGATCAATCAATTTCAGGTAACTCAAGCACGCCTTTGAGTTTGCTCACAGGATCACGGATAACCACTGTGATCAGTCACCTCCAAAGACCAAGTCCTTCATTCCCTGTACGTACAGGTATTTGGATCTACCCTTCAGGAGGTTCATTACCCTGCCCTCAGATCTGGTCTGGCCTTGCGACTTCTGACCAACAGAACGTGAGAAAATGACCTTCCGAAACTTCAGAGCCCAGGCTTTAAGAGACCTGGTGGTTTCTCTCGCCTCCTTCTTGGAAGCCAGACGCCGCGCTGTGAGGGAGCTCAGGGTGGCTATTTGGGGGCCTGAGGAGGGGGGTGGTATGTGGAGGAAAATGCCCAGCCTGCCTCCAGCTGCTTTGGCCACCCCGGCTGACGTGCCGTGGGTACCTTTGAAGCCACTACATTTTGGGATGGCTGCTTACACAGCGACGGAAAACTGACTCCCATCTGAGTATTTACCCTACGACATCAACAATAACTGGGGATCGCAAGCGGAGGAGTGGAAGAATGATAAGTAAGCACGCCCCCCCCCAAAAAAAACCCACTGAAAGCCTCATCAGTGAACCTTTCAAAGTCTCTTTGTGAGCTACAGATTTACTCAGCTTTAAATAGGACTGTTCTCAAAAAGGCACGGTCCCCATCCTGTCAGGAGCTATAAAAATGCGTTGTAAATGGACTCTTTAAAACACCTGCATACGCTATGACTGCCCCCTCCCACCGAACCCAGCTTCTCCCATCTGCCCGGCATCCCCCTACTTACAGGCCTGAAGTTGGCTTCTTCTGCTTCATAGATGTAGTGATCCAAGGTGGTAAAGTAGTACCCAGACTCCATCTCGTTGCACTGGCGCCCGATCACGTGGGGGCGGCACGTGCACTGGCCGGACTCCGACGAGCAGCTGGGTGGGGGGAGGGGCAGCAAAGCAAGTCAGCGGGGCCACCGGGCTTGTGAGTGAAGCCACCTGACACAGTTCTGCATTTTCTCCTAAACATCAAATGGCTGAAATATTCGTGAAAGGTTTTCTTATTTTTTTCAGTAAAACAAATACAAGGGGGGGGGGCGGGGAAAAAGCTCTTGCGTCTGACTTAATCGCAAAGTCTAGAGCTGAAAGCTCCCCGTGACCTGGTCTTTTCGGTTTCGTCTTGTCTTTCTTCACAATGCTCCATCCCTGCCATACTGAGGTTTTTCCGTGGATGCCACCAACGTTCTTGCTTTGCTTTTATATCTTTTGCCTGATTTCCAACTGCAATCTCATTCCTGGGCCTCAGACCCAAAGACCCAACTTCTAGAAGGTCAGTGCCGACTTAGCAGTCCCTGATGTTAAAGACAGATCCCAAAGGGCAATGACCAACCCCTGCCCCTGTTCTCTGCTGGGGACAGAACCCTGCCAGCCAGTAAGTCGACCAAGTCAGAAACTTAGAAGTTATTCTCTGGAGTCTTTCATATCTAAGCAGGAACCCAGTTCTGTGACTTCACAGCCTGGCCTCTAGGGCTTCTCCCCCCACTTTCCACTGGCTGTGCCATGCCTTTCTTCATTCTCATATTCACAGTAAAATCGGATGCAGCCTTCTCGTCAGTGTTCTTATGGCTGGTGTTCCAACTTTACAACCCGGACCACCACCGCCCACACAGCGAGCTGCCCTACTGACCTTCCTAAGATGCACCAACTCCATCACTTCCTGGCCTCGAGCAGGTGCACCAGGCTTCCACAGTCTGGCCCTCCTCTACCTTTCTAACCCTCCTCCCCCCTCACTTCTCCAACCATATGGAACGGTTACGGTTTCTCCAATGCACAGGGGGGCTGTGAACCCTTCCCTTGGCTTGTGTCATTCCTGCAGCCTTGAATACCCTTGTCCCCGATTCACCCAGCAAAGAGCCACCTGTCCTTTCGAGACTCGGCTCACAAAGGACTCCGCTGCAGCCTCTCCTGACCATCACTCTCCACCCCACAGAACGAGCCCCCTTCTCTTTGGTGCCACCACCTCTGTGCGAGAGGAACGCTGTGGTTACAACACGTACGACACAACCTGCCACGTACTAGCTGCTCATGGAAGCCGAGGGGTTGTGTTTCAAACCCTTCTGGCCTTTCAAAGCCCGGCCCAGCGTTCAGCCCTCCCGTGGAGTCGCCTTTGGTTCCTGCTACCCTCGAGTGGTGCCGTCTGAGGGCTCCGCTCTTCTTTATCTGCATCGTTAAGACATTTATCGCTTTCTCTCTTGTAGTGTAACCACTGACTGACCCGTCTGAGCCACTGCTAGACAGCAAATTGCTTCAAAGTTCGGACTCTGCCTCCCTCACCTCAGTTGTGCCCTTTACACCCTTGTGGGCCTGGCCCAGCGCACTCAGCAAACTCAAACGCCAGCCGAATGAACAAATGCGTGAAGGATACGCATTCTGAAGAAAAAAGATTTTTTAAAAAAGAAACATAAACGGGGGTTTCATGCAAAAGGTAAAACTTTTAACTAAACACATGGTTTCAGGTAATAAAGGCCTCTGGGTAGACTTAACGTACTCATTTTGCTCTCAGCCTATGTCTCTTTTTCCGTGAGTCCAAGGTAAAACCAAACTGTATGCACCCATTCTTACCTCTTTCAAGTCAAGTCAGGGTTTGGAATTGTTACATTAAACCCATTCCCAGTGTTCAGATTTTTCCCTCATCCCAAAGCCCATTTGCACCAGGTCTCCTAGGCAAGCTACAACCCTTGGGAAGAGAGAACGCTCCAAGGTTTGTTACCAATGTCCCCCCCACGCCCCAGCCCTCCCACAGCCCCAACCAAGTCTTCCTCCTGCAGAGCACGTGAACGGCTCCTACCATACAGGACTACGAGCGCTTCACGCCCCAGAGCCAATTCCCAGAGGAGAAACCTCGCTGCAGGTGGGACCTAGCCCTCTTGGGGCACAGTCCACCCACAAAAGCCATTTTCCAAAGCTCAGGCATCAGACAGCCCATCCTATGGACAAGAGAAAATCCTCCTTTCCCCCCCAGCAGACGCTTCCCGAGGGAACACACGTGTACAAACACCAACCGCCGAAGAAGGAAACAACCAGACTCTCCACATGGCCTCAGCAGACAGCGAGCAAGTGGAGGCGACGGTACGGACGACAGGCAGACGCCCGATTCTGAATCCTGAAGGTGAGCCAACTCACGAGAACCCAGTCACGGGAGAGGAGCTCCCGTGACACCTGCCCTGGCCATCACAGGCCGCCCTGGGTCCACAGTGGGCAGGATGGTCTCCGACAGGCCCGCCGCCTCCTGGACACCTGCACCGCGAGCGAACGTGTTCCTGCGGCTTCCCCTGGCCCTGGGCACCGAAGCTCCGGCCCTGACCCAGCCGGCCCTGCCTGTGCGCTCCCAGCCACGAAGGGGCCATTCCCCTGGCTGGCCCGCCTGTCCTCTCTGCCTCACCTCCGCCCCCAGCTGCTTGTCGCCCCGCATGCTGACCTTCCTTCGGCTCTGCTCTTTGTCAGGTGTAACGTTCTGATATGGGCTGAGCCGGGACCTTCCCTATCCTTTCTCCTCGATACCCACGTCTTACTTCACGATGTGTCTGCCCTCGGCAGTGTCCCCTCGCTGTCACGGTCCAGCGTGTCATACGGTGCCTGTCACTCCGGCCTCCCACGTGGCAGTGCGGGCCTCTCACGCTCTTCTCCCCGCGGCCCCGTCCATCCCACCAGCCCAATCTTCCTCCAGTGCTGCTGTCGGCATTTCATCAAAACCCGCAACTATGTCTTCTCTGCTTTTATCAAGTCGTGATGCCCCTGCCTGGTTGCCAGCAGCCTCGACAGCCCATCCTCTGAAAACCACAGCGACGCTCTCTGCTGCCCGCCCTTTGCCTTCCGATGGGCCACAGTGCTCGTCGCCGTCCCTTGCGAACACTGACCGAGCCAACTCTGTGCCTCCTGCTGTCAGCACGCTCACATTTTAGTCCGTTGTCCATTTTCCTCAGAATCAATCCTTCCTTCTTTGGTAACTCCATTGTTTTGAAAGGATATGGGGAAAGAAAAATGGGGGGGAAATCGTCCCTGCCCCCAAGAGCGTACCATCTAACTGGGGACATAAATGGTCAAGCAACCGACCACGACAACAAAGCCAAATGCAGCGAGTGCCGAAACAGAGCCACCAGCGAAGTTCTCAGGCTGCCGGGGAGCCACTGTTCACCTCCTTGGGGGACTGAGGAGCGGTCACGGAAGCCACGCTCCCAAGGTGGCAGAAGATCGTGACAGGCAGAGGGAGGACAGGAATGGCAGGCACAAAGAAGGGTCCTGGGGGACTGTGAGCAGAGCTGGTCAGTCAGACCAGGTCTTGACCATGTGCCACACTCACCCCATCTCTGGGCCTTCAGCCGTCTCCCTCATCCCAGCTGGAAGGCTCCCCTGACTCCCCGTCCCACCTCCCAAACCTCTCTCAGCTGTCAAAAATGAAGCTCAAATCCTACCTCCTCCCCAGAGAGAAAAGATTACAAGTAATTATCCTTCCTGTGTTCAAGTAAAAATCCTATCACATAGAAATGCTACCCTTGACAAGTGCATAGGTTCCCCACCCCGGCCCCCATACCACCAAATTTCCCGTAACTAGATACAGATTCCAAGTACTGGATCTGAAAGGCAACACAATGACGTAAGACACAATAAGTCAGACCCTGGGGCAGGCAGAATAATGGCCCCCAAAGATGTCCCCATTCTCGCCCCCCAGATCTGTGGATACGTTACTTCACACGGGACCAGGAGCTTTGCTGATGGGACTGAGGTTCAAGACCTTGAGATGGGGAGATTATCCAGGACTGCTCAATCTAATCTCATAATGTCTTCAAAGTAGAAAAGGCAGGCAGAGAAGTTGAGCAGAGATGAGTCTTGAGGAGGATTTGACCCACTGTGGTTGGCTTTGAACATGAAAGCTTTGAGTCAAGGGATGTGGGCAGCCTTTAGAAGTGGGGAAAGGCCCCTAAGCTGACAGCCAGGATATCAGGAACCTCATCCTACAACCAAAAGAAACTGAATTCTCCAGATATCTGGGGGGCTCAGTGGGTTAAGCGTCTGCTTCAGCTCAGCTCATGATCTCAGGGTGCTGGGATCGAGTCCTAACATCGGGTTTCTTGCTCAGCAGGGAGCCTGCTTTTCCCTCTGCCCCTCCCCCCACTTGTGCATGTACACATGCTCTGTCTCTCTGACAAATAAATGAAAAAAATCTTAAAAAAAAAAAAAGAAGAAGAAACTGAATTCTGCCAATTCTGCCAATGACTCCCATGAGCAGGAAAGAGATTCTCCCCGAGAGCCTTCAGACAGAAACACAGCCCCGCCAACATCTTGATTTTATTCCAGTGAGACGGGCCATGTCTGACATATAGAACTGTAAGATAAGAACCTTATGCTGTTTTAGGCCAGCAAATGGAGGTAATTTACTATGCCAGAAACAGAAAACTAATACAAGCCCTATTTTTTTCTCAATGGGTGAAGGCCAAGATTATGAGGAACACAGATTTCTCATAAATGTAGAAATTAGCCACTTACTTACAAAAATTCTATTGGAAGGGAAATTCTATTTTATTTAAATAGTGATAAGCAGAGAAAATACTATATAGTTTCAACTTTTCTCTATCACTAAGACAATGGTACGAAAAAAGGGAAAAAACAATCATGAGAACCACACCCTGGTCAAACACTGGTATCTCTTCCCTAATTCTGATCACAAATAAACACTGGTTCCACAATGATCAGCAGCCCGTGTCATCCGTTTTGCCAGGACAGCTTCCCTCCCAAGCCTACAACCAAGTAGAATACCTTCATAAACATGTTCTATCCATCTCTCTCTATCCAGCCATCCCAGGAATTAACAACGGGTGAGATACCATTACCATTCAATGCACTGATGAAAATACGGAGTAACTTCTGCTCTGGTTCCCAAGTATAATACATTTCATTTATTGAGCACCTACAAGGCCACATTGCTGAGCACGAACAGAAGTGCAAAAACAAGTAAGACATGATCCCTGTCTAGAGACCTTTTAAGAGACTAACAGGGATAAAACAGAGCAGAATGAAGTAAGTCCTAAAAGAGATACAGAAGGAAAGGGCCGTTGAAACCTCGAGGGGGGTTGAGGACTTCAGTCCAGAAAGTAGGAGCCTTCAACGGAGCGGTGGGCTTCCAGCCAGACTCCAGAGTTCTAAATTTAACGGATGCAGTAATTTTGAAGGATGCTATAAACTTGTTTATAGTTTTCAAACATTTACAAGTATCTCACAACCATTCTAATTAATTTATTCAAGTAGGTTACCTACTAGGCAAAGCTTCAGGAGCCTGGTGTAAGTCACATTGTTTAAATTTGGGCTTACTTCTCTAAAAATATTCGAAAATTCAGATTACCTGTCAACATAATAGACCCGGGATTACTGAAGTCTTATTCTACAAAAAGCCATTCCGCTCATTACACAAAACGTTCTCAAACTTCTTCTACTTTACATGGTTCTGACATTAAATTCTGTCTCTGGTCAAAGTACTTAAGGATTGTCTGGGATCACAGCTAGAGACTGCTGGTCCCATTCGGAGTGCGTGTTTTGTTTTTATATCGTAGAAATCTTCTGTTTCTCCGATTCTTTTACTTGATCAATATTTACTCCATACCTACTATGTACACGAGGCAGAGCAAAGGAATATCATCAGGTAGAAGATATCTGGGCATGGCTGCAATGACTCAGTCATTCATCAAGTCTCTCCTAAGCGCCCACTGAGCACCAAGTCTTCTCCTAGGAGACTCAGGGCTTGAAGCCTTGGTTAGAACCTCTATTATGCTATGGGACTCCTAGAGAAGGTCCTTGTGGGGGAAAACCGAAGAGGATCACTACCAAACACTGCTGAGTCACGGCACTAGAGAATTCTGTTAAGGCTCCTTCTTTTCCCCATCAGTGATGCCAAAAGATTGGGCATCTCATCAGTCATGCTAGGAAGATCACATTCCCTGTAAAATCGTCACTAAAATGTTTTACTTCGCAAACCCTCTTGATTAGCACACTCTGATTTCTAGAAGTTCTTGCAGGAGACAACGAGGGACAGCCCAGGGGCTCTGTGTGGGCGGATTTAAAGACAGGAAGCACGTGTGGAATAGGGAAACAGAGGAAGGGGTGTGAGGAACAGAATCCACTTACAGTAAAGGTATGTAAGACACTCCTGAGCTCACAACATGAGAACCGTGTATGCCCCTTTCATCTACTCAAGGATTTTAGGAACGATGCCGGTTTTGCATCGAGCAAGCAATGACTGAAGGAAGCAGCAGGTGCTCGGGAGCCACAAAGGAAATAAGGAGAAGGGACTCCAGAAGCAGACAGCAGTTTGTCTTCTCTGCTTTTATGGAATTGTCTTTGCTTCCTCCCCTCTGAAGGTTTTCTAAGAACAGAAATTCACCCTGGAGTTCCAGATCTACACGCTGTACCAAATACATCAGCAGCATCTGGAATGGAACAAACCCAAATACGGAGGCCAGAGACGACGTTCTTGCTGCCTAAATTCCTGTTCCTTCCCAGCAGACTGCTACGGTGTTGGGAAATAATCTTGGGAGAGTCGGGGTTTTTTAGTACATGGATCCTGCTGGATGAATTCAGCTTGCTGTCTCAGGGGAGAGTCAGGCCACAAGGAAACATCTGCCTATCCCCTCAGCAGTCACTTACACTCTCTCCCAGATGTTCGCAGTCTGACCCAGTTACAAACAGAGACAGAAACTCTCTTTGACTCAGGGGTGGTTAATTTCATGCCCACAAACCTAACATCTTTGCCAAATGTGTATCGGGATTGATCTCTGGTAGAGCCTCACGTCTCATCTCTTCAAGGGACACAACGTGTTTCAATAATGAAAAACAATTACATGCAATTTTCACCAATAGACTTAGAAGTTGAAAAAGAAAATAAAAAGAAAATGAAAAGATTCTTAACACAAATCAAAATGGGAGTTCATTTTCCAACTTTTTTCTAAAGATTTATTTATTTATTTATTTGAGAGAGAGAGAGAGAGAGCGCATGATCGGGGGTGGGGGAGAGAAGAGGGAGATGCAGACTCCCCACTGAGCAGGGAGCCCAAAGTGGGGCTCGATCCCAGGGCCCCAGGATCATGACCTGAGCCGAAGGCAGATACCTAACCAACTGAGCCACCCAGGCGCCCCTCTTTTTTTTTTTTTTTAAGTAATTTATTTCTTTGAGTAGACTCCACCCAGCCTGGGGCTCAGACTCATGACCCTGAGATCAAGAGTCAGGCACTCCACTGACTGAGCCAGCCAGGTGCCCCTCACTTTCCACCTTTGAGATTGGTGAAAAACAAAACGAGTTTACCAACCTCTGGTGGGGTCAGAAAGGAAGGTGCTTTGGTAACCAGGTGGCAGGAAAATAAACTAGCACCATCTGTCCAGAGAATGATCGGGAAACCTCTATAAAAATCAAAAGTGCTCATGTATTTTGACTCAGCGGTTCCATCCTGGGAGCTTCATCTACACGAAAAATAGGAAATAAATTGTGGCATTTCCACATGATGGGCTATCAAAAAAAAAGGAGGTCGACGAGCACATGGTATTAAAAAGAAAGGGGCCTGTGAATACATGTTGACATGAAAAACGATCCCCGGCTGAGAAAGCAAGCCGCGGAACAGTGCGCATGCAGGGAGGACTTTGTGTTTCCAAAACTGCCAGTAAAGTCAAGTGGGAAATCATGGGCTTTTTTGGGTTTGTACTTGCCTGTTTGTTTTTTTTTAACCTAACCTGTTATTTAAGAAGAAGAGGAAAGGAATTATAATTTTCAATAGGTATTCCGAGTGCTATTATTAATTTCTAGAATTTGAGAAGCTACTAGCAGTGGCACTTGTAGCCGTGGATCCTGGGGGGGAGAAAGGGCAAGTTACCTGTCTTACCCATTGGGATTTTTTTTTTAAATATTTATTTATTTGACAGAGAGAGAGAGAGAGAGAGCACGCGCGCGTGCACACGAGCAGGGGGAAGGGACAGAGGGAGAAGCAGACTCCCCACTGAGCAGGGAGCCTGTTGCGGGACTAGATCCCAGGACCCCGGGATCATGACCTCAGCTCAAAGCTGACGCTTAGCCATCTGAGCCAGTCACACACTCAGGATTTTTTTTTTTTTAATGAGCATACATTGTTTCCATAATTTAAAAAATACTATAAAGTCCAACACTATTAAAAACCAAGAAACAGAAACATACTTCGAGTATGTCCAAGAGCAAACTCTTGGAATGACTAAATCTTTGAAAACATTAAGACCCCAGGTAAACTAAAGGTGCCTATACTTTGCACCTCTTCTGCAGAGATACTGGTTGTCATGCTGCTCCCAGAGATCAGGACGGCTCTCTGAGGGGACCGAGCGCAAACAAGAGTGTACGTGTAGCTTCACTCACCTATTGTTTAAGGCCCCTCCAAGGTCACAGTCACAAGGTCGACATCCATCCAAGTCGTTGCTTAAGCCCCAGTGCTCTGGCTGCACAAGAGAAGATTTAATGTCTGAAGGTCAGTTCCTATCATTACACAACAGACTCAACAAGAAACAAGTTATGGCGCGTCTTGCTCGTTCCACCAAATGTTCTTTCGTGCCATGTAAGCAGAAAGCCTTCAAGAGGAACGAGCATGAGTGTTCTGAGCTAAAACCCAGGCTGCCGGTCACTGGGGTCATAAACACCCAACTCCAGATCAGAGCAGTTTCTGCCCCGAGCAAGCAGCCGTCATCTGAGAGGAAACAGGAACAAATAGCTAAGAAGCCGATTTTCCTCCTTAAAAGTACT
Organism: Mellivora capensis; assembly: GCA_004024625.1. NCBI lineage: Eukaryota > Metazoa > Chordata > Mammalia > Carnivora > Mustelidae > Mellivora > Mellivora capensis. Next base: position 240,611 of record PISX010000061.1, on the reverse strand, counting down.
CTGGCGGTAAGAGAGTTTTGGCTAATATTTGGCCAGCCTTTACATTTTCCCTGAGTTCAGCCCATCAGAAACTCCGTGAGCCAAGCTCTTCGAAGGACTATCTACGTCCAAACAGCATAAAGCAAGTATTTTCACCAGTGAAAGGTAAGGAGATCACCAAATCCTGAGTCCACTGCAGATGGAAATAAAAAGAAAAAGGACAGAATCTACACAAGGGACAGGATCTTTCTGTACCTCGACAAACACGATTTCCTAACGAGCAGATAAAGGCCAGGCTTCCAGAAACTGATGTTATATATGCAAATACTCATATATACAGCTCATAAACATAACTTGGGGTCAGTGGACCCCCTCTCACAAATTATAAAGGAAATCACAAGAATGTTATAAAAGATAGGGGGTAATTTCAAAATTATTCTTGTAATCACTCTACCCAGAATCACTACAGTGAACTTTGTGAAGTATTTCCTTCCAGATTTTGTTTTTCTTGATGCATTTTTTTCCTACACAATCTAGATACTACTCACATCCTGTGGTTTTTTTTTTTTAACACCAGCATAAGCATTTCCTCAAGCTATTGTCATTTACAAAAGCGACAAAGTATTACACCGTACAGAAGCCCCCCAGTTTACTTCACTATTTTCCCCACTATTGCTTCCAAGTTTTTTGGCTATGATTAGTATGAGATGCAATGAGTCTTCTGATGATTACATCTCTGTCCAATTTTCTGCTTATTTCATTAGGAAAGATTCCCAGAAGTGGGATTACTGGGTCAAAGGGTATGCACATTTCTACAGGCTACTGATAACATACTTCCAAAATGCTTTTCTTGCCAAGTATGAACCAACGTGCATTTCCATCAGCAACTTGGAGGACCAGCCCCTCATTATGTCCTTAGAGTTAGCAACCGCATTTTTAAAAACTTGTTAATTTTGACTGTGAAAGTGGTATTTCACTGTGGTTTTATTTTTCAATTCAATGGTGAGCATCTTGCCAAAATTATGCATGAGCAATTTTTTTGTACATTGTTTGCATCTTCTAATATTTACATAGAAGAGGGACGGCAGACTCTACAACACCGAACCAGGTCCCATACACAAACCACCCACCCCACATAATTAGGAGTCACCTACCAGACACTGGTCACAATGCTGTCCTGTCACCAGACGCTTACAGTAGCAGTTACCTGTCTCAGAATCACAAGGATTCCCGCCAGGAATCGTTCCCAGAGGATTGCAAGCACAAGCTTTCGTAGAGATAAAATGAAGTAAAGAAACACAAACCAAGTGAGTGCCAAGGGGTAGTATGGATTTAGAACTGCACAGTAAAACGGGCATTACGTCCCCCCGAACTCCTAGACTTTTTCACAAACGTACTTACATGTACAACCAAACGGGTCTCCAGCACTTAAGCCGTAGAAGCCTTCTTTGCAAATTTCACAGTGTTCGCCCTCCACGTGTAATTTACACCGACATTGACCAGCAATGAGGCCAGTGGAAAAATCTGTGTGACTGTCACAGATTCCCCCGTTCTGAGATCCAGCTGGGTCACAGCTGCATCCTGAGAAGAACAAAGGGCACCCGGTAACAATGCATGTGTTGGTACCAACACGTACGTTCCCGTCGACCCTCCACACGTCACAGAAATAGACTAAAGAAGGCAAGACTGCTTCAGCAGCCTATCCCACAATTAAAATAAAGCAGAGTCTGACGCTCACACCAGGAGTCCCGGGAGAAGGATGGTGACCGCGCCCCCCCCCCCCGCCCCGGCTCTCCAAACTGAGAAGTCCTACGTCATGCCCTCTCCCCACATACGTTCACAGAAGTTGGGGTCTCGGACATCTCTCTCTGGGTGCTGGAAGTAAAACGGCTTGCACTGCTCACAGTGGCGTCCCATCGTGTTGTGCTGGCAGTCATCGCACACCCCTCCGGTGACGTTTCCAGTGGCCAAGTACACCGCCATGTCAAAGTGGCATGAGCCCGAATGTTCATTGCAGTTACACTCTGCACGACAAGACCCACGTCAAGAAAAGCCTTGAAGCCGACTTACCAATGGAGGATGGGCTCGCTGGGAAGAAGCTCGTTCTGGAAATTAGGGGTGAATTCAGGCAGAATGACAATGGACAATCAGGCGCCGGTGGCGAAGGGTGCGACACCTGACGTGCTGGAAACCTTCCAAGCGTGAGCTTTCTGAAACATGAATCTGCCCTCTTTGGAAGAGAATGGGCTAAAAAGCAAAAACCTTTGGGGAAAGTCCCCTTGGTGGCTTATCAACAGAAGGCTTCGACCAGGCAGAGGACGCCTGTGGGTCCCCCTCGGGGTAGAACTGGAACACATCACCCCCGAGGATCTCCGAGGCACTGCTTCTTGGGAAAGCCTATTTGGGCTGCCAGCTTTAAGGAACGGGGTGTGAAGGCCTGCTTCCCTTCTTCCCCATTCCCACCAGCACACCCGACCAGGCTCTTCAGTGAGAATAAAGGTCTGCCGAGTGCACACGGACCCTCTGCCAGCCCAGCGGGCAGTCCCCTTGGTCCAACCCCGCTTTAATAGCGTGTCACTCTGCTCAGCGACCCGCATGGACGCCGGTCTTCCCCAAATGAAGCTTAACTCAACTTGGCCCTCCTGGGACTCTACACCCTGGCCTCCTCTGCCTCCCCCTGCAACACAACCTCCCACAGGGAGGGACCATTTCGCGTCAGTGACCCATCCTCAGTGCCTAGCAGAGAAGTGCCCGCCACACGCCGGCTGAATTAAACCTTGGAATCATTTCCCCAGTGTAGACTCTGTGTTGGTCACAAGAACGTCACTGGGGCCTTGTGTTCTGTGCTGTTCTTATCTGAACCCCGTCCCCTTGCCCACCCCCTTCCCTCCCACCCATCCCCCCCAACCCCTTTTTCTTCTTCTTACCTAAACCATCTCAGCTATCACCAAAGGCTGCTGGGTTGTACTTACTAACAGGGGCCTGAGTGGATGCAAACCGCCCTCTGACGGAGACTTACTTTTGCAGGCATTGCTGTTTCGACCTTCGGCGGGTCTCCAGGGTAAGTCGTGGTAGAAATCCATGCACTGTTCACAGTTCAAGCCCTTGGTGTTATGCCTGCACATGCAGTGCCCGTGAACCTTGGAAGTCAGAAAAATGGGAATGGGCAAAGTAAGAGACAGACCAGGGCCAGATTTTCTCCACAACTGATGGGAGACAGAAACCCCTTTTCCTACTAATTGTCATCTCCAGCTCACCACAGTGAGGATTTGTCTTTATTTTGTCCCTTTCCAGTGAGTTCTGTCTTTCTGATGGCTCCAACTCCATCGTTAGGACCACACTAATGTTCCTATCATACAACAGGCACTCAAGAAATAGTTTATCCAAAGTATCGATGAAATGAACCCAGGTGCACATCAGTCACTTAAGAATTAAAAAATAAATAAAACCTAGTTACTTTTTTTTTTAAAATCTATGCTCAAAAGAAACCTATTTTAAGAGAAATCAACAGAAGTTACAGTGCAGAACTAAATGTACAAACGCTACCTGGAAACCGACTCACATTACTGCAAGGTTTATGGCTGTGCCACATAAAAGAATGGCTTTTTTGCTTCTTTTGTTTTGATTTTGACTCCCAGCACCGCACTTCATTGTTTTTCCAAATCAAAACGAGATTCAGAATATTAATCACTTACTACATCCACAGTTAACTTTTTGTCTTTAAGAAAGGAAACATAAATAGGGCGCCTGGGTGGCTCAGTGGGTTAAGCCTCTGCCTTCGGCTCAGGTCGTGGTCTCATGGTCCTGGGATCGAGCCCCGCATCGGGCTCTCTGCTCAGCGGGGAGCCTGTTTCTCCCTCTCTCTCTGCCTGCCTCTGCCTACTTGTGATCTCTCTCTCTGTCCAATAAATAAATAAAATCTAAAAAAGAAAGGAAACATAAAATCTCAGGGGGAAAAAAAAATTATTTTGCTGGATGGAGGGCCCAGGATGTGCTCGTTGGCATTGTGTCTCCGGCAAGTTCTGCCTAAGCCCCTGAGGCACGTAAAAGAAATGCTTTCCACCTATCACATATGCGTGTGCTGCGCACCTCACTAAACACTAGTTTCTACTGGAATTCAGGAACAGGACAGGCAGGTCCGCCCTGGACTCACCTTGACAGGAGCGCCAGTGAGCAAAAGAGTAAAATCGTCTCCTGACAGGCTGGTTTTACACAGAACAACAACAACAACAACAAACAGTCCCAAAGCACACACCCCAGCACTCCACAGTGTCCGAACCAACAGCACACCGTGCTGAGACCCCGGATAGTGACAAGACTACGGGACAGTAGCTCCGCGCCCCATTTGTTATGCCGAACAGTAAACACTGAGTACCTAGCATTCTCCGAAAGATGTAGCAACAAGATTACAAGGATGTGTCCTCCCTTGAGGCTCTGCTAGAAATGCAGCTTTATCTACAGGACAAGTGCTCTAAGTGAAGCAAATAGAGAGCAGAAGTTCCAGCTGGGTGAATGCACGCAATCCTGGACCTTCCCAGATGAGGACTAGCAATCTTGGGAAAGCAAACAGCAAGTAAGGAAGGCACAATCTTCATCAAGGGAGGCCCAGAGTCTAATAACAGAAGGAACCCTGGGGCAGAGTCAGGAGAGCTAGACATGAAATTTCCATCTGCCGCTGACTTAGGGCCCTCTGGTGAGCTGTTTAATCCCTGTTCCCTTCTAATAAGGATAGCTGGTGGAGTAAATCCATTTAGCCCTGAAATCCTACGGATCTGTAAGAATTACCAGTTCACTTAGAAATGGGTAAAATACCCTAACTTTTTCCATTTGGCAAATCACCCAAATCCCCAATTTTTAGAAGTACATGCATTGACAACACAGCATAAAAGTGGGAAAGGAATGAAACGAGTAGAAACATATAAACAAACAAAGCCCACTGGGTTCCTAAATCATGTTCTGCCGTTCCGGGTTCAAATGTCCCGGTTTTCTGGACTGAGGTCACTTTATGCTTGTGGTGTCTGATCTTCCCTAAAGGAAAGGAAGATGTGATGGCTATTTAGAAAACCTCTTAATCCTTGGGGCGTCTGGGTGGCTCAGAGGGTTAAAGCCTCTGCCTTCGGCTCAGGTCATGATCCCAGGGTCAAATAAATAAATAAAATCTTTAAAAAAAAAAAAAAGAAAGAAAGAAAACCTCTTAATCCTTATTGGCTGAAAAAAAAAAAAAAAGATCTACTATAGCAGTAGCTTGTTGCAACAATTTCCAAAAATTAATTCTCTGTCTCTGACATGAATAGTCCCAGAAAGTTAGCAAAGAGAAAACCAGCCGTCAACCACCAGTAAGGTGGAAAGAGCTAAAAGTCAGTCTGGAAAAATAAAACCCTAAGAAACTGGGAAAGGCTTAAGGTAAAACTAGCTTCAAATTGCTTTTTGGGATCATCAGTCCAAAGGAGAAAGCCTGGGGTGCCTGGGTAGCTCAGTCGGTGAGGGTCTGCCTTCGGCTCAGGGTCCCGGGATCCTGGGGTCCTAGGATTGAGCCCCAAGTCGGGCTCCCTGCTGAGCGGGAGTCTGCTTCTCCCTCTCCCTCTGTGATCTCCACCTCTCTCTCTCAAATAAATAAATGAGATCTTTAAAAAAATAATAAAATAAAGGAGAAAGCCCCCCCAGAGTGCTTGCTTACCATTCCCTCTACTTCCTCATTCACTCCGTCCACAGGCGCGCATTCGCTGGCATGGCCGTAGCAGAAGCAATTTCCTCGAACCACCATATCATACACTGCATAGTAATACTTCTCTCTGATTTCCATTCTGGAATCCAAAAGGTTATCGCCCAAAGTGTGTAGCTTCACAAACTTGATTCTCAAGTTGGTGATTTTTAAGAGATCTACGAGGGTCACCAAGAAGAGGGAAAGTCTGATCAAACAAGCAAGACCTCTTTTGCAACAATATGACATCTCTTTATAGACAGGCACTACAAATAAAAATGACCAGAAACCTCTAGCACACAGTAACCTGAACAATCCCGAAGCCACCTGGTGTCACGGCAATGAGCGTCAGCGTCCAACCCAGAGGAGTCCACGCAGGTGGGAAAGGGTTTATCAACACACTCCAATTCTCTTATTACAAGACAGCTAGGATGGAATATGCTTGTGTTCATTTTGGGAGGAAATAAAGTACTATCTGAAATTTCCCACCGCGTAGATGAAATCCAAGTTGCTAAAATAGATTTAACACTGCGGAAGAATCATGTTCCAGGGACAGAAGATCTCCACCACATTCTGACCCAACGTCACAGTCTCCCACTTTTTTGTCCCATTCATCATCCATAGTGTGACATAAGGATAAAGGAGCTCAGTATCAGGAGGTTGGGGCAAGTTGTTTTTTCCCAAATAATAAGTTACTTGTGGATGAATTTCTCTTATCTTTTCTTCTCTCTCCTGGGCCTACAGATCTATGCTTATTACAGAAGTGGGGCTACCAATTATATTCTAGAGTAACTTGATAAACCAAAAGCCATTCATTCTTCTCCAACAGTGGTTCCATCCATGGCTAAGCTGCTCTTGCTGAAGTGGATCTGGAAAGACTCATCAGTCCATCAGTCCTCCCCTGTATAGCCTGAAATTGTCCCTAAGCTTTACTCTCACTGGTGCTGACGCATTCTCATTTGCTCCACAGGACAAGGCGCTGGCACAGGGCATCAGAGACTCGCGAAGCCCGAATACAATTTTAACGACTTATAATACATGCGCAGCCTACAATGAAGACTATAGAAATAGCTGTGGGTTGAAAGAGACAGTCCATGAGTCCCTGCATTGAACTTGGGCTCTTTGTAAAAATCAAAAACGGAACAGAGAAAGCAGGGTACGACTTAGCTGGCTGGAATGTGTGAATGCCAACATTTCCTCCCACACACGGAATGAAGACAAGTATCTACTGACAAGAGGCCCAACGACAAAGCTGCACAACGGCCAGAGTGTCTAGGAGCCCCTAAACCGATCTTTGTGGGAGCCCGCGGAAGAGCAAATATGTCCCTTCCCCGCTCTCCCAGCACAGTTACCGACAACCAAGCCTTATACATGGACCTGCTGGCGTGGGCAAGACTCGCTTTTGAAGTGAGGCCCCAGGTCTCAACAACAGGGCCAGAGACTTTCCTTGTTCCGTGGAGTACTTTGTACTCGATCGAGAGCATCAGCAATTAAAACGGATGCCTCTCGAACACAGGCAAGATTTTCTGAGGCCACTCAACAACAAAAGACCAGAGAATTATGATGGTGACATGTTCCCCAAGTTCTGCAAATGTCGTCCAAGAAGGAGCGGACCATGAGTCCTTGTAGGACGCCACGGGGTGTGTGTCGCGGATGGCATATGGACGTTACTCACAACTGGGTTTTGAGAGCAGGGAAGGGACGCCTCACAGAGCTCACTCAGAAATGGCACAGGACTGGATATGCCATAAATATTTGTTTTGTAATAGAATGAACAAGCAAATTACAGGCCAGAGACAGCCTGGGCCGCATGTAAAATTAATTTAAGTGGGGGAAACAGCCCTTTTCTGGCAACATTTCCTGGACGTTTTCCATTCTACTCTTGCATGCTTCGCGCTGGGAGGTTCTACGGTGCCTTGGGTTCAACTAGGGCCGTCCGCACGATCAGCAGAATCAGACTTTCTGCTCTTCAGTGGCCTATGCCTTAGTAGCCGGAGAGGGATTCTCATCCCCTCACTCTGAGGTACGGGGACCAGGTCCACGCAAGACCCAGGCCACGGCTCGTGGCAACATGAAAAGCAGCAACTGCTTCAATTCCCTGAGTACTCTCTGTGGGTCAGGCACGTCGGAAGGTCGTTTCTAGAACTCATTTTCCCTCCATAATGATGTTCAAGTCAATATTACTATATGTACGTACAGTTGAAAGTCAATATTACTATATGTACGTACAGACTCTAAAAAAAACCAGGTTTAGGCAGATTACTTGCCCCAGGTCCCAGAACTGTGATCTTCTTGAACTGGGATTGAAACCCAGAGCTGCCAGACTCCAAACCCCCTTCTTCTAATTAGCGCATATTTTGCCTTCCAAGATGATCAAAATGTAATTCTGTAACGACTGAAACATGGTTGCTACATGCTAGAAAGATTCCAAATTTAGATTTAGAATCATAACTTATGGGCTCAGGATCTGACTGTCCCCTTATGCACATTATTCCAACTCTCTAAGCCTCAGTTTACTCATCTATTAAATGGACATACAAGCGTATTGAGCACAGCTAACACCTGGATTTCCCCCCAGTACTCCTTCTTCTTTCCTTCCTTTGACAAGAAAAGCCTCCAGCAAGAGTGTGAGAGGGCACACAGCCACCTTGCTAGGTTTCCCAGTGTGTCTTGAGGTTGGCCACGTGACTAAATTTGGCCAGTGGGATGTGAGCAGCTCCCGTGTCATCTGCCCTTCGCTGCCTCCCACCCCATAGGTTGGGTCCAGCTCCAACCATGCTAGGAGTAAAGACTAGGAGACAGAAGGAACCTGGCTGCTCTAGTGGCTAGGGTTGCCAGATGTAGCAATAAGAATGCAAGTTGTTCAGTTACATTTGAATCTCAGATAAACAATATTTTTGTCAGTAAAGTCTGTCTTAAATATGACATGGGACATAGTCACAGTCACACCAACCATAAATATTGCACGGGATGTCCTTGTACTAGTCACGAATATTCCATGAGATATAATTATACTAAAAAAACAACTTGCTATTTACCTCCAATTCAGATTTAACTGGGTGTCAGCCTTTATTTTATGTGGTAATCCTACATGTAGCAGATGAGCTACCGTTCTTCTCTGGAAAGCCCTCTGGATGATTTCGTAAGAGAGAAATCAACTTCTATTTTATTCAAGCCACTGTATGTTTGGGGACACTTTGTTACAACAGCTTAATCTGTACCCTAATTTATGTATACATATATTACATAATATATACAAATTATATATTACATAACATATACAATATATAACATATATAACTTATTATTATATAACTTATTATATAAGTTATATATTATATATAACATACATAAGTTATATATTATATGACATATAAATTATAATATATAATACATAAGTAATATATAATAATGACTTATGTAACATACAAGTTATATATTATAACATATATTTATATATATATATTTATATACATATATATTATACTGAGAAATAAAATAAGGTATTACAACCAGCATAACTGTTTCAGTACTTACGACTTAAATGTTTTACTCTAATCAAAATGTGTTCCCCATCGGGGAGGACTTTGATTCCTGCCAATTTCAGGGGCCTCTGACTGGGTATTGTGGAGATAAAAGAGAACGACGAGGGTGGATTCAGCACTGAATGCTTAGATACGGGGTAGCAGTGTTCTGGGTCCGAGTTCTTCCACAATGGCTATTTTCCCACAAAGCTCTTATTCGAAAACAAGCTTACTCTGTATCCTTGGACTGTAAGGGTCTTCTATTCTGAAAGCGGGATCCAAAGCACGAAATATCACCTAAAAATAGATACAAGAGTAATGGGGATTTCTGCCGTGATCAAAAAGGATTTGTGAGTAGAACGTAAAACAAGCAAAGCAGACAAACCTCTCCCTCGGTTGAGGGTTCAATGTCGGAGTAGCGGGAGTCACAAATAATATCGTCCACCTTCTTCATGGGGCCAGAGGGGACGCCCGGAAACGAGCTCTCGCAGTCATAGGCAAAGTACCTGTACACGCCCCAGGTTCTCCCGAAGTCGGACGATCGTTCTATCAGCATAGCAGCCGGACGGAATGTCTAAAGGCGGGAAGAGAAGGCTCGTTTGACGTTTTCTACTGGTGATCTGTACTTTTTGGTTTTTTGACTCAGATGAACCCATCACTCAGCTGCTCGCCGTAAACCCTGCCGGCGGGCGGCTGGTATCTAGGACTGTGGCAGGATTTCAGAAACTTCAGGCCGGTGCACGGAGGGTCCTCTCGCCGGCCAGTGTCGAGCCCTGAAACGCTGCATTTCCTCCCACCCTAACAGAGACCAGTAAGCTGCTTCTCTTTAGAAGCTGACCATAAGCGGGACGTAGTAGCTAACACTCTTTGGATGGGTCGGCCAGCACCCATCACAGGACTGGTTAGGTTGCCCGCTTGCTCGGTTCGGTCGTGTAATCGTTCCACAGCTGGGCGCTGACCGCTGCTCGGTACAGACCGTGGTCTGCAGGCTGCAGACGGGCCCAGGAAGCACATTCCTTACATCATTCAGGATACGAAACACCACAGCAGAGTCTCCTACAGTGTGCTCTGGGAGGATGAGAGGAAGCAATGACTAACTCGAGAAGCTGCAGAATCCTTCGATTCCCCTCCTAACTACTCCACTGCCCGAAGAACCAAAAACAGGGACTCAGATACTTGGATGAGAATGTTCATGGCGGCATAGTTCACAATGGCCCAAAGGCAGAAACCACCCAAAGACCCATCAAAGACCAACGGATAAACCAAACATAGCATAGGCATGCAAGAGAATGTTATTCAGCCATAAAAAAGAAATTCGGATACTTCCTACATCATGGATAAACCCCGAAAACATTCTACTCAGTGAAAGAAGCCAGGCACAAAAGGACAGATCCTGTAGGATTCCATGGACAGGAAAGGTCTTGAATAGGCAAGTACGCAGAGACAGGAAGTAAATTAGGGGTTTCCAGGGGCTGGCGGGGAGGACGCAACGGGGAGTTATTGCTTCGTGGGTAGAGTTTATATTTGGGATGATGAAAAAGTTCTGGAAATAGAGTGGTGATGGTGGCACAATATTGGGAAGCCACCTAATGGTACTGAATTGTATACTTAAAAAGGTTTAAAATGGCCAATGTTGTGTTACGGATATTTTCACTCACACACACACACACACGCGCGCGCGCGCGCTCTCTGAATGCTTCAGAGAGAAGATGGCCTGGAACTGGATCCTGGAAGGGTGAGTGTCTTCACTCAGCGGGCGGAGGGGGCTGCAGGCGGCAGAAGAGCTTGACTAGGACAGGGGAGGAAGGAACTTGCTGGCCATGTGCAGGGCTTCCCTTTATCTTTATGCCGCAAAAGGGGAGCACCAAAAGACTGGACTGGACAGGATGAAATGATCAGGTTGTACTTTAGAAAAATCATCCTGGGGACACCTGGGTGGCTCAGTTGGTTAAGCATCTGCCATCAGCTCAGGTCATGATCTTGGGGTTATGGGATCGAATCCCACATCAGGCTCCCTGCTCAGTGGGGAGCCTACTTCTTCCACCCACTCTGCCTGCCGTTGCCCCTGCTTGTGTGCATGCGCTCTCTCTCTCTCTAGTAAATAAATAAAATCTAAAAAAAAAAAAAAAGAAAAATCATCCCGGGGCACAATTATTGGACACAGAAAAACAAGAAACAAAAGAAACCGAGATAAGGAATCCAACTGAGAGGAAAAAAAGATGAAGGTCTTAACTCAAGCATGACAGTATGGTCAGAAACTATGCAACTGCTCTGAAAACTTCGAGAATTTAGTAAAATATATTGAATCACACTTGGTGATCTGTTAGGTTTCAGCGGAAAGGGAGGGAAGGAAAGAAACAGGGGCACCTGAACTTGGAGAGAGTGTGTGTGTGTGTGTGTGTATGTGTGTGTGTCTGTGCTAATAGCAAAGCCACAGAAGAGAAGGCAGGCTTTTGGTTTTGGACTAGTTACACGTGACGCATCCACAAGGGGACACCCAGCCGACAACCGGAAACAGCGGTCTGGCACCCAGCTGGGCCAACAGAGCTTGAACCATAGATTTGGAAATCACTGTTGGCATATGGTATTTGAAACCCCCCAAAGGTATGACTTCCCCCCAAAAAACAAAAGACAAGATAAAAGAGCCAAAGTCATTGTTCCAGAAAAGGCAGGAAAGCAGGAAGGCAGGAAAAAGCAGGAAAGAGTGGTGCCAGGCAACTGAATTACATCATTGCTTAACCCCTCGTTATGGGCCAAACGGTGTCCTCCCCAAATTCTTAGGTTGAAGACCTAACCCCTTGTCCCTCAGAATGTGACTGTATCTGGGTAATTAAAGTAGAATGAGGTCTTACAGTGGGCCCTAATCCCACGCGACTGGCAGTCTTTATAAGCAGGAGCAATTAGGATACGGACATGCCCAAGGGAAGAGAGAAGAAAAACCACCATCTCCAAGCCAAGGAAAGAAAGAAGTCGCAGGAGAAGCCAACTCTGTCTACACTTCGATCTTGCCCATAAAGCCTCCACAGCTGTGAGACAAGACACTTCCGGGGTTTAAGCCACCTTATGGGGGCCCCAGGAAACTAACACACCCTCGAGACACACTCTTCTTACACGTGGGAAACGGCGGCTCAGACACATTCACGGACTTGCCGGCTAGAGGCAGAGCTTAGATTCAAATCCAGGCTGAATGAGGCCCAAACCCATCTTTCTGCCTCACTGGCTGATGGCAGCACAGCAGACCGACAAGTGGATGTCACGGAGGATGGGATACAAAGGCCAGATTCCTGGAAACTGAGGCAGGATGGAGATTTGGGAGGGTAGAAAGAAGAGATGAAGCATAAGGCACATTCCATTGTGGGGAAACAAGAGGGCAGAGGAGCCAGCCCAGCAAACAGAAGCTGAACAGATCTTCCCTTCTGAATTAAAACCAATGCTTGGGAGAAATCTGGGTGACCACTAATGGGGAGACCAGTCCATTCCCAGACCTCCTTCTGCCTTCCTTAATAATCCTGATGGTCTTTTGCATGGATCAAAGGAGACGAGGGTAAGAAAACGGAAGGTCATATTTTGACGGATTCTTTGACTTATTCACTTACTGGTTGCTTGGGTTTTTACTTTTTCACCTGTTCAGGAATATAAGAAAACGGTACTTTATTAAATTCAAGAGTACGTGACGAAGGAGTTTAAATTAAGGGGGGAAAACCCCAATAACTATCTCAGCCAAGACAAACTCCCCATGAGGCCTGCCTCCTGGGTGATGACATCTGGGGACAGACCAGCCTGATGTCTCCGGGTCACAAGGGAGCAGAGAGGAAACGCCGTACAGCCAGTGCTGGCTGTGATTCTTTCTCCCTCCTTTCTGGAAGCTTCTGAGTCCCTAAGGGCCATTGACAGAGCGACCTGATTTCCTGTGGACTCAGGACGCTGCTGAAACCCAGGAAAACACTGGCATGTTCAGAATGGAGGCCCTTCCACACTCTTCGCTCATTCATCAACCTGCTCAGGGCTCACACCGCGGCACGGCTACCTCTGAATTTCTACTCCACGAAAGAGCTACAATTTTGGAAGCATCTGGCTATGGACCAAAGCCCACTGTATATACGTTACAAGAGTTTCGCTGCCTCACAAAACCCAACCCAAAACCCAATCCACTTAGCAAGCAGCTCCCTCCACGGCAAACACGTGTTTCTCACCACCACCTGCTACCGTCCTCGCGCCTGTCCCCCTATTGCCACGCTCCTGCTTACTCAGCTTGGACATCCAAGAGATCTTGGCTTCATCCTTCTCCTTGCCCTCCTTCTGTCATTCTGCTTCTCATTCTTCTCCAATTCATGGCTGAACCTTTGATTCCAAAAGGGCCCAACCAAGGACCCCCATGGTAGTAGCAGCAGAGAGGAACAGTACGGCTACAAGGGGAGGTGTGTGATTTGAAAAAGCTTTTCTGGTAATACTCCCAGGACGCCCTGGATGGCAGGGGTGACTCCCACCTACGTGAGAGTCAGGCCTGTCTCTGCATGAACCCCAAGAGTCTCCTAGGTGAGCCCCCCCCATCAGCACAGACCTCAACGAGGGCCTCCCCACGAGCCCTCGGTTCTCACTGTCCCAGGCCTTCCCCTCCTCTGTCTCCTCTGGCTACCTTCCTTAAATAGTCTCATCTCCCTGTCAATGGCTCCCCGTTCCCTCTATGGTACACACTCCTGGGCCAGGAGTCCCAGTCCTTTTGACGACCGTCTTCCTTCCCCCGCCCCTCATGGCCCCCGAGCTCCAGGCAAATCTACGCCCAACGAACCCCGCCCGAACTGTCCACCTCCAGCGCTTTGCTCCCAGACGCTGTCCTCTGCCAAGAACGCCTTTTCTTCCACCTCCTCCCACTGAGCTCCTGCTCACTCTTCCTGGCCCGGGTCAAATGCAGTCCCGACCTCTCTTTCTCCCTTAGCCCAGGCTACGATGAATCTCGCCCCCTCCATGCTCAGAAAGTGCCTTCTCTGAACTTCTACGGAGCGCTTAGGAGCGCTTAGCACCCCACCGTGCTTAGCACCCCACCGTGACGTAAGCTATTTGCCAGTCCATGCCCCACCCCCCCAGTAGGGTGGGAAGGTCCCGCAGAAAAGCAACCATGAGATCTTTAAAATCTCCTGCAGGGCCTCGGGCACTTTCTTACAGACAGAAGATGGCTGAATTCCTTGACCCGCTTATCCCAGCGTCCGCGTATATAAAAATGATCACATTCCCATTAGGGGCCAGGTAGCAAGAGAAGGGCTAGGCCCCACAGCTCTGCCGTGCAGGGGTTCTCACTCCCCCCACTCTTCCTTCCAAAGAGGAAGCCGAGGCTCCGGCCGCGTGTGCCCGGAAGGCTGGGGAGCTACGCCCAAGCCTGTCCAACCCCATACATGCTGCTTGTCACACGGGAGCTGGAACCCGCAGGGGGAGTCCTCTCTCGCCCACGGAAGCCTGACTGCTTGTACCCATTCCTCACGTCTCTGTTGGGTCACCGCCTGATTGACCCTCGGCACTTGCACGGTTTCATCCCTGGCCCACTGTACTCAGTTGAATGGGTATTTCATGACAGAATATGTACCCCAAGGACCTCTGGATGTAGGCAAACTCAGAACGACCCACGGAGGCACAGATGCTCTTTCCGAAGTAAAAGATAGGGCCATCGACGTGAATAATGATAATTCTATTTTAGACATGAAGGCAACGTCTTTGGGCATGGCCGAGTTTTACTTCTAATGACCAAGCTGGGCTTGGCCGCGTTAATGAAGGGAGGAGGCAGGGTGATGATTTGCTTGGTGAAAGCTCCAGCCTCCCCTGTATCAAGTGTCACAGTGGAAACCTTCCTGTCCAGCAGCAACAGCACCTCTGGGGGCCCGGGGGGCGGGGATGGCAGGGAATGAGGAGCTCAGGCCTGGGAACCAGCAGTCCACCGTCCTTACCAGTCGTGGTCTGACTTCCATGCCCTTCCATGCTCCTTGGCCTCCCGAGACTTCCATGGCTACCCGCACGCACAGTCACTCCCTCCCCAGCACCTCTCTTCCTAACCTGAGATGGTGCAGCTCAGGCCCCCGACCAAAAACTACCCAAAGTGGTTTTAATCTGAGAAGCGGGAGGTAAATTATGGGTTTTATGTGCATCAACATGTACTTTAAGTCATGAGTAGTCTGTCATTTCCAGGCAGCTGCTTATGAAGAAACAAAGGGACTTTGTCCAGAGAAATTCCCCAGCCCCGGAGTCATTTTACATCTCTAAAAGAAAAAGGATGAGAAAATCCACATTTAAGAAGGCATACGCATTTCTTAAGGAACTGCAGAACTGTTCCCACAAATTTTGCAAGCCCTTGAAAACTAAAGATAAAACACTTCCTTTTCAGTTACCAAGCTCAGCATTAAAACATCAACACAAGGGATCAGGGATTTACTCTCCAGATGTTTTATTGTGGTTTGGGAGAGAGTCAAGGCTGCCTCTCTCCGTGGGGAAATAAAAAGAGATCTAATTAAAAGTTTACAGTTGAATTACCTTAGAATAGAGGCTTGCTCTCTCCTGCTTGCCACGAAGATAGAGTATTTGTTGAACATAGTAATTTGTGCCCATCTTAAAAAGCTGCTCGATGATCCCAACTTATGGCAACAATAATATTTAAGTTCCCATTTAGGCCGACTCTCAACAGAGAGCCATACCAAAAAGGAAATTACACGGCGCCTCTCCACGTGTCATTTGTGAGAAAGTGACAAATTCCTTACCTTGAAAGTCATTATGAGATGAGTAAAGTGGAATTCTGCTTCCAAATCCAGTTGGATCGTTACATTTTCCACACCTATAGGAGATTTTTTGGAAATACAAAAAGGAAATAGTAAACAGGGACATCTGTGAACAGTTGGGACTGTTGTCTTAAATTCTCTTTATGCCCCTCACAGAAATCCTCCTTGCATTCTATCTGAAAGTGAAGCTACAGATAGGAAACCTGCCTTGGCATAGGAGGTAAAGCACAAATCAGAAGGCCTTCCCAGTTCTCCACAAATGGTTCAGAGCTCGACACATTGAATCTGCTGAGCGGAACAAGACATCCCGCAGATTGCCTCTAGTTGCTGTCAAGAGAGGCAGCTTTTGCTTAGGAGAAAGTAAAACATCTCCCCAGTCCTCTAAGCCAAGAGGCTCTCCAAGGGGAAGGAGGGGGTCACTTCCTGTGCACAGTAGGGGTTCAGCTTGCAGCTTAAAGCAGGGGACCTAAGCCTCCTCCAGGCAGAACATAAATATTCCTTTTTTTAATGCAGCAGCAAAGAAAATAAATAAGAGTCTACCACGCATATTAATTATGCTCCCATTTTAGAAAGACCTATCCCCGAAGGGGCATCACCACAACCAAAAAACAATGCCAGAGACAAAGAGTCCCTCAAATAAATACACCCATCCAGAACAAATACTAACATCTTCCCTTGGGGTTGGGGGGGGGGGCCTGAACAAAGGAGCCTTTGCGCCTTTGCCCCGAGGGTAGGACGCCTTTGCCCCGAGGGTAGGACGGATGGGTCAGTCCCATGTTAACACACTAAAAAGGCCACTGGAATTCCAGAGATGGAAAGTACCTCCCTCCTTTTCGACAACGCCTCCA
Source organism: Mellivora capensis (assembly GCA_004024625.1). Lineage (NCBI taxonomy): Eukaryota > Metazoa > Chordata > Mammalia > Carnivora > Mustelidae > Mellivora > Mellivora capensis. Next base: position 223,801 of record PISX010000061.1, on the reverse strand, counting down.
GCCCTCTAGGCTGCCTCTTTGCTAAAGGAGACCTTTCCCTGTTTGCTGGGCTGGAGAGAGCTTCAGGGGGTCCACCTTCTAGAGCAAAGGAAGTCTTAAAGGCAGGAAGACAGGAATGTGTCAGAATGAATCATGTCATGGGCTGGTGTATTTTCAGGAAATCAGTAGGGCTTTTGAAATAAACTCTCCCACTGGAAAACCGCCAAGCCAATTGTGGGGGGTGGGGGGGTGGTCACTGAAACGGATATGAGTTAGTTGGAATGTTAAAGAAAAACATTATAATCACACTGACCAACCTTATCTAACTTATTAAAAAGAGCCATATTATAAACCGACTCTGGACATTTTGGAGTGGAAGGTGAGCTCAGCCCCCATGTGTCTCTCTTCTCTCCCAGGCTTTTAAAAAGCTGCAGTGTTTGTTCAAAACGAAGAGATAACAAAATAACGTAAAGTGCAAACAAGACCAGGAACCTTTCTGTAACATAAGAACATACACTGCAATGGGCCCCCTAAAAACACATTCCGTTTTAGATTTAGAACCTGATAACGCATTGCAGTTATTTTAATAAGGGAAGAAAAATCTACAGAGAAAAGAAACAAGATGATTCTTTCATAAGCGTGTTTGATTTCTGTCAGACCTAGGGGTAGATTCCCCAGGAAGGGTTCTGAAAAGTAGCTGGGCCCTCCGAGCCCATTTTGATGCCTGAACACCAATAATTAAGGCCGCCACCTAAAGCTCCACTTGGATGAAACCCACAGAAAATGGATAAAATCACATCCAGAAAGAACATCTTTAATAATGAGGACACCAGGGACGCCTGGGTGGCTCAGTTGGTTAAGCGGCTGCCTTCGGCTGGGGTCATGATCCCAGCGTCCTGGGATCGAGTCCCACATCGGGCTCCTTGCTCGGCGGGGAGTCTGCTTCTCCCTCTGCCTGCCACTCTGTCTGCCTGTGCTCGCTCGCTCGCTCTCTCTGACAAATAAATAAATTTTAAAAAAAAATGAGGACACCAAGGAGAGGACGGGGGCAATAATAACCAGTCTGACTTTCTGAAGACTAGGCTTCAGCTAACCTCACTGAGTCTCTTAGGGCAGAGAACACAAGCCCCTCTCCCTAAAAATCCGTCTTTCTGGCCTTTGGCCTCTTGCCCCACGAATTCAAAGTGGCAGAAACTGGTGAACTCCTGAAGCAACCAAGAAAAACCCTCCCCCCGGCACTACAGCACACGATGAACAATTTTGCTGTCTATCAACTTGATACGAAGGTTGAGGTGTCCTTCTAATTGTCCTTTCATGTCACTGGAAGAATGTGGGCAGTCGGGACATGCTCCTGTTGTTTGGAAGTGGCGCTATGCTCTTTCAGAAGTCCTCCATGACTGCAGTACAGACTTACAGAAACTTCTCTATCACATTCAACTATCAACCAAGATAACCTGTAAGAATTGGTAAGGCTCTAATGGGTGGACACACATTTTGAGGACGAGACTATCTCAAACTGGTAACCAATGCAGTCCCAAGGCTGACCAATGAATAATCAATCAACTCTCCCCAGAAACCAAGAGTCTTCTGGAAAGCAAGGATAATTCCGTAGTCAATGACAAGGAAGTCCAGTAAGGGAGTTCCTCTTTATAGAATGTTACATGACAGCAAGCCTCCAAAAGCTTCCCAGGGATAGGGCTTATATAAGAGAGAGATCTAGTCGAATCCATGCTCTCTATGGCCAAACCTAGGTTTACAGCTTTGAGATCTAGAATTCTCATAATTTTTTGGAAGATCTAATGGTACATTGTTATTGAGGAAACACAATAACTCTACTTTTATTTCCCAAAGGTCAGCATTCAAGTTTGACACAGATGCAAAACTAACTGGGGATTAGTTTCCCAGTGAAGTAACATCAAATTTGATGAATTTACTAAACCCAAACCGGGGCGCCTGGGTGGCTCAGTGGGTTAAGTCTCTGCCTTCAGCTCAGGTCATGATCTCAGGTGCCTGGGATCGAGTCCCACATCGGGCTCTCTGCTCAGCAGGGAGCCTGCTTCCCCGCCTCTCTCTGCCTGCCTCTCTGCCTATTTGTGATCTTTCTCTCTGTGTCAAATAAATAAAATATATTAAAAAAAAATTAAACCCAAACCCCAAGGCAAAGAAAGAAAAGGAGCTGGCTTCACATACTCACTAGAGAAATTGAGTGGGGGTCATACCTAGATTGACAGAGTCGTTGAAAAATTAAGACCTAGTGCCGATTCACAGTACTATTACTGAATTTTCTTAGAGGGAAGGACGCTGATGATGGGGGGCTGCTTTTGCCCTTTCCTTTGGGGTTGATCAAAATGAAAGATGCCATATTTTGTGAAAGATTCAGGGCTGTGCAGGGCCTTCCACACCCCCAACAGATACAGCCGCCCCCACAAAGACTCCCCTCAGGATGAGGGCTACGAAAGACTCCTTTGGTCTAGCATCAAAGACTTCTTTCTTACAGAAAGTGCATACTTGAGGCAGAAAGATCAGATTTTACCAAGAAAAGTTAGTGCTAGGCAGTAAATCTGCCAAAGGCCATAATTATAGGGTAGACAAACCAATCAAGATTACAAATACCCAGGAGCCTGTAAACTCCTTCCAGGTGACCAATCACACACCAAGCACATACCATTTTCGGATTGCCACCAAATCTTAAGGCGGTTTGGAGCAAATGTAGTGACCACATTTTCAATGAGATGACTGTCAGGATTGAGGGTCTCGTGATAAGGATCTTGTGAATTGCAGATGAAGCATTTTTTGTCCTCCTGAAAGGAAAGTCAGTTTCATGAGTCTAGGAAGCAATCACACACACACACACACACACACACACACACAAATTGCACACACACACAAAATTAAGCCCACAATACAGAAATCAAGCCGACTGGCTTCAAGAAAAATGAAGGTCTCAAAATTACTTACATGACACATAATATGCCTTTTGCTTTTTAACTTATGGGGTATGCATTACTGCTGAAAATTTCCTCCACGCTTGTAAATTCAAGGTCAAAAGTAAAAGGTGGCATTGTTTCCACAAGCTATTAATTTAATCAAAATGAAATTTCTAAGATAAGCCTTCATCTCAATGAATAGCTAGAGAAGCTTACTCTTCCAGTAAAATGCAGAAGAGGTATTAGAGAATTTTTGCTGACATAAAGCAAACTGAAAAATGAAAGGGGAAAAAAAAAAGAACAATTCATTCGGCCTGTTTTTCTAAAACCTACATAAGACAGAGGCCAAGTATTAGGCAGATGAATTTAAGAAGCTTTGGGAAATACAGAACCCGTTTTCTCAGCTTCTGCTCCGCCCAAGAATTAATGGTGGCAGCTTAATCAATGGTGGCAGCTTGCAGACTAACCTAGAAATCGCCCAGAATATTTGGGAAGTGGGGACGAGGCTGGTGCTTTGTTAAGAGCACTATATACTGAGACCAACTTAAAGAATACCAACACGGACCTTCACGAGGCTGAGAATGGCATCGGTAAAGATCCACAGACATCGAACAACATTGAAGCCGGGATGATATTCTGATAAGGACAGTATCAACAGATTGTACTTTTATGTTTGTCCTTATTTAGCTATTAGTTACCCCCTTCCTCCCGAAAGGATTAGGGACGAGCAAAAGGTACTGAGAAAAAGCGAGAGAAGAGAAGTCAGGAATTCAATGGGACCCCAGACAAAATACTTAAGATTCCAGCCTCAGTTTTCAGACCCATTAAATGTTTGAGAGAAGAGCACACCCAGGCCCTTTCTTTAGAATCTGATGTCTGTAAAGAGCACTCCACACTTTCATGGCTGATCCCCCAACCCAGAGAGTTTGCCTGGACTTGGCTTTGAAGACAAACAATTCAATTCTCATTCTGGCCAAAGCCAGATTCAGAATCTGGTGATTCATTTACAGGATGTCCTCGCCTCCGAGGTAAATGTTAACACAATATTTTAGGTAAGATTTACGTGCTAATATTAGAAAAGGTAACATTGACTGCCTTCATTAACCTGTAGTCAAGGAAACTAATACTGGAGAACAATTACCAGAACTCAAAAAAAAGTTTAATTATAGCCACCCTTCTAATCAGGAGGAAGCAGTCTAGACATCTCTGTGTAAACCTGGAAGCAAAGGAGCAGAATCCACTTTACCGCATTCCTTTGGTTTAATTTCTCCAGTCTCCAGAATGGGCTCTCTCCTGGCTTTATAAAAGTGGCTCCATTTTAAGGTCTCTGCGGTGCAAACCACACAACATGGACCTCCTCCCAAAGGGCAGGTATCCAGGCAGGTGGAGGGACCAAAACTGGAGCTGGCACTTGCAAGCAGGTAAGACTAGCTGCCTTTTGCTTGCTTTAGAGGTCAGAAATATCAGTCTACTTAAAATAAAAAAAAAAAAAATTAAGCAAAAGGCTTCTGATTCCACGTAGTTAATTCTGGGACGCCTGGGTGGCTCAGTCGGTTAAGTGTCTGCCTTGGGCTCAGGTCATGATCTTGGGGTCTTAGGCCACCGCATGGGACTCTTTGCTCACCTGGGAGCTTGCTTCTCCTCTGTCTGCTCTGCCTACCACTACCCCCTGCTTGTCCTCTCTCTGACAAATAAAATCTTTTAAAAATAATAAAATATAGTTTTGACTTTGTAAAAATGTGACCTTTGAAATCTAAAATTCTGGCCCCCTTGTTAGAAGGCACCCAGAAATTTCATTTGGGTTCTTCTCTATCAGGGTACCATGGCAACCAGGAAATTCTAAAGAAGTATCTAATGGAGATAGATGGGGAACAACACCAGAGGAAAGAAAATCAGGTTCAGTGATTGGAATGACCTTGCAAGGTATCCATCAGTGCTGCCGTACCCTTTATCCAAGAGAAACGGGAAAAACCCAAGATCACTACCCAGTATAAGAAAAAGAGGATACACTATCTTTTACACACATTCTAAGGAGGACAGATTTAAAATAACCATAAAACCTTAAACACTCGGGACTTTTTGAAGGCTAGGGGTCAGGATCCGGGGCAGGGACCCAGTGGCCTGCAGCCCTGCCTTTCCATGCTGACTGCGCCCGTGGTGGAGGCGGCAGGAAATGTTTGGCGGATACAACTGTGCAAACGGAGATGGAGCAAAAAAGGGTGAGCAACCAGTCTAAGCCCGGGACTCCCCGACTGGCCGCGCTTCCTATCTGGATAGTTGGCAGGATGTGGAGTCCCCAGGGCCTGGCTCCTGGGTCTCTAGACCGGGGGAGGCGCGCGCAGAGGCTGGAGCTGGGATCTCCGCCCTCACCTGGAGGTGGCTGACAATACAGTACGGCTCAGGCTTGTGCAGCCCGCAGGTCGAGGTCACGGAGAGCTTCTGTGCTCGGCCGATGAGAAGGTCACCCGTGGCGGGGTAGCAGCTGCCCTCCGCGCAGCCATAGCTGAATTCGGGTTCTTGAGCGCGCACTTTGGCTCCGCACAGGGCTGTGGGAAAGGGCAGGCGACCCGGGAGGTGGAGGAGTGGGACACAAGCAGGGAGCGCGCCCAAGCAAAAGGTACAAGAAGGGGCAGGAACAGAGTAGGGTCAGAAGAAAGCAGAATGTACAGAAAAAAGCACAATGGAAAGATGAGCGAGGGGGAGGCCGGGACGTGGAAAGGGTTCGGAAAGAGGCACGGTATCACGTTGGTCCGGCAGCCCAGAATATCATTCCCAGGAGACCCAGAGACACTCCAGCCCACCCAGATCTGCCTTGGGGAAGCGGCTCCAGCCACAAAAGGTAGACGTGCAGACCAGCCACTTCGATGTGCCCGTGCCTGGACCTGAGCGCAGGCAGGCGAGCCGCCAAACATCCATGCCGGTAGTGGGGGGTAGCGCCGGTAGTGGGGTGAGTGTATGAACCGTGCACGCGGCAGCCTGTGCATCCTCAGTGTGAAACCGTGTGTGCGTGCGCGTGGAAGTGTGTGAGTGTGCGTGCGTGCACCCTCGGAGATCCCGGGCGCTTCTTTGGGGGCGAGGCGGGACTCGCAGGGGGCGCCGCTTTCCCAAGCAAGGGGCGAGTGGACAAGTCCCCGAGGCTTTGGAGTGCCTTCAACGCTTCGTCATTCCAGGGAAGCACCCGGTCCAGCTGTGTCTGGCGCCATCCGGGGGCAAACAGCGATGGTTAATTGAAGCCACATGGCTCCAATCTGTTCCCAGGACTAAGGCTGCGCGCCGCTCGTACGCTTCGCCGGGAAATGGGCTCCAGGGGAGCCCTCGGCGACAAGCTCCCAGCCGACCCCAGGAAGCCTGTCCCCCCCACCCCCCTCAGTGGAGAGACCCACCGTGAACCAGCCGAAAGTGCAAAGCCCGGAGCAGGGGCCGCGGACCCCCAGTTCTGGTCACAGAGCCCCCCGGGCTGCGGGTCCGCGGCGATCCTCGAGCGCAGTCCTCAGCCGCCACCGAGGGCGCTGGCGTTTAATCCCGGGGCACGACTCCCACCCCAGTCCCTCTCCGAACGTCTAGGCTCCCTCGAAGCAGGGTCAAACGCCTTCGGCGTCTTCTTGCCCACCCCCCACCCCCTCCCCCACCCCTACCCCAACCTGCGCGTCCGCGGAATTACCTAAGAAACTGAAAGCGAACACCTGGAGCAGCCCCATGGCCCGTCCCTGCAGCCGGGGCTCAGCCCCCGCGGAGGAGTGGAGAACGCACCGGCCGAGCCGCCTGCCCTTTCCCCCCTCGTCTTCCTTTCTGGAGAAGTAGAGGGGAAAGAAAGCAAATGTTCAGAGAGAGGAGAGGGGCCCTTCCATTTCCTGCCGCTCCCATGGAAGCGGCGAGTTGAGGGTCGGGAGGGGAGAAAAATCGCGCAGCCACTTTGTCCTCCTTACCCGGGCGGTGCGAGCGCTCTCCCCGCCGCCGGCAGCCCCGAGCCCAAAGAAGGGAATTAGAAAGTTTAGCCTTGGGAGGAACCGGGGGAGGCGCCTCCGCTCATGCGCACACCGAACGCAGGGGCTGAGGGGGCGGGCGGCCACCGCCGGGCGAGGAGGGGGTGAGGTCCGGGTCCCACCCTCCCGGGGCGCCTCTTTTGTTTTAGGACCGCGCCTGCGGTCGCCGCGGGCTCCGGGCGGTCCCGGGTGCGCGGCGCGCGGGGGGCGGGGGGCGGGCGGCGTCTGGGCTGGCGGCGGAGGTAGGTGTGCGGATCGCGGCGCGAGGGGGCCCGGCGGGACCTACCGCGCGCTCGGGCGTTTACATTTGCAACGAGTGAGTCACGAAAGGGTACCCGGGGCCGCAGACTCCCGCCCGAGGGAGAAGGCAGGTTAACCCTTTAGAAAGAGGGTCGACCTGTCAGGCTTGTGGCCGGGAGACAAGGAATCGACATCCCTGAGCTTGGGCTGGACGCGGCATCGCCAAGGTCTCCACGCGAAGCCGGGAAAACTGCTGCTCACTGGGCTCCCCGGGCGCGCACGTTTATTTATTCGCGACCTGCCTTTAGTCCCTGCCACCCAGGTGGCCACGGCATCGAATTCCCCACTTAATTGTTTTTAAAAATCTACTTCTTACCTACTTCCAGGCGATGGCTCTGATTCAGGTAGTTTCTCGAATGACACCATGGTTGGTGAGGCTTTTTCCCATGTCACCGTGACAGGGTTGGCTCAACCACGAATGAGACACGCTTCGCCATCTCCGCAAAGCGCCACCTCGGCGATTCTGGAGAGGAACTCCATGGTATACAGATGTGAGGTGGGAGGGAGGGGAGGGCCCCTAATGGCACTGTGCGCGACCTGTCTGGTTCGATCACGGGTGAACAGAAGCTCGCCCACCTCCTGGGGGTTGGGGAGGGAAGAGAGGCGGGCGGCGGAACGCCACCCTTCCACGAACCAGCCCAATTCTGCTGCCTTGGCGCAGCGGATGGAGTCAAAGCTGGCGTTTGCTGCAAAAGTGCCCTGCACTGGGGTGGGGGGGGGGGGGAGTCCCAGCAGTTGTTAGCCCAGCCAGGAGATTTTGCTTGTTTTTAATTATCCCAGGGGGAAGGGTTTAAGTGGCTCGTTGGTCAGCTTTTAACTGAGCTGCAATGAAATAGGGTCCAGGGAAAGTTTAATCATTAGACCACAAAGTAAAGCTGCTTTGTGGGTTTATAAACTTCCTTTCTGCTGCGGGAGTCAGGAGCCTCAGGTCTTGGTGATGCATTAATTATTCACTAAATCAGCACTTGCCCTGCGGTAGCCTTCTGATCGGTTTGCCCCCCCCCCCCCCAATGCCCAGGATCCTTGGTGCTGGCTGGGCAGCCCCTTAACACAGAGAAAGCAGATGCCATTGTGACGGCCATGGGGGGTCTTCAGAGCTGAATTTGAAAAAATTCAGAGGCAAATGCTTTTCCCCTGGTTGAACTCTAATACCCTGGGCCAATGTTGCTTATTGGTTTTTCATCAATAGATTTGGCAAGCATCGTTCAGTTCTGCCTCTTTCAGGAGACTGGCTTCTGCTCTGGCAGCCGCTGAGCCCTCCCTGCTACTCACCAGTGGTCTTTGTTCCTGGTCCGCTCCTCTCATAGACTGCGAAGAGTTACCCTCAGCACTGTTCTAAAGCCTCGAACCCTGACCAACTCACTCTCAGGAGTAAACTTAACATTACTGAGAAAGTTAAGTGATTTGTTGAGGGTTTTCTTTTTAAACTCCTACGTGCAGGGACTCATGTATAAAATACGCATTCACCCTCTGACCATTCCATCTGTGAATTTGTCTCCATTCCCCATTCCAGAATCTACTTTTGTCTTGGAAGTTTGTATCCTCCTCTGACCTGCTAAGGACAAGGCTCTCACATGTAAACCCGCTCGATTTCCCATCCTAACAAACCGAAACATCTTTCTCTATTCTCAACACTCTTAACTCCTTTCCTTCTTTTGACTTTCCTAGCCCAAGTACTTGAAAAGATAGTCTGCTCTCATTTGTTTCCTTTTCGTTGCTCCTTCATTCCATTATAATAGGACCTCCATCTTCACCGCTGGTCTCAGTGATTACCGTGGACCCTCTTACTGCCAAGTGCAATGGCCCTTGTCCCTACTGGGTCTCTGTGGCTTAGCTCACATTCCTTTCTTGAGACTTTTTTCCTTCACTTCCAGGACACAATTCCAAAATTTTCCCATAGGACTCTAACGCCCCCTCTCCCATTTCTCTTTCCCCTCTCTTTCCTCTAAACATAGATGCTCCCAAAGGTTCCATCTCCAGCTTCTTTTCCCTCTGAACTCTCTCATCCAAGCCCAACCTCTCTACCACCTTAGGCTTGGCACTCCCTACATCTGTAACTCTAGTTTGTACCGTGCGTGAAATTCATACCCAATTTCTAACAGCCTATTGAATAGCTCTACTTTGATGGCCCATAAGTACATGTGTTGCCAAAGTGACCCTTCCCCATCCATCCCTCTTAGAACCAAATCTGTTCTTCTGTTTCTAATTTCTACTATTGGCATGGTGATCCACCTCTGAGCTCAGGACAAGCCTGGGAACAAACCTTGCTATAGGATTTGCAGAGGCCGGTGCAGAATGAAAATGAGCATGTGGGTCCTTTGTTCAAAAATTAATGGTTTCAAGATGTTGACAGAGCATTAAACCAAGCCTGGGACCCTTCTGAGACTCTACAGATCCCACATCCTTAAAGGCAGTCCAGCCTGGGATTTGTGTTGACCATTTCCCTCCCCTTACCTTTCCCTGTCACTAGCTCCTGTCCTTTCTACTTCACTAGCAACTAGCCACCATGTTCCCATTGTCCCAGTATCATCACCCTGCCTCAGTTTAGTCTGTCCTCATGTCCAGTCTGAACCCCTGCAGAACCACCCCCCCACCTCTAGCTGCCATGTCTATTCCAAACTCTCCCCTTCTCCTTGTCCAACCCTCCCTATCACCACCAGAAGGATTTCTGAGGCACACCTTGGATTAAGTCATTCTCTGGTTTCAAAGGCTTCAATGGCTTCGCTTTGCCCATATGAGCTTCTTGAAGTTGCCTGTAGAGGACACACTTTATACTTCCGCCCTCTGCTCCATGGACCCCCATTGAACTTATCAGCTTAGTGAACTACCGTGCGTCTTTAAAGCTTCCACTTAAACAGAGTTCCTCTCTTCCCTCTCTCCACCCCCCAACTCTGTCCACCGGCACCTTGTAAAAGCCTGTTTCAGCGTAAATGACATAATGCTGTAACTATTTGTTTATGCCCTTATCTCCAATAGACAGTAAGACAAGGCCAAGTATTGTGCAACATTGATTTGTGCATAAACATTGCCTAATGTGACAAGGGCACATTGTAGGTGCTCAATAAATGTTTCCTGAATGCAACTAAATAAAAACTAGTCTCCATGTTCTGAACACTTCTTTAAATCTTAAATGTCTACTTTCTACCTACCATGTATTTCTATTCAAGTAGAAAAAAAATATCACCAGACTTGAGATCAGTTTAGGAATATTTCCAAATTTCACTCATGAACAAATTCTTCCTCTCTGTTCTATTTCATACAACTTCCTCTGGTTTCTGAAGACGTTACAAATTTAGGAAGAATGAATCACTTTTTTTTTTTTTAGCAGAGCTTGTCAAAGCTTTACTCCTGCTGACATGACCCTTACTTTCTTATCCATTCCACATGTGTCCTCACCTGGAATGACCTGCTTCAGCATAAGGCAGTCTTTACTGGAAAATTCTGCAGCATTTGAATGGCAGATAGGACTGCAAATTGTTGGCTGTTCTGTCTCAAAGACCATGTAACAGTTGTCTTTCTGAGGCATTGTTTGTTTGAAGGAAAAAAACAACCTGCTTTCAAGGTCAACTTCATAGTCTTAGAATGCCACTTATGAATGTCATTTTAAGTCCTGGATTGACATAAAACAAGGATGGCACATTCTAGACTTTGACCTTTAGGTTCTAAAACCTGGCTGTTTACGTAATATTGTTCTCATGAACAATACTAGATTTTGAAAAATCAGATTTAAGTGTACTTTGTGAGATTCTGAAGTGAGCTTAAAAAAAAGAATGTTCAATGACCAGGAAAATTCAGGACAAATGTCACAGAGCACTTTCTACATGTCCCTTTTATAATATGTGGGACAGGAATTTATAATTTTGTGTCAAATGCCCTTTGTCCTTAGGAACTCTTTGAGGGCAGGCACTGTATTTTATTGGAATTTAGATTTCCCTCCAGTGGCAGAGTTTTGGTGTCCGGAATACCCTCAAAATCTGCTTGCTGGATAAGTAATAAAAATCGAATAATCCTTCCTTAGAACCATTAGAGGAGCACATAAGGGTGCTGTCACCTTCTAGAATAGGGAAGGCCTGAATCAATCAGGGAATCGTGGCATTTTCACTCTCAGACCATGCAACAGAAACTGCTATTTGGGCTTATGGTAAGCTCAAATACCCTTTGTCTGGTAACAGCACCCAGAGTTTTTTGAGGGGACTAGTCCCTTGACACCATCAGCCCACTTAATTTGGATGGGGCCAATCCCTCCATGGGCTCCAGGCTAATAATTCAGTGCATTTCCATCTCCTTCCCAGTATTTGGTTCAGGGATGGGTATACAACTCAAATTTTCCAGTTAGACAACTTCTGGGGTTCTTTTGTGGGAGAAAAAATCTCTTTCTCCCTGGACTTAGAATCATATGGATGGAACTGGTGGAGGTCGCTTGAGACCAGGGCTAACCACAGAGGAAGTTAGAATGGAGGGAAGCAACAGGGCAGATCCTTAAGGACCATCATGGAATATCTTGATCCAGCTATGCCTGAAGCCAGCAGACATTACCCAAGCCAAGACAATTTCCTGGCTATGTAGCATGAGAGTTGCAAACCTTTGTTGTTTGTAGTTTGAGATGGGGAGAGGGTATTGATGAGCAACCTGACCTAGTTTACCAGGATGATTCAAGCAGGTCTTTATCATTACTGTCTTAAAAACAGTCATCTGTCTATTCTTAAATATGTCAAAAGAGGTCACAAATGAGGACCGAGGTCTGTATTTGAACGTTTTAAGATGATAACTAAAGAGGTATAAAGTGGTCGCATCCATGCTCTTCATACACTTTCTGAAAGGCTGCTCACCTACTGAACTTCACCTCCCACAAAGGTGGCAAGATCCCGCTGGAGGTAGGGTGACACTTTGTACCCATCTATGCCTGTGAATTCCAAACCTCTTTAAAAATGTCTTATCTATATTTAACAGGAATGCCATAGAAACAGTTTAACTAGGACACATTTTCAGCTCACTGTTTATTCTTTGTTTATGGATTTTAGCATCTGGTTGCTAACTTAGAGCTTTAAAATTGAATAGGGGGGTGCCTGGGTGGCTCAGTCCTTAAGCATCTGCCTTCAGCCCAGCTCATGATCCTGGAGCCCTGCTCAGCGGGAAGCCTGCTCCTCCCTCACCCACTCCCCCTGCCTGTGTTCCTGCTCCCTATCTCTGTCAAATAAATATTTTTTTAAAATAATTAAAAATAAAAATAAAATAAAATTGAATAAGAGATTAATGATTGAGGTAAAGCTCAAGAGTCTTAGCAAAGCTCTTAAATTTTTTCTCATTTAATTAAATTCATAGCAGGATTAACTTAAATGTAGTCAATTAAACATTTTAAGATTTGATTACTTGTCATGAACTAGTTTCATTTTTCTGGCATATCCTATCTTTACCTTCGTTCATGAATGCCCTACTGAAAAGGGGGTGGCATAAGAATGTAAAAAACACGAATTCTTGCCAGTTCACCTATAATAAAATTTAAGACCTTTAAAAGTAAGAGTTTTTGTCTCTCTGGTCAGGTTTTGCAACTATGATAGTTACCATCACAAACATCTATAGAACTGAAAGTTTAAGAGAAATCATTACAACTACTTACTTTAGAAATATTTAAAAAAAATTTATATGAGCTATGTGCTTGGACAAAGTACACTAGCATCTAAAATTTGAGGTCCCCTTTTTGTTTTAAAACTGTTGCTTAAAAATCACCAATCTGATTAACTATCTGTCTGATAGTTAAGTTTTAGAAAATCTTTTAATTAAATTCTGTTCACCTTTTATAGCAATCTACCTAAAATTGTACTTTTAAAGATTATTTTAAAAATTTTATTTCAGTTGATGGTATTATTTCCCTTGACTTTGTAAGGATGCTGAAATTCAGTAATAGCCAGAGGAGGAGAAAAGGACTTTCTATATTCTAATATTTTAACTTTTAAACTCTTCATTTATTCTTTTTAAGTCCAGATTCTGTCTTTCTACATTTAAAATGCCTAGTTCAAACCACAATGAGATACCACCTCTCACCAGTCAGAATGGCTAAAATTAACAAGTCAGGAAATGACAGATGCTGGCGAGGATGCAGAGAAAGGGGAACCCTCCTACACTGTTTGTGGGAATGCAAGCTGGTGCAACCACTCTGGAAAACAGCATGGAGGTTCCTCAAAAAGTTGAAAATAGAGCTACCCTACGACCCAGCAATCGCACTACTGGGTATTTACCCTAAAGATACAAACGTGGTGCTCCGAAGGGGCATGTGCACCCAAATGTTTATAGCAGCAACGTCCAGAATAGCCAAACTATGGAAAGAACCTAGATGTCCATCAACAGATGAATGGATAAAGAAGATGTGGTATATATACAGTGGAATACTATGCAGCCATCAAAAGAAATCTTGCCATTTCTGACCATGTGGATGGAACTAGAGGGTATCATGCTTAGTGAAATAAGTCAGTCGGAGAAAGACAACTATCATATGATCTCCCTGCTATGAGGAAGTGGAGATGCAACGTGGGGGAAGCTTGAGGGGTAGGAAAAGAATAAACGAAAGAAGATGGGATTGGGAGGCAGACAAACCATAAGAGACTCTCAATCTCACAAAACGAACTGAGGGTTGTCAGAGGGAGGAGGATCGGGAGAGGGTGATTGGGTTATGGACATTGGGGAGGGTATGTGCTATGGTGAGTGCTTGAAGTGTGTAAACCTGGTGATTCACAGACCTGTACCCCTGGGGCTAATAATACAATATATGTTTATAAAAAAATTTAAAAATTATTTAAAAAAATAAAATGCCTATTTCAGTTCCCAGAGAGTCCCAGAAGTCCTCACCACTTTCCTTCATGAGTTCCCAGTCCCATGCCCGGCGCATGGTAGGTCCTTCGGAAATGCTTATGAATGAAAAGGCATTTATTGGAGGCACCTAAATTGCTTAGCTGTTTAAGTGTCAGGCTCTTGATTTTTGGCTCAGGTCATGATCTTAGGGTTGTGAGATCAAGTCCCATGTCCAGCTCCATGCTGGTCATGGAGCCTGCTTAAGATTCTATCTTTCCCTCTCTCCCTCTCTCCCTCCCTATCTCCTTCTCCCCACCCAGCTTTCACCCATGTGCTTGCTCTCTCTAAAACAAATAAATCTTTAAAAAAAAAAAAAAAAGCATTGGGGTACCTGGGTGGCTCAGTTGTTAAGCATCTGCCTTTGGCTCTGGTCATGATCTCAGGGTCCTGGGATCGAGCCCCACATCGGGCTCCCTGCTCAGTGGGAAGCCTGCTTTTCCCTCTCCCACTCCCACTCCCCCTGCTTGTATTCCCTCTCTCACTGTCTCTCTCTCTCCCTTTCTCTGTCAAATAAATAAATAAAAGCTTAAAAAAAAAAGCAGCATTTATTTAACCTCTATTTTGACTGTAGTATGGTTCAGGGAATATCTTTGTACCAGGGCTTGAAATGAGAGCATCAACTACTCTTGCTGCAAACCTAGCTCCCAGTTTTGGGTTATTAATTCTTACCAAGGGTGATCCAGGACACTAGGTTGAGTTAGCAAGTTGAACGCTCCACTACTACTCATGGCTAGTACTGGACTAGCTCCTGATTTCCAGTCCAGTATTTTTACGCTGGGTAGATGCAGTCTTTGACGTGAACACCTTCCAGAAGTGATAGGAAGGCTGGTTAAAAGGCATGCTCTCTCTGATAGCCACAGTCCTGCCTCACCGTCCCCAACCGCAGCGCTGTGGGCCTTCTAGAAGCATTAACTCTACAACCTCAGCCCCTCTACAAGAATAAGCCTGCTCTTCTGTTGTGTCTGGTGCTGCCGCGGCTGGGCATCAGATCTGGAAAGGGCAGCCCACCCGGAGGTGAGCGGCTGCATTTTTTTTTTTTTTTAATCACATCACGAACAAGTCAGGTGCTATTTCACATATTGGGCTGTTTGCCAGACAAAAAAGTCATAGGATGTGTTTGCCCTTTCCAAGATGGCTAATGGAATGTTGCTATTAACCTCTCTGACTAAAGGAGGCCTCGGGGACCCTCTCTGGAAAGCATGGCCTATGGAGCCCGCGATTCTGACATCCACTCAGGACTCTGTAACCAAAATGCTGACCACTGATTGGTGTGGACTTGGACGTTGGCCGCTCCAGTCATCTACGTAATTAGTACCCTAAGCCTTGGCAGCTACCTCTCTCTCTCAACCTTTATCATTCCTTGAGTGTTTTCTATGTGCCAGTCACTGCTATGTGCTAATGGCTTATGTTCTACACTGAGAGGTGGCCAGGGCGGTCTTGACATGGACACACTATTGGTAAGAAGACCCACCAGGGTTGAAGTCGAAGATGAAGGAGGAACATTACAATGCCCTATTTCTATAAACACATATACACATGCATACAGGAATAGACAGTGATAAAGTTCTAGAAAGAGGCAGAGCAAACAGATGATGGTGGGTGCTTTCAGGGAAGGGATAGGGATGATGTTTGGGATGGGGATTAAATGAGGTTTTAATTTTTTTTAATGACAATCTATTTGTCTATAACCAGTGTAATTAAACAATAACAAAAGATTATAACCCAAAATTTTTTTTTTTTTTTAGGTATCAATGTTTGTTATACTTTGAATAAAGCATATGATAAATGTTGGCCAGGTCTGGGTTTTTACCTTAAAATACAAATTCAAAGAGGTAGAAAATTAAAATTATTTCTAGTCACCAGTGAATTTCCTAAATGACATGACAGGGCTCCTTAATGTCATCTCTGAAACAAGGACAAAGACCAGGTGTCTTAGCACACTCTATTGGCTCTTAGAAATCTGGCCCCTGTGCAATTATTCTCACGTCTGTGTTCCCAGCTGTCAGCCTCCACTCCCACCAAGCTCTTGCCTGCACATACTCACTGTTCTCAAAACCTAAACCCTGGTTTTTGGCTCATCCAGTTCCTTCTGCCTGGAATGCCTTCTCACTCTTCATTCTTCTCTGCCAAGACAGCCTCTATTTACATTCACATGTGGAACCCTCTCAATTCCACGGCCCAGGTAGAATACTCGGACATACACCAACTGAAAGAGACCTTTCTAGATTATTCTAGACCAGCTATGCCACACACAAGGCCAGGCACCTCATCTCTCGTGCCATACCCCTACCACCAGCACAGAACACATCATTGGTATACAATGAATGCCCACCAAACAGATTGTTAGTAGAAGAGTGTATTTTCTGTGTTTGCTCAATTTCAAGTGCTTTAAGAGCATCCTAATTTCCCCAGCACTGAGCAAAGAGTTCAGATATTTGAGTGCGTTCATTCAGTAAATGCCTGGAACTATGCCCATTGTGCTTTCTGGGGAGAAATAATTCACAGGTAGTTCTTCAGCCAGGATGAGTCATACCCAATATACATTAGTACTGTATATATAGCACATGACATTTTATTCCACGGGAAATATAAGTGAGGAGTTTTCTGTGAAGTATTATGGAGAATACATAGTGTTAACTCAACACAAACTTGCTCAGCCGTGCTCTACAGCATGCTGTGGAGAGTGTAGGGTGATGATGAGATATGGTAAATCAAGGTCCCCGAGTCTTCCCACGTCATCTGTCATGAGGTTCGCGAGGGCACTAACATTACTAATTCCTTCGAAGGTGACTGTGCGCCTTTCTGGAGGGCAAACTGAAATACCAAAATTTAAATTACACATAACTTTGTGGGAAAATATGCCAAATTAGGCAGATAAAGAGGTTTACACTATTGTTTTTAAACAAGAGAGAAACTGGAAATGACTGATTGATCCCCAATTGAAGGCCACTTCGGTTAAGTAATTATGCTAGACCCCTGTAATGGAATGCTGGACAGTTGCCTAAAAAGGTGGGGGCCTTTAAGATATGACTGGGGAAAAGTAGGTTCCAGTCATGGAAAAAAAAATGTAGATGTATGTTACATTTCTTGAGGGACTAAAAAGGGAGAACACCCAGGAATTTCCTGCATATAGCCCAAAATATTAAATCATTGTTTCCCCTTACATTATGATATTTTTGCATAATGAACATGTCATAGCCCTTGTTCTAAAAATTTTTTTAATTAAGCTAGTTTCCTTGTGATTGCATTCTCCAAAGTGACCTTTTATGTTCAGAAATGAAGTCACTTTAATAAAACTCTGTAACTTAGATGGAAGTATTGCAATGTTCACACCCCTGCAAAGAGTGTCTTCTGCCCAGTCGAAACCAAGGAAAACAGATCGGAAAACAGATCAAGCTTGCTGATATCCCTAAAACATGAAGGTATTTCATAGAAACTTGAGTTTGAGGTGAGTGGGAACTCTTGTGGTCTATTTGGGTTTGAATACAATGTTGAATAGTCATGATTAATTTTTTGTAACCACTTCCTTTGCTTTTATGTTCCAGTCAAAATATAGTCAACTGTATTCACAGTGAAAAGTTGATTTTTTTCTGACAAAGAAACATGTTTATAAATGTTTAAATCTATTAGAGTTAGCCCCCAACATGGATAGAAGGAAAAATGGAATTTAAGGCGAAATTTTAGAATACACATCTCTAGATATCTGCTGTATAGAATGTATGGTGGTGGTGTGAAGAGTTGGACAGAACTGGGATTTTAAAAGAAAATTGCAATTTGAAACCTATCCTATATAGATTAACTTTTTTACATTGGTTTGTAAGAAAGTTTAGACCACTTCCCAAATGAAAGGAATTATTCTTTTAATCCCAAATATTTGATCTTTTCCATTAGTGTTTTGCTTCCCTAGATGAATTATAATGCAGTATGGCCAACACAGAGCTAAACCTGAATGTCATAAAGATTCCCCAAGTGTTTATCTTTAGATATGGGATGTTTATACAGCCTTTCCAAACTTTGAGCTTCTTCCCATGGTACGAATCTCTGGAATCCTCAAACACTAGTTTAGCTGTTAGTTGTTCAGGCTCCATTTAACTTCCATTCCTATTTCTTTCTAGAAAGTTCAAGTACAGTGATGCTTTTAATAGGCTCAATTGAGAATCAAGAAAAAAAAAACTTGGATTAATTTCAAAATTCACTTGAACAGAGCTAATAATCCAGGCAGCAGTTTGGTTATTAAACAGTCCTAGAAACCGGTTGCATATCTTCTAGAACCTCTACACCCAACCAGGTAGTTTTTGTTTTTTTTTATGTAGGAAAACGAAATAAACCTACAACTACTAAAGCAAATGAATTTTGTTGAATACACGTCTATTGTAATAAGTTTTAGATATAACAGTTGAAATTCGGCCTACCTTGTTATTTGTTACATTGTTGCTTTGTTTTTAAGAACTACTCGGATAGCTTTGAGGACTGAAAATAATTCTGCTGATTGTGTTTGATGACAACTACATGCTCACTTAGTTGGCTACTCTTTTTTTTTTTTTTTTAAGATTTTATTTATTTGACAAGGAGACACAGTGAGGGAACACGAGCAGAGGGAGTGGGAGAGGGAGAAGTGGGGTTCCAGGGAGCCCGATGCAGACTTGATGGGGGGCTCCATCCAGACCCTGGGATCATGAC
Source organism: Mellivora capensis (assembly GCA_004024625.1). Lineage (NCBI taxonomy): Eukaryota > Metazoa > Chordata > Mammalia > Carnivora > Mustelidae > Mellivora > Mellivora capensis. Next base: position 205,086 of record PISX010000061.1, on the reverse strand, counting down.
TTGAGCAGAAAGCAGATGCTTAACGACTGAGTCACCCAGGCACCTGATTAGTTGGCTACTCTTAAAAGACCTCCTAGTCCTACAAGATTAGACATGTTTGTTCACTAACATCAAGGATAAAGTATTTCTATTTGGTAAGCCACTTTGACCTTTGTTTTCTTTCTAGCAGAATCACTTTCTGTGAAATCCTTCATAAGATAGGCCATTTATATAAAAAAATAAGTTAGTCAATTGAAGAAAATGTTCTCCTGTATTCGATGGACCATTTCAGAGAGCCTAAGACCAGTTAAAAGAGCAAGTGGTCTTGAAAGAAAGGGTCCAATAGAACAAATATTATCCTGGAAGAGGTTTGCTCTCACCCCTCCCCCACCTTTTGGCATTTCTGTCAACAAGCTGTGTGACCCCCGCTAAGGTCACCTTCATGCGCTTCTGAAAATGAAGGGAGAGGGTGAGGGAAGTCTTTAAATCTCTTGCACTTTGGATTCCTTAAACCTCTTTCTGAAGGAGGGTCAAGACTGGGGAGAAGATCATGCTCAAAAGCTCCAGAGAGATGCCTGCAGCCAGCGTCTCTAAGGGTTTGCCCAGTTCCTTCTAGAACTTTTCAGATAGTCATTTTATAGTTTTTCCCATTAGAGGGACTATCTTCCACTGATAAAAAATTTTTTTTTCTTAACTATGAACGCTCTGTGGGTTATTTCAAAGTCTTCCCTGCAAGGAAGTACCAGACCCAAAGATTAGATTTTAATTCTTGGTGCCACGTAGGGAGGACCAGAGGACTTTGAATGCAGTAAACTTCATCTGTTACCACCCAGGGAATATAAGATAAGACATAGCCAGCCCCCTATTTCCTAGACTTTGGTGTTTGTCATCAAAGAACCATGGTTGTGCATGGAACAATGTCAATATGGCTAGGAGTCAAACACTGAACCTTTTAAAAAAAATCTCATAATTCATACGAACAGGAAGAAAGCACTGTACTCAAAAATCCTGTTCGTCCTGATTAATGTGTTTAGTAGAGATTGTGGTAACTTTGCTTTGCCTAACCAAGTTTGCTCAGTCGGCAGGCTGAGCTAGAGGCGGGCTGGTAGGGCAGGAGCTGCCTTCTAGAATGGCCAAAGCACTTAAAGAGTAAAGATTATATGTGGTTTCAAGCTGTTTCCCAGTAGAGAAAAGCTAGCTGCTGATGGCTGAACAGGTATTAAGAGGAGTCCTGCTTCTAGTCTGCTTTATGCTGGAGGGAGAGGGGGAGGAAATGTGCGCCGTCAAGGGTTTGAGGGCAGGAAACAGGAGAGAACAAACGGGGACTGTCTTCTTGTAAAGTGCAAGCGGGCATCTCTTTTCCTAAAAACCTTAAAAGCTTATAATGGAAAAAGCCTGTGAAAACGGTGGTTGTTGGTCACCAAAGTTGGTCATTTTTCTGGAGCATGAGAATCAGGGCTGGCCAAGAACTTTTCGTTAGAAGCGGAAGGTGAATGGGAAAAGTTCTACTCAGGCTTGTGGGGAGGAGGGGGAGGGACTGGAGGCAAGGAAAGAGAAGAATGGGTGAATGGGGGGGGGTTGCACGCAGGAGGGTTTGATTAATCTGGTTTGTCGAATGGCTAAGGATTACTGAGGAACTAAAAATTATAACTATTTACATAAATTTTGCATAAATCTTTTATGTAAATATATAATTTTATATTTATATATATATTTTTATATTTTTTTATATTTTATATATACTATATATATATTATATAATATAAAAATACTTTTATATTTATATATAACAATGTTTCTCACATGTGTTCTCTAAGGTTTTTTGCTTAGCCACTTAATGCAATCGCTTTCTCTATGCAAAGCCTAATTGAATGCGAAGCAAGGTGCTCCTTCCCTTTGGCCCAGTGAGCTCTGTCTGGGAAGTGTGGCTGTTGCCCGTGAGGCCATGACCTTCCTTTGGGGGTGGCACACCCTAATTTATGGTCATGGCTTGGAAAATATCAACAATCTTGTAAACAAACATCCATGGCAGAGGGAAAGAGAGAGTGACCAAGTGCAAAGAGAAGAACCAGATAGGAGAGGAAAGAGCAGGGAGCTTAGTTTGGGGGAGTTTTTACAGCCGAGAAGTTTCCAGAGAAATGATTTTCAGTTAGCTGCTATAGGGTGGTGGTTAGAGCGGGGAGAGAGAGAGAGAAAAGGATTTCTTTTGTCCTATGCATGGACTGGATTCCCATTTGACATGGTTTCCTCTTAATATGGAGAGAAAGACTTGCATTGTTCTCAATTATACTTTTAGAGGGGCCAACCCATATGCTGAGCTGGTTTCATGTTACAGTGGAAAACTTTTTCATTCAGGGATGGTCCCAGAACTGTCTGAATTGCAACAATTTAGAGTTGATTTATGGAACCAATATGTAAGTGAACAAATATTTAGAATGTTCCACACGGTGCTGAGTTCTATAAAGGAATATGGAAGTGCCTGAACATGTGGTTTTTTTGTTGTTAGTCACCATACAGTACATCATTTGTTTTTGATGGAGTGTTCCATGATTCATTGCTTGCATATAACACCCAGTGCTCCGTGCAATCCATGCCCTAATACCCCTCACCAGGCTCACCCATCCCCCTTCTAAAACCCTCAATTTGATTCCTGGAGTCCACAGTCTCTCATGGTTCATCTCCCTGTCCGATTTCTCCCCCTTCTTCTTTCCCTTCTCCTAATGTCCTCCATATTATTCCTTATTTCCGTAGATAAGTGAAACCATATGATAATGGTCTTTCTCTGACTTATTTCACTCAGGATAATCTCCATCCATGTTGATGCAAAAGTTGGATGTTCATCCTTTCTGATGGCTGAGTACTATTCCATGGTATATATGAACCATATCTTCTTTATCCATTTGTCTGTTGAAGGGCATCTCAGCTCTTTCCACAGTTTGGCTATTGTGGCCATTGCTGCTTTGAACATCGGGGTGCATGCGGCCCTTTTCACTATATCTTATCTTTGGGGTAAATACCCAGTAGTGCAACTTCAGGATCATAGGGTAGCTCTATTTTTAATTTCGTAAGGAATTTCCACACTGTTTTCCAAAGTGGCTGCACCAACTTGCATTCCCACCGACAGTGTTAGAAGGTTCCCCTTTCACCACATGCTCTCCAACACTTGTCTTATCAATTTTGGCCATTCTAACTGATGTAAGGTGGTATCTCAATGTGGTTTTGATTTGAATCTCCCTGATGGCTAATGATGAACATTTTTTCATGTGTCTGTGAGCCATTTGGATGTCTTCTTTGGAGAAGTGTCTGTTCAGGACTTCTGCCCATTTTTTGACTTGATTATTTATTTTTCGGGCATTGAGTTTGAAAAGTTCTTTATAGATTTTGGATATTAGTTTACCTTGTCATTTGCAAATATCTTCTCCCATTCCATGGGTTGTCTGTTTTGTTGATTGCTTCCTTTGCTGTGCAAAAACTTTTGATCTAGATGAAGTCCCCAAAACTTCATTTTTTGTTTCCCTTGCCTTTGGAGACAGGTCTTGAAAGAAGTTGCTGTGGCCAATGTCAAAAAGGTTACTACCTATGTTCTCCTCTAGGATTTTGATGGATTCCTGTCTCACATTGAGGTCTTTCATCCATTTTGAGTTTATCTTTGTGTACGGTGTGAAAGAATGGTCGAGTTTCATTCTTCTATACATAGCTGTCCAATTTTCCCAGCATCATGTATTGAAGAGATGGTCTTTTTTCCATTGGATATTTTTTCCTGCTTTGTCGAAGATTAATTGACCATGAACACGTGTTCTACATCCTCCCATAAGTTACTATCGGGGTAGATAAGGCTTATCAGCAAACTTGTGAGGTAAGAGAAGACTTCAGAGAAAGCATTTGCAGCTAAGCGGGAAAGAGACAACTTCAAGGCAGGGTGGGGGCGGGGGGAGTTTCTTTAAGGAAAAGTCCAGTTTGGTGGAGAGACAGGAATCAGGCTTTTGAGGCAGGCAGCGCTGCAGGAGTGCCTGAGCACAAGGGAAATGCGGATGTCACACACACAGGCACACGGTGATTGCTAGGAAGTAGGTCTCTGAAGGATTTCAGGAATACCTTACTCTTCTCCTGGCCCTTCCATCTGCGAGTGACCTTGGGCAGTAGACCAGGCACAGTCCTTAACATTTCACAGCTGAAGGAAATGAAGACATGAAATTCAGCGGCTGTGAATCACCTGAGGTCATGTAAGGGAAAAGACAGAATTCACCTGCCCCTTGGTGCCCCTGTGCCTGCTGTGGGACAGAGATGCAGCAGTCTGGAGAGGGACCGGATTCCCTTAGCGCCTCAGAGATACTGAAGGGGATATTGGTTTGGCGGATTTAAAGGAGACCGAAGTCACAGTAACATCACACGAGAGGTTTGCTTTTCTCTCCCATACAAGTTCAAGCTGGCAGGCCGTCCAGGGGAACCAGGGATAGACAGCTTTAGTCCACAAGGTCATTTTCCTGTCTCTAAGCCCCAGGAGGCTGGTCTACCCGGCAGCATCAGTCTGGTCTTTTGGTTCAAGGAATGGGAAGTGACTTTGCTACATGCTCTCTTCAATTCCCATCGTCACCTGTTCTCCTCACCCGGTGAGGACTCCCTGTCTCGTGCTGCCCTTGCCTTTATAGCTTTCCTCCACCGTCCCCTTATTAAATGGTTCCAGCTGGTACCATCTGCACACTGCAGGACCCTGACTGGTAGTCGGCTAGGGATGTCGCTTTCTTTTGCCCTGTTTCACCAGGATTATCCTCACCAACATGGGTATACCCGACTCACCACATTCTGGCCCACTTGAAGGGGAAAACGATGAACGAGAGTGTCTTAGTTTTCTATTGCTGCTATAACCAATTACCATAAACATTGTAGCTTAAGAAAACACGTTTTTATCTTACAGTTTTGTAGGTTAGAAGTCCGACACGGGTCTCACTCGGCTAAAATCAAGGTGTGTTCTTTTCCAGAGGCAGTGGAAGAGAATCCCTTTCCTTGCTTTTTCTAGTTTCCGGGATCCACTTCCTTCTCTGTCTTGAGAGCCAGGAATGTCAGAACAAGTCCTTCTCGTGAGGGGCTCTCGCTCTCTCTCTCTCTTCCACCTTCCTCTTCCACTTTTAAAGACTCTTACATTTACACGGGACCCACCTGGGAGAGCTCAGGCTAATTGCCCCACTTCAAGGTCAGCTGATTCGAACCAGAATTCTGTCTGCCTCCTTAATTCCCCTTTGCCGTGTAACATAACACAGTCCCAGGCGATGGAGGTTAGGACATGGATATCTTCTGGGGTCATTATTCTTGCTTCCCACGGAGGTTGAACAGCTTCCTTTTAAGGTTGTGTCCTTGAAGTCGCACATAACACTCTCACAAATATCCTCCCAGCCAGAATTCAGTCACATGGTCACACTGAACTGCCAGGGAAGCTGAGAAATATTTCTCTAACTAGGCAGCCACGTGCCTGTTTAGAACATGGAGGAATCCTATTCCCAAAAGAAGGAAGGAAGACAGTAGATACTGGACAGCAGTTCTCTTGGTTTCCCTTCATCTTGCCACCTTGGTGCTGTGGGCCAAGGGCACTTAACTCCTGGCCCCCAGCTGCCCCTCACCTGAGACTGGTTTCTAATTTAGGAGAAGATAGAATTGTTTCCTTAATGGACCACACCGGCTCCTTCATAGTGATGTTTCCTGATCTTCACAGTGATTTTCTGATGAGACTAGCTGGTTTGCCAATGTTTCTATCTGACCTCTGGTAACAGGGCTTCCTCACATTTACCGGCCACAGACTCCGTGGGCGACGGACCTGGTACGCTCTCCGCCATCTTGCTCTCCCTTCCACAGTCACGGTCACTGTCATGGATCCTGTCTGCTGCCCTGTCACTGAGTGTTGCCTGTGTCAGTCTCTATGAGCCTGGCCACGACTCTCTGTCTCAGCCCTGGCTCTCTATCTCCTGCCCTTCCCTCTACCGCTGCTCTGAGACGCATGGAGTTCAGTGTAGACTTCTCTGTTCCGGTCCCTCACACACCACGACAGCCTTCCCAGTGCCGGGCAGATGTGGTGTTCACTCACCTCAAGGCTGGGAAACTATTAGAGTCATTATAACAGAAGGAAAGACCACGTATTCATGTTGATGTAAGGCAGAGCCATGAGCTCTTCCCTGAAAACTGACGGAGGCTTCTCGATGCAGATACACAGATCTAAAACCAAGAGAGGGTAAAAATCTGACACTCGTCACAATTACATTCAAATGCCTCACAGGCAAAATTTTACTCCCTATACCTGACTTTGGGCTCCAGTGTCTAAGGAAGTATGTTTTTACTAGATGACACAACAGTTGCACCATTGAATTAGAAACCTACCAATAACCAGCTCTTTCGGGATAAACAGGCCAAAGAAGGAGGGATTATCATTTTGATTGGGGTCATTGGTCTCAACTCTTAAAGAGAAATAGAGCTTTTGTTACACAGTGGCAGCAGGGAAGGGTATGACTGCAGTCTAGACAATCTGGTCCTGCCAAGTCCAAGGGCAAAATGTAATGTAAGCGCACTCTGTCTTCAGACAGAATCCCAGAGAAGGAGGTTTGGATCACTCTACCTGGTAAAGAGATGCTTGCTGAAGGCGGAGGGAGGATGGAATGAGTAGGAAAGCAAGGCCATTAATCCCAACGCAGCCTCTTGAAGAGTTCACAGAAACGAGGTCTGCAACTCAATCTGTGTTCCCCATGTGAATTTTGTAGGTATTTATATTTATTATAAAATATAAAAATGTGTTTAATTTCCTTTTTAGTTCCCTTCTCTCCCCACGACTCTATACTTGATGTGTGTTGGTGGTAAATGCTATCATTTGGATCATCAGTTGAGGGACATCGGAGACCAAATTGTAACAGAAATGGAAAAGGGAGAGAGCATCAGTGAGTGATGGGACTTTGGGTTGGTTCCCTTGAAGACCCGGTGGATGTGCTTCCAGAAGGCTGAGCAGAGGCAACATGGCGTTTGGTAGAAGGGTTTGTTTTGTTTTAGAATCAGATGTTGGATGAAGAATGTATCATGATATTAAGAAAAGGTGGACTGTGATGGAAATTTGTAATTTTTTGATGCTTGCCATCAAAACACTTCCCACCTTGGAAGATCCAAACATACGTGGAGAGAAAACTCCACACACCCCCCCCTCCCACAATACCAAAGCTAAAAGGGGGTAGATGTTCTGTCTTCTCCCTGGCGGTCAGGGCACATGAAAGGCTCAGGCAGTTGGATATTTCTCCCAATATCCAATATGGGATTTTTGTCATGGGAGAGGGACACGAGATGCAAGACAGTTGAGAGTTAACTGGATGGTGCCGAGTGTCCAATAGGGTGAGCATTAACATCCTCACTGCATTGCTCCTGGGGTATGATCTTGGATATATTCCCAGATGCATAATTTTCCCTGGTTACATTTTCCCCAGTCATTTCTTCGACTTTATGTGCTATGAGATTACCTTTAAAGAGATTCCTTTCCTGCATAATAAGCTGTTATTATTTGCATATGTCAATGTTTGCATCCAGGAAGCAGACTGGTAAAATAATATTTAATTTTTTTATTGTTTGGATTACTTGCATTTTTAATATAAGTAGTGCTGAAATGATTATTCACAAAGCTTTTCTCCCCTGTATTTAAGATTATTTTTTTAATATACGGGTTCAACTGGATCTCAGGTTATATCTTGCTATACATTTTCAGATGACTTTGCAATGTATAAAAGATACTGTTTCACAAAATCTTTGCCTCGGTCACATCTTGAACAACAGATACAGCAAGTAATAGAAATTAGAAATGATTTATCTGAGGAAAAAGATATTTCACATAGGTATATTTTTTAAGATACCCAAAGCTTATTTTAACACATCAAAGTTTAGAAAGCATAACCACTTTTTAATGACAATCTTTCCAAAGTGCATCACATCATTCCTGACCTCATCAAGGGCCAATCCCCGATCCCTGGAGGCCCAGAGGAGATGAGGAGTTTATCTCTCGCCCTTGGACTTGATTCCTCAGATCACAGCACTTTCCTTAGAGTTGGGAAATTTTCTGCCTCTGGTGACCTCGACAGCCTCCAGGTCAGAGGACAGAAAGTCCTCCCTCTTTAACCCTTCCCACACTATTACTTGCATAGTCTCCTACCACTGCAAAGCTAGAACAGTTGAATGTTGCTATTGTAAACAGATAACCATACTCGTCAAGTTAAGTGTCTCATCTGTCCAGGGGTGGAAGTCAGTATCCTGGTGGGAAGGCTGGAGTGTCTTCTACCCTCTATGCTGGAGTACACAACTTAGATTTTGTGACAATCTGCATCGCAACTCTGGTTCAGGTTGTGTGTCAGTTTCCAGATGTCTCAGTGCTGAATATATAGAGCATTGCAATCAGGAACTTTGAGAGAAATTTCTGGTGGGCTTTCCGGTAGAAAAATTTCACTTTGTTCTTCAGGCTCTCCAGGGAAACTGCAATTTTCCTAAATTACGTATGTTTTAAGAAATTTCATATTTATGTGCAATTCTAAGACCTCTTCCTTGATTGTAAACCCATTTTTTATGAGTCAGTCCTTAAGGAATATGGCTGCAGCTGCTTTCCTCTTTCATACATCAATGTTGCTGCCTATCATTTCTTATTCAAAACTGTGGGGCCAAATTCCCTTACAGTAATCCCTCTGAAGGATGGCTTTCACAAACAGAAGTGAAGGTGCTCGGTTATATATCATACATGCAAAAAAAAGAAGTTCATGCAAAAATCATAGACCCTTTTTGAAATGAGAAAATCTGATCTTTCACACAAAACAATAACATTGGGATTGCTGGTGTTTCAAAAATCAGTAGCACATTTTACAGAAAAACTGCTTACAGACAAATTACAAAAAGTACTTCAATATTTATCTTTTTGAATATTGTTCCAGTGCCATTTGGGGCAAACAGAACCCTTTGGTTGAGAGAACAAATATAGAGGGAAGTGGGTAGAAAAACACATTACATTTTTGAATTGTATGCATTTTGTTCAGAATAATTGTTTTAGAGATAAAGCAAATCCAAATTAAAAATAAAACCCAGGACAATCTAGCACATGCCATCCAGATTCATTCCATCCTAGTGTTAGAGACATTGATGTATTTTAGCTTAATTTGTTTAAATTTATTTTTATTCTGCTTTATTGTAAAAACATTTAAGATGAGATCTATTTTCTAAACACACATGTAAGTGTGCAATACATTGTTGACTTACATACAATGTATAGCAGAACCCTACAATTTACCCATTTCACTTCGCTGGAACTTGATGCCCATCGATTAGTAATGCTTTTACCCCCTGCAAGCCCCATCCCCCCACAGGCAACGTATTTCACTTTGGTTTATTTGACTGAAGTGATAATTAGTAAACAGAATACTTATTTATTTTGCACTTGTCATATGTAACACATTATTTTTACATTATGAAAGGGAAAGGAGGGCAAGAGGAAAGGTTTCTGAAGCCAGAGACAATGTCTGTACTTCCTCCTTTCTCTTCCATGTGGAAAAGCATTTCCTTGGTCCAGGTCAGATCTTTGGCTAGGAGCGGGCTCCAGAGCCAGAGGAGGTGGGGCTGACCATTTCTGTTTCCCAAGTTCAGCACAGCTCCTCAGGCTTCCTTGTCAGAAGCCAGAAAAGAAGGCAGAGGTGACTCACCTTTCGCCTCTGCCTAACTATAGCAAGTAGCATATTTGTTTCCTTGTTCGACAATCTCGTTTTTAATGGCAACAACTTGATCTTCCAGCTGTTTCAGTTGCTCTGCTTTTTCTTGTCTACTCAGATGCAGATCTCGGATCTTCTTTTCTAAATCTGAAACAAGAAAACGAAGGAAAGGAGAGATTGGGTTTTGGTGGATTCTTCCTGGATACCTGCCTTATATGAAACATGGGGATTTCTGTGCCTCTTAAAGACATATTTAACTTTGCGTTGTGATTCAACAGACAAAACATTTATTGTCACCAGGCTTTTCAAGGTTTTCGCACATATCAGAACAAACTGATGTTTTAGTCTAAAAAGTATTTTATATCCAATGGCATTTATCAATGCCAGTCAAAAGCTTGTTAGAGTTTGTTAGAAATGAAAAGGTGAAGTATGAGCCTTGACTGGACTTGGTGAATATTTCCACAGGTTTACTCTTGCTGTTTTAACTTCACTTTTTAACATGTGTTCACCACTTTAGGGGTTCTCAGTCTTTCAGTAAAAAAAGACCGACATTTTCATTTCTTCATTCTGCTCTGCAGATATTCAAGCCCCTGAACAAGAAAAGCAAAGTGATACCTTCCACTCTTACCCATCCATCCATTCATTCATCCATCTGTCCATCCATCCATCCATCCATCCTTCCATTTATCGATCTGTCCATCTGTCCATCCATCCATCCATCCATCCTTCCTTCCTTCATTCCATTGATCCATCCATCCATCCATCCTTCCATTTATGTCTTTCTGTCCATCCATCCTTCCTTCCTTCCTTCCATTTATCCATCCATCCATCCATCCTTCCTTCATTCATTCCATTGATCCATCCATCCATCCATCCATCCATCCATCTGTACTTCCATTTATCCCCTCTTCATTCAACAAATACCTGGGAATTATAGTAAACCCCAGCAAGGAGCCCACAGAATATTGGATGGAAGAGGTAGAGAGGGCCACAGTTAAGAGTGTGAAGTACCTTTAGAAAAAGAAACTTCTCATAGGTTGAAGTGGAACTTCTTAAAGAAGGAAGGCAAATGTCCCACTTTACCCAGACAGCTCAAACCTGGATCATGAGGGGGAAGTTGTCAAACTAGCCTGGAGCATGTGTTTAGAGCAAGGAACTGGATTGCTAAAGAATTTGGAAACCGTCTGGTGAACAAAAGATGAAGATGAACTAACTGGTGATGTTTTATATAGAGGAAGAAGAAGATTCGGGGCATGTCCCGTAGTTATTTTCAAGTATTTGAGGCCGATGAAAGCAGAGGAAATGTGTTTTGTCATCCTGAGGAAATAGAATGAAACCAGCAGGTGAAACCTCCATGAAGGAAAATTTTGTCTGATTTTAAAGAACTTTCTAGCAGTCACAGCTGTTCAAAGAAAGAGCTGCCACGGGAGGTGGTGAGCATTCCGTCTCTCAAAACTTAAATATAGATCATTTGGGGTTGAAAAAGAGATTCAGCACTGGACGTGTATTTGTGCTAACAGGAAAAAAGACCCCTGCACCTCTTTCATAGAAGTCAATGAGGCTGTGAGGGTTCCTCTTTGCCTCATTCACATCCATTCTCCATCCTGCTCTGTCCTGGAAAGCTAGCTTCGGTGGATGACATCATCTGGCTCCCGGGATCTCTGGAGTTCATTCACGCTTGGCCACTGGACAGTTCAGAGAAGTGATCGGGGATGGGAGGGGGAGGGGAGAGTGAACAGGCTGTCCCTGTGGAGCCAAAGGGTTCTGGCAGTCCTTCCACCTCTCCCCTCAGCCTGCAAGGAGGCGCCGTGCCTGTGGCTCCATCAATCAGAGAGTGCCATCAGAGCATTCGCCCTCCCTCGCCCCCTGCTCCCTCGAGCCCAGGGATGCTGACGGCTTCTCAGTGAAGCCAGTCACACAACCCCACCCCACACCCTCAGTGGAGTCTCGGGATTCCTGTGAGTTTGTAAGAGTTCCTCCCATCAAGAAGTAGAGGCTATTTGCCCTCTGCCCTCAAACCGGGTCCAGCTGGGCCTGTCGGGGTGGCCAACAGGAAGTAAGAGAAATCAATGTGCAGGCCTCAAGGGTCTTAGGGTTCCTGTGCTCATTGTTGGGAATCCTGACGCAAGCGAGCTGAGCCTCCTGGGCTGAAAGAGCCCGTTGAAAGAGGGCCCAGCCTTTCAGTCAAGCTGACCCCAGACTGACCAGCCAATGGACCCATCAGCCGAGAGTAGCTGCTCGGGTCACCAGGCACAGACCTGCAGAAGAACCACCCAGGCAACCCACAGAAAAACCAGGCATGGTTGTTGTTCTAATCCCCAGATATGGAGGGTGCTTTGTTATTCAATGAAAAGATAACCGAGCCAACTCTGGCTCAGTGATCCAGAATTATCTCCAAGTGTGCTGCCTGGTGGACTGGCACAGGGACTGGCACAGAGTTCTGTGGAAGGGCCCTGGCTGTGGCCTGGAGGCATTTCTCCACTCTCTCCACTTTGACCCTGCCAAGGTAAGGAAAGGCTCCTTTCTGGGCTCCCCTGGCCACTTCTTCCTACCGGGGGGGACGAGAGCGCCGCCCTAGTGGGTCAGACCCTTCCCCAGTCGCAGCGTCAGCAAGGCGGCCAAGCCCATGTCTTATTTTCTTCCCTTGCTGAGCTGTGAAATCAGCTTTAAGAAGAGAGTCAAAAAAGTGGAGTGTATGATTTTAGACCTCGCCTAGAAGGAAGGCCCCTGACTTCTCTTCTGACCTAATTTCAAAAACTGTGGAAGGTCTTGTCTACGGGTATAAGTGGAAACAATTTGGGCCTCAATATAAAACATGAGACAGAAAATATCCTTCCTGCTTTTGCTCCTTTGCTTAGTTCTGGAAATAACAGCAACTGACTTTTGAATCTTTCCTAGTAATTCCTTTTTAAAAGTATTAGGAAGGGGCACCTGGGTGGCTCAGTGGGTTAAAGCCTCTGCCTTCAGCTCAGGTCATGATCCCAGGGCCCTGGGATCGAGCCCCGCATCGGGCTCTCTGCTTGGTGGGGAGCCTGCTTCCTCCTCTCTCTCTCTCTGCTTACTTGTGATTTCTGTCTGTGAAATAAATAAATAAAATCTTTTAAAAAAAGTATTAGGAAAATACTGAAAAGGACAACTGTGTAAATCATATAAATGTCAGAGATGTAAATTATATAAATAATTATATAAATGTAAAAAGTGGTGTTTTTCCTTTTCACTCTCCTCCTCCCCAGAAATGATGAATGTTAATGGTTTGGTATGTATATTTCCTGACTTTGGCCCACACCAATGTTGCATTTTCATTTTTTTTTTCATGTCATGGTGGTGATATGAGTGGTTCTAAGGCCAAAGATTCATTTTACAACAAAGAAGCATTATAAGTGAGGAATCTTGGTTGTTTGAATATCTTGAGAGTTACTTATATTCCAAATGAATATGACTAACTTTAAAGTTTTGGAGACAATAAATGCAACCAAAAGGAAAACTAGACCACTCATCATTGGCTATTTCTTGATGATTTTGAGGTAGTTGCTAAGGACATGATGCCTTTCCAGAAAAACCATGAGTACCCATTGTGGGGAAAAAAGATTCTAATTAACTTCCTGATTGTGTGTATTCCATGTTTACTACACTGGGTGTGCATCCAAATTTCCATTTTTGATCAAAATCCTGGTCGAGGCTATGGTTCCTTCTGGAATGTTACCTACAGATCTATATGAGATGACCAGTGCCTTGGGGTCTAGATCATAGGGATTCTAAAACAGTTATTTGCATAGGAGGAGAAAATAAGCAGCATAGGTTAGGACAGGGTTTCCTAAGTTTCTCAACATCCACACCCTTAGAACTCTGGGCAAATAATTGTTCATCATGGGGCTGTCCTGTGTATTAAGAATGTTTACAAGCGTCCCTGGCCCCCATCCACTCGATTCTAGTTGTACCCCCTAGTTGTGAGAAGCAGAAATGCCTTCAGATACTTCTCTCCCCAGGGAAGGAGAGAAAATCACTCCTGGGTGAGAACCAGGGTGTAAGGAAAAGGGCAATTCCGGTTGACCAAAGGCAATGGGCATTTGTTCTGATGAACACAGTGAAGACTCACTGATATCCTTTGAAGTAAAACCATGCAAGTGGCTTGTTATAAGGCAGTCCCCCAGCCCACTGACCCAATTCCTACTTCCTTGACTTGGTGGGCTCATAGGTAGTTGAACTGTGCCAATGATAAGTTGGTATAAATTCTACCAGGAAGGCGGAGTATTAGGTTACTGTCAAATTGGTGGAGCGTGTAATAGAATCGATTGAACTCCCATATGATCCAGTAATCCCCTTTCTGGGTATAGATCTGAAGGTAATGAAATCGATATCTCAAAGAGATTATCTGTGTTCCTATGTTCATTGCAGCATTATTCACAATAAACAAGATATGGCAGTAACCTGAGCGCCCATCAATGGATAAAGAAAATGTGGGATGGGGTGTGTGTGTATAAAATTCAACCATAAAAAAAGAAGGAGATCCTGCCATTTTCAACAACATAGATGAACCTGGAGGACGTCACACTAAGTGAAAATAAGCCAGAGAGAGAAAGACAAATACTATATGCTCTTGCTCCTATGTGGAGCCTTAAAAAAAAAAAAAAAGGCTAGAACTCACAGAAGCAGAGAGAAGAATGGTGGCTGCCAAGGTCTAGAGGGTGGGGGAAATGGGGAGAGGCTGGGCAAAGGTACAGACTTCCAGTTTGAAGATGGAAAGCTTCTGGGGATCGAATGTTCCGTGTGGTGCTGACTTGTTGACGATATTGCATTGCACCGTACATGTGCGTCGATCTTAAGCATTCTCGCCATAAAAAGAAGTAACTATGTGAGCAGATGGAGGTGTTGATTACCTTAATCGTGATGATCATTTCACAACGTGCATGTCCATCAAATTGTCACACTGTACACTTGAAACAGACACAATTTCACCTGTCACCCAGACCTCAATAAAGCTGGGAGAAAAGAAGAGTTACCTGCTATTCTTCTTATCTTGTCCTCTGTATCCGTGGCCAGTTTTTCCACTGCACCTTTTAGCCGTTCCACTTTTTCCAAAGTTACCTTTGTCAGTCCTACAGCACCGGTCTTATGTTGAAGAACAGCGTATTGGCTTCTCAGCTCTGCAAACTCCTGCAACAGAGCCATACACTCCCATCACCAGAAAATATTTACAAGGCATGCACCCATGCACGATATTTGCCTGATACTGTTCCAAAAAGGAGCAAGAAGAAAACCGCGATCCAGTCAATATGCTTGAGTCACCCTGACACTTCCAGGCTTTAATTTGCATTGTTTGTTTTATCTTTTTTTTTTTTTTAGCAGGATGAAAAACTCCTCAGTTTTGGTTAATTAAAAATGAAATTGCTTTGTTATAAAGCAGCAATCATGACTTCATGCGAAGGCAGCTATTTATGGGACACCAATCATTTGCCCTAAATGACTTAAGGTGAGAGATACAGAGGACAGGAGTGATGCCATCCTGCCTGTGACAAATCTCTGGGTCAGCTGGGTGGGACAGCAGCCAGTGAAGGATGAAGGGCAGAGTGATCGGTGACGCTTTACAAGCACGGTTAGGTTTTTGTGGGCAAAAAGGTACGAGAGATGGGAGGCGGGAAGGGAGGTCCAGATGTTAGTATGAAGCCTGGGCATTAGAATGGCAATCTCGGGGGTCAGCCTCGGTGGCTGACAGTCTAGAATCTGGAACAGCTTAGTGAAGCCCAGGAAGGGAAATGGGGAGAGGATGGACAGTAAATATGTCTCCCAACCTCCCTTCCATAGAAAATGTGCTCAACTCCCACATCTGTGGGAAAGTACCCAGCACATTAGGAATGAAAAGCAAGAGAATGGACCAATTGTAGGAACACTTTCCCATTTTTCCCGTGTTTAAGCTACCCTATTAACGCAACCAACCAGAGATATCCTGCTGAGAAAATGAGTTGATAGTTTCCTTCAGCAACCTAGATGAATAGGGTATTTTCCACAACTGTTTAATTAACTCACTCTGACTTTTGTAACTTGACCTATTCTCTTTGGCAGGTGACTTTCACTTCTTTGTTTTCGTGATAGGTTATGTGATTGAGTTAGAGTAAAGGGTAAATGCACCCAAGACAGACCAATGGCACGAGTCCTGGACGTCTGAAAGGAAGGAAACCCTGGACGAGGACACCACTGG
Organism: Mellivora capensis; assembly: GCA_004024625.1. Taxonomy (NCBI): domain Eukaryota; kingdom Metazoa; phylum Chordata; class Mammalia; order Carnivora; family Mustelidae; genus Mellivora; species Mellivora capensis. The sequence goes on along the minus strand of PISX010000061.1, from coordinate 189,210 downwards.
TAGTCCTAGGAGGAGGAGATGCAGGGAGGAAACACTCCATCCTAATTTGGTCAAAGGACTTCTGTCTTCCCTGGAATCACCCTCCACGACAGAAGAGCCTTCATGCCCATCGGGATCCCTACTAACACACGCCACTGAGCGCGGTCCTGCAGTAAGGGAACTGCTGATAAATGGCACAGTGAACTGAGGTCAGAGGATTAGCCTTCAAAGAGGCTCTGTCTGTCTGCTCTCGGTGGCACCAGCAGGGCTAATGACCTGCTTGAGGTCCCCAGCCTGGCGTTGGGCTGATGCGGCCTGAGCGGTCGCCCGGGCGGCTTGCTCTCTGTTCCTTTGCAGCTTGGTCTGCAGCCCGGAGAGCCTGTCCTCCAGCACTGACGACTGCTTCGCTAAGTCCAGCTCATTCTTGGTGTGCTTGGCTTCCTTTTCAGCCTGTTGTTGATGTAAAGACCAGAGAGGAGAAAGTCTCTTTAGGCAACAGACAACAAAAAGACAAATGATATAATTACCCCTCAGAAAATAAGCGAGGTAGGAAGGGAGAAGGAATCATCCCTTCGCTTTTCTGGTCCATTAAAAACAATGTTGTAAGAAAATATTTCAGAGGGGCGCCTGGGTGGCTCAGCGGGTTAAAGCCTCTGCCTTTGGCTCAGGTTGTGATCCCAGGGTCCTGGGATGGAGCCCCAGGTCCAGCTCTCTGCTCAGCAGGGGGCCTGCTTCCCCCCCCACCGCCCCCCGCCTCTCTCTCTTCCTGCCTCTCTGCCTACTTGTGATCTCTGTCTGTCAAATAAATAAACTAAAAAAATATATATATTTCAGACAAACACAAGGTCACAGAAGCAACTATGACACATATCCATGGTGGCCAGGTTAAGAATAAAGCCCTACCAGCGAGCTAAGCTCTTCTCACACCCCCTCATTCCCCACAAAGGTAACCACTATCCTGAATCTAACACTTGTCATTCCACGCACTTCTGTTTTTTACGAGATCCCGTGCAGCATGCCTAACATATGCGGTATTTTTTTAACTTTATACAAATATATGATGCTGCGTATTTCTGCAACTTGAATTTTAATTCAACATTATGCTTGTACAGTTCTTCCTGGCTAATTTGCATAGCTCTTGTTTATTCAGTTTCAGCAATTTAAAGCATTCCATTGTTTGAAGATACAATTTATATTTCTATTCTCCAGCGGATGTGGGTGGCTTCTCATTTTTCCTCCTTACAAACAATAATAAACATCTTATCTTCCTTTCTTCTTTCCATGGCTCTGTTTGGCCCATCTAGCAGTCAGATCTGACTGGCCATCTGTTAGCTCTTGTATCTTGCTCTTGGGTCATAATTTCAACACCTTCTTTGATTTTTGCAGGCATAATGAACATTCTGATTTTGTATTCTACATGGAGTACCTGTCTTATCCGCAGACGCTTGTTTCCTGTTTCTGGTGCCTTTGCTTGAGGCAATTTGTTCTTTTATGTGTTTTGGGAGACATTTTTGAGGCTCGGTTTGAAGGTGCATTCCTCGGGAGGGGATTTCCGCTGGCCTCTAGCAAGTACCTTGGGCACTATCGGCCCACGACCACTTTAAGGCCCCACTGTTGTTTGGGCCACACAGGTAGTGTGAATTCTACCCTCAAACTCGTGTAAGAGCCGGCCAGTGGTTAGCAATTCTTAGTGAAGACCTTCCTCCCCCACAGCAAGTGTCTTTATTGGCACTGCTCCTGCACGCGCACGTATGTGTGTGTGTGTGTGTGTGTGTGTGTAGCCGTGTGCATGTACACATGTATGTGAGTCCATGCAGCTGTAGGGAGTAGCAGCTGAACATTTTCACTGAGAATTTGCCTTTCCAAGCGGGGGTCATATGCTCTCCTTTCGTGGGCTTTGTTTTCTGTCTCTGCTCATGGAGAGGATTAAAACCAACAGCTCGGGCGCCTGGGTGGCTCAATCATTAAGCATCTGCCTTCGGCTCAGGTCATGATCCCAGAGTCCTGGAATCAAGCCCTGCATTGGGCTCCTTTCTCCGCGGGAAGCCCGCTTCTCCCTCTCCCATTCCCCCTGCTGTGTTCCTCTCTCGCTGTGTCTCTCTCTGTCAAATAAATAAATAAAATCTTAAAAAAAAAAACAAAAAAACCTGACAGCTCTCCTACACCAGCGATTGGCGGATATCCTCCGCCTACCATCAGGTTCATGCTTTGTTCTCTCTCTGGATTCATACTTCCCCATCGTGTTTGGCCTCTGAAGATTTCCTCCATCTCTTTCTAATTCAGGTACGTATTAAATTAAAAAAATATATATCCCAGACAACATTTTGGGTTTTTTTCTACTAGGAGGGTTCCGCAGGAGCCCTGGCCTACCATATTTGTAGGGGGGAAAAAAAACTCCAAAAACCTTCTTGTTCCTTTGGACATATATTTTTTTTAAGAGCACAAATCTACAGCTTTCCTGTAAAGGACCAGAGAGTAAATGTTTTATGCTCTGTGGCCCATGAAGTCTCTATTGTAACCACTTAGCTCTATGTCACTGTGGTGCAAAAGCAGCCATAGATAATACGGGGCTGGATTCCAATAAAACTTTGTGATTTTGGATAAAAACAGAAAAACAAAACAAAAACATTTGCCCCACAGGCTGTATTTTGCCATCCCCTGTTCTAGCGTATATGCCTCGCATGGGAAAACCTGGAAGCCTTGTTTTTTTGGGGGGGGGTGTGCTACCCTATATTTGCAATCTGTTCATGTCTAACCTCTTTATTTCCTGGTGCACTACTTCCTGTTCCGTCACTTTCTGCTTTTCTTTTCAAAATGCGTGTATTTAGATCTGTACAACCCAGCTGAAAAACAGAGACTGGGAGCTGGCATTCTATGGGGAAAGGGAAGGACCGGAGGACAGAGCCTTGGAGGAAGACACATCACACAGTTTGGGACTAGGTCCCATCCTGTCCTCCCGCTGCCAGACTTCCTCTCCCAGATCCATAGTGTGGGTTAAACCAGGCCTGGCTCCCACCGAGCTCTGGATGGAACACTATCTTTTGGGTGAGATATCCTTTCAGTCCTAAGATACTCGGATGAGATTTCATGCCAAACCTGCCAGTTACGAAAACCTGGCAACAATGAACTTTATTTCTTTGCCTTGTGAGCTCTAATAACTCTATTACTTTCCCTGGAATCAGAAGGGTTATACTCCCGCCTCAAATATACCTTTAATTAGCTGTGTGACCTCAGGCAAGTCACTTAACCTCCCTGAGTCTCTGTTTCCTCATTTACAAGCTGGTAGTAGCACCTGCTTGGTCCCCAAGGAAGGGTCAGCACTGACGAACTGATGCTGTAAGAACTCCGTTGAACATCAGTTAAATGCATCACACTACCACCCTTTCATTGTGTCCTATAATCATCCCATCAGGCAGGTCAGGCAAGCATGACATTGGCCCATGTCAAAACCAGGCTGTCTCCACATTCAAAATCCTTTTCGGGTTACTTTCCAAGAAGATAAATACCTGTAGTGCTTTCTCTTTAATTTTCTTGATCTCCGCCGTCAGCTGAGTAATGGTAGAGTTTACCCATCCTTGGGTGACGTGAACTTGTTGCAACTTATTCAGCGTTTTGTCAAGATTTAATAGAACATTTGCTGCTTTTCTAAGGTAGGATATTAACATGTCAGATTAGATAAATACACAATTATTCATTTGTTTCACCTTGGGAGTCTATTCGGCTCCGTGAAAAACTTAGCTGAATTATTTATAAAGCAAATTTAAATTGCTCTTATGCAAGGCCAAATCCCGAAATCTTTATTTTGAGAAATAGGTAGGTTGAGATGCCAATAACAACACATATATATGCATATCAAGTAGAGACAGATTTCGCCAGGTATGGAAATCAAAGATACAGGTCTTGTTTATTCTTAATCTGTCATAACGAGAGAAGCTCGAGGACCGTCACTGGCAAGCTTTGAACAAAATAACTATCCTCAGCCAGTTCCCATTCCCTAATTTCTCACACGTCAGCCACACTCTAAATTTTCGCCACAGTGGGGGTGGGAGAGTTAAGAGGCCCCACAGACAGCAAAGAGAACTAAAAGCCCTCCGTTTCCAGGCTGTGTTTATTCAGGTTTATTTAAGCTCCACTGACATTCTAGCTGCCAGGGGGCCCGTCGGAGGTTAAAATCACAAGCATTCCAAGTGATTGTCTATTTTACAGAAATCAGCTCACCTCAAGTCCACACTCCCCAGATACTTGGATCTGTGGGCTCAAGACCACCTTTGGAGGAATGTACCAAGTGAGCGAACTATCAGATAGACCTTTGCAGAGGCATAATTAGAAATGCGTGTGGAAGGGAAAACCAGCTAAACTGCAAAACATCCCCTGCCCCACGCAGCCCTACCTCGCCTCCCAGTGGAGTCTCTCTCTTTAGAAAAGGGTCTATTTTTTTTTTAAAGAGCTGTTTTAGGTTCGTAGCAAAAATGAGCAGAAGGTGCAGAGTTCCCTGCACCCTGCCCCCCGACACTCACAGCCTCTCCAGTTATCAACATCCCTGCCAGAGGTGGACATTTGTTAGCGCTGATGAACCTACATCGACACATCACAGACACCAAAGTCCAGAGTGTACACTGGGGTTCTTTTTGGTGCTGCCCATTCTGTGAGTCTGGACAGATGTGTAATGACATGCATTCATCATTCTGGTGTCTCACAGAGTATTTTTACTGTCCTAAAAGTTTTCTCTCTGCTCCACCGATTCATCCCTCCCCTCAGCCCCTGGTAACTACTGATCTTTTTTACTGTGTCCACGGTTTTGCCTTTTCCAGAATATTCTATGGGTGAACCATACAGTAGGTAGGCTTCCCTTTCTTTACTTCTTTCCCTACAGGTACAGAAGGGGTTCAGGAACCTTCCCTTCTCATAACATCCCCCACCATGTCTTCATATTTAGTCTTTTTCCTTTAAATTTTCAATGTAACTGCTTTTAGAGTAAACTGGGAAAATACCTAAAAATAGAAAAAGAAGCAGAAGTGGAAGGAAGAGCAGGAGGAGGAAGAGGGAGGGGAGGAGGCAGCAGCATAGAAAGAGCAAAAAGACATTATCCAGAAGGGAAAAATGTACCACTAACCGTGTCACCTTTTAAAATATCAGCACTTTCTGCGTGTTTGGCCTACAAAATTTTTTCTTTCCATGATGGAGATCGTCTTCTTTATATAATCTGTTACCTTGTTTTTAAAAACATCAGCAATCCCTGCGTGTTACAAAGAATCCTTCCTCGGCATCATTTTTAACAGCTGTGTGACCATACTGCACTTATTCTTCCTGATTGTAAGTACCCAAACCGGAAGGGGTTGGGCTCACGGGGGAGTCGGCACACTTCAATTATCCGAGTGGCAGGGGACACGGAGAAGGCAGGGCAGCTCTCAACTGTTGGGCGTCCTGACATGATGGCATTGCCACCATCCAGCCGACCCCACCTAAAACCTAAGGCACCAAGATGCCTTTTCCGTTGGCTTGGCTAAGTCGGCAAGAGCAAAAGGAAGCACGAGTTAATGAACACCGTGTACTGTATCTATAGTTTTGCTCCCATGTTAGTCCTGGGGCGCTAGTCTTTGTTTCTTCTATTCCTTGCTGTCATATCTTTTTAGTGTAGTCTTTTAAAAAAAAAATGTAGATCTTCCAAGTACTGTCTATTATGGTAAATGTAGAAAGCAGCAGACATGGGTCAGCAAGAAAGGGAAAAGACACCCATACTCCCCCCACCTGTTAAGATATGGGCAGACAGTTAGTTTATGGCACTGATTGGTCTAAAGACTAATAGGTCACTGCAAAGGTACTCCAAGTCTGTAGCAACTGGGAAACAAGCGTTCCTGCCCACTGCCTCCCATTCCCCAGCTTCCCAAGGCTCCTGCCAACAGCTTAGCCCTCACCCTGGGCACTAACCTACTGGACAGTAATTTCATTTGAACATTAAGTAGCTCCTCACATAGCTGTTTTTCACATGGCCTTTTAGCAGCTGTCCTGGGCGAGCAAGATGAGAACATGAATACTGTACTCACTCAGCATCTTCTGCCTTCACCAAAACCTTCCGGGCTTCCTTGGCTGCTTTATGTAGCCTGTCTTCATCTGCCCCGTAGTCCTCACAGAGCTGCGTCAGCTTTCGCACTTTGTCAAGTTCATGGGTTAGATTCTGCGATGTCACGGGTAGATGGACATCAAGTACGTGATTTGCAACCTTCTCTATATCCTCTGGAGGCACGTTTTCCTCTTAAATAAGAAGGTGGTTTTAGGTCATCGCGTCTCCTTATTGAACTGTATCTTGTAAATGCAACCACAATGAATTCGGTCAAAAGTACATGCACCTGATTGTGTCCCTGGGACACAGGGATTAGACCGTCTACATCCCGTAGATCCTCCTTCATCCCCAGTTTTCCCTTCTCTCTGAAAGAAACACCATTCGTGTAGTGTTGAATACACGCTGCACAAATGGTTGCTGGAAAACTGAAAACCTACAGACTCACGATGTTGTGTATGTTCTGCAAAACATCCTCCTGCGAACCAGTTAAGTCCCGGTTCAAAAGCAAGTACAGTGGTTAGATGCCTGTCACCAAGATTTGAATACAAATGAATGAGACATGGGGGAAGCACCAGGTCTGGACCCAACAAAACTTGATTCTAATCCTCTGTGACATCAGAAAGGCTCACAGTTGTTGCTCAGGACAACCCTACGTGATGCTATCCCTTAAAGTCCTATTTTGAGAAGGGAACTCAACAATTGAGAGTCAAGTCCCAGATGAGTTATGGGTTATCTGGAAACTGTTAAATACACCCCTGCCCTGCTCTTCAGGAAAACAGAATCAGTCTTCCCTGAGAACAGAAGCACCAGATGGACTGTTAGGGTCCAGGATGCTAACACTTTGCGTCGCTCTGGCTCCTTACTGAGGCATAATACTGAATCCCTTGCCGGAAGTTGGAGATCTAGTCCTCAAGGGGCTGACCATCCAGTGGGGGAATAGAAGCCATTCCATATGACTATTAATAACATAAGAACAGAGATGATAAACAAGACGAAATGATACGGGATCCAGAGGGAGGAGAAAATATTTCAAGAAGAACCTCAAAAAGGCACATAAGTTGATCCTGGAGGACAGCAAAGTTTGTACCCATGGAAATGTGGGGTGAAGGCAGGGGTAAAGGCATTCCAAGCTGAGTGAAACTCAGATGCCAAAGTTGGCTGCAGCAAGAAGCCGTTCTCGGATCCTGCTGGCAGCAGAGAGTGGAGTCGCAGTGCAGGGGCTGCATGTCCCGAAAGGCTGGGAGCAGAGCCCAGGAGCCTCGACATGTGAGGCCAAGGAACTCGGACTTTCTTCAGGAGGCAGCGGGCACCAGACACCCTTCCAGTGTTTGACACACATGACGTGAGTCTATATCCTTTTGGCAATCATTTTGTTCTAGCTTTTTAAAATAAAAGGACTATTTTACTTCCTGTCATGTTTTTGGAAAAAAAAAAGTAATGAGTTTTTTGTGTGTGTGTGAATAAATCACAATCATGATTGAAACAGCATGTGCTGTACTCGGAAGTTGGCTCTTGAAAGAGTATTTCCTTTTTTTAAAAAAGTTCTAATAAAATGTGACTAATTTAGCCCCATATTCGTCATCAAACATTTATTGGCATTTGTTATGAGACCGTAAATTCAAGATTTTTATATGGAACTTTCAGGAGAAGTGACAGATAACTTTGTTCATGGGGAATTTCAGACCACAAGGAAAATATAAAGATGGTCACGACGAGCGGAGGAGTGCAGCCACCACAATTTAATAACACTTTGATTTGGGCTTCATAGGAAGGATAGAGGAAGTAGAAATTGGTGAGAGAAGGGTACTGCTTCCTGGGGACCAAGGGTCTTGGGACCCAGATCAGAGATGTTTCTTTTACAGAATAGGATTTTTTCCTTTGCCTAGTCTAATTTTTGTTGTAATAATCTGGAAACAGGTTTTTTTTTAATTCATTGGGGGTAATTAAACTTTTTTTTTTAAAATTAGAGATATATTCAGCAGCAATGACAATGAGACCAGTTAGGGAATAGTCTCCATGGCATGAGGTGGAAAGCAGCAGAACTTGCCTTCTGAGCCATCCGTTGGGGCCCAGAAGCATATGACGCCATTTCGCATGACTGGTCTGGCAATTTGGTTTTGGTTTGGTTTTGGTGCCTGAATTGACCTATATATGCAGAAATAGCTAATGTGTTCCTTAAACCAACCAGCTCCTAGATCTGTGTCTAATCAATACCAATCCACCCAGCTAACGCACTGAAAATTTGCTTTTGAACAAACAAAACGTCCAGTAGACCAATCTCATCCCATTTATTTTTACTGCTTATTTTGGTCATTTTTACTGATGACTTGTGCTGCCTCATTTTGTTCTTATTTCGAAAATCAGGACTTGGGCTGAGTTCATATAGTATCTAGAAACATGGAGATAGAAAAAGCAATTGGCCATAGGAGTCTCTTACAACTATTAAGTAGATTCACAAAGTGGTTGCAACGATGGTAACAGACATCCCAGTTGCCTGTTTCATGTGAGGAGCATGTGAGGAAACACTTGTCTGTTTCATGTTTCAGATTCATGTGAGGAGCATTAAGTTATTGAATCTGGAAGACGGTGATGGGGAGAAGAAAGCCTCTTAAGATTTACTCCATATATGGTCATACCCAAGCTGGATTATTTGCAGAGAGGGAAGTTTCAGGTCAATTTCCAGCTGTACTATTTGATTTTTATCTTCAACTACTAATTTAAAATAAACTTCTTAAAAAATAAAATAAAAGTGAACTTCTACAGTAAGGTACAATGAGGGATAATAACATCATAATTATAGTAATAAATGGATCAAATTATTCGTTTCAGTCAATCACAGAGAACCAATAGGAAACTTGGAAAATAGTCTATAATAGTTAAAAACTGATGTTTTAGATACCACTTCACTATAGTATTTGGTATACTAACTGAAATCTGGTATGTTTGATCTCACACAGTCTGTCAGCAGAGAAAATCGTGGAATCATAACATTAAGAAATCTGATAGAATCATCATGTTAGACTTTTTTTCTTAAAAAAAAAAAACCCACATAACTTTAAGTACCCACTTCATTTGTTTGAAATTTTAACTAAATTCTAGGACTTTTTACTAAATTGATCTTGTACAGATAGCCATATATTTTTTGATAGAATTAATATTTGGGAATTATTTTCATTAAGAAATTGAAAATCAAGGGGTACATCATGTTTCTGATTTAGGCATTTCATTTCCACTTAATGTAATTTGAACTCAGTTATGATGTTTGAGTATATATTAAAAAACAAAAAACAAAGAAAAAGAAACAAAACTAGTCCCAGTATATTTTTCTGATTACCTGACAAAAATGTTTTCAGTTTTTTGATTAAGAGATTCATTTTCTCTTCTTCAGATTCACTTTGATTTTTCATATTTCTCAGCTTCTCACTTAGCTGCAAGGCACTGTTTTTGGAGATTTCTGCCAGTTTACTTACATTTTTGAGCTGGGATAAGAAAAAAATAACAATGAGGAAAACACAACAATTAGGCACAGTGTGTGATGTTTAATTACCTAGTTGGATGAAAGGAAACTCACTAAAAACAAAACAGGAGCATAGAGATTAAATAAAAGATTCATTTTAAGGGATTTCTCTATAAGGTGATGTTATTTGTTTTCATTATCATGTTTGCTTAGTGTGAATTTATCTTGTGGCGTCTGGCTGGCTCAGTTGGTAGAGCAAGTGACTCTTGATCTTGGGGCTGTGAGTTTGAGCCCCATGTTGGGTGTAGAGATTACTTAAAAAATAAAATCTGTAAAAAAATAATGTGAATTTATCTCTTCAAACATTATTAGTGATCAAAATTATTTGAAAACTGTGTTGACCTAGTGCTAATGATTTTTCCTGGTACAAATGCAAAACACAAATTCTGTTTTAATGAGACTTTAGCATTCTATAATGTCAGCAAATTACTTAGAACTGCTTACAGTGGTCATAATGTTTAATAAGTTAAGAGCATTTTCTTTTATGTAAGTTAAAATAATTACTCTTCTTGACATTCCTCAAATTCAAAAAATGTACTTTCTCTGAAAGCTAAAAAGAAAGCATTCCTCCTTTTAATAAATGAGTTTGAACTCGGAGCAGGCTACAAAGATAAATTCCAAACATCCTTTATACTTGGTGCAGGAATGATAGGTCTAAAAGCCTTGCCCTCTAGAAGAACAAAGTTTTAATTATGTGATTTGAGAAAACTCCTGAGCTTTTCTTGACATTCCAACAAATTAGAGAAAGAGGGGGAAAAAAAAACACCCCAGAAAGCAATAGGGCAATATCAGCAACAAGTTGAGCTGTATGGAATAAATTAATTGTGACAGAAGTAGGGCTAATTAGCATCAAACACAATTAGGAAAAAAAAGAATCTCCCTTTATTTCCCCACAAAAGGAGCCAGCCTAATTTGAGCCATATGGTTTTTTTTGGAAAAGGATTTAATTGTACTCATTGGAAATGATGAAACGAAAAAAATATTTACATGATGAAAAATATGTATCTTCATTTTTTTGAGAGTTGTCCCTTAATTTTTCTAGAACTTTGAAAACCTTAGAGTGGTGAGCAGTTGCTGAGAGAGATCTTCAAAGTTCCCATCATGAGAAAAAAATCTAAGTGAGGGGATGGATGTTAACCAAACTTCCTGTGCCAATCATTTTGCAATATATACATCTACCACATCATGTATGCCTAAAACTAATACAATGTTCTATGTTAATTATGTTAATTATATCTCTCTCAATAAAAAAAATGGTTAGCGGTAAGAACACATGAAAGTAAAATGAGAATTCCACAAATAAATACTCTGGACAGGAAAACACAAAATTATAAAAATGAAATCTGTGTCGATTAGTCGATGCTGTATTCAGAAAGAGATTGCTAAATTACTTCACTCTTAAAACATCTCTCTGCAATCCATCTTCTGTCACCACTGACTCCTGTGAATTCTCTCACAATCTTTCCTGGCACTCTTCTGCCCCACCTAATCAAGAGGGAAATAGCACACCATTTTATCAACATGAAAACCCCCCGCTCCCACCCTTCCCAGTTCTTCAGTTAGGCGCTGATGAAGCCAGATCCTGCTAGAACATACATCAGGGGCTATCTTTTAAAAGTAAAAGCTTAACACAGGGCTTCTTTAAATGGTGTGAGGTTTCTGGGTTTTTTGTTTTGTTTGGTCTTGGGGTTTTTTTGGTTTTTCTGTTTTGTTTTGTTTTGAGAAGGGGCAGGGCAGTAAGGTGTAATCATTTAAAATTATGTTGAACAATCCAGGATTGTTTTAACCACCAGAATCCCAGACCAGGATTTGTCTTTGTTACGTGCACTGCTGGGTTCCCAACATCTAGATAAATGTGTGGCATATGGCACATCATAGGCACTCAAAGAATATCTGTTGGAAGAAGGAAGAGTAACATCTAAGTGAAAACTAGGTAGCCATGCAGAATTATGACTATGTAAATAAAAATTTGCAACATTCAGGATGTGCAGGATATCCGCCAGCTGGGCTAATCAGAGGCTTGCACCAGGACCTGGATTCGGCAGCGTGTGGAGCAAGGGCTTGGGACCAACTGGGGCTCAGGCTCATGCAGGTGAGGCTCAAGGAGGAAAGTGCAGCTCCTGTGCACATGCATGTGCAGGCAAGCTCGTGTGTGCACACCATATCTTAGCCGTGGTTCTCAGCCCATTCCCAGGCTTGGCCTTCTATCCTCCTGTTGATTCTGAAACCATTTTTTTCAGGAGTCGGTTTCTGTTGCTTACAAACAGGAATGCTGACTGCTATAATATTTAACTTACATATTTTTGGGTGTATAGATATAATTTCATTGAAATAATTTTTTATTTAAACTCAATTAATTCACATATAATGTATTACTTGTTTCCAAGATATAGGCCTATGATTCATCCGTCTTTTATAATACCCAGTGCTCATATTATTGGTAAAGAAATTTAGCTTTTTTTTTTTAAGATTTTACTTAATTATTTGACAGACAGAGAGCATAAGTAGGCAGAGAGGCAGGCAGAGAGAGAGGGGGAAGCAGGCTCCCCGCTGAATAGGGAGCCCAACGCGGGGCTCTATCCCAAGACCCTGGGATCATGACGCGAGCCGAAGGCAGAGGCTTTAACCCACTGAGCCACACAAGCGCCCCAAGAAATTTAGCTTTTTAAGAGATTTTTCTTCTTCATCAAAGATTCTATATATAGTGTCAAAAATGGAGCCAACTAGGGCACACATCATCATCTTGTTACAAGATGAATCTAGTTAGTCACAGAATACCTAAAATTGTATTCATCATTTCCAGGTGAATGTGTAATGTATTCACCAAAAAAAAACCCCAAGGGAAACTAGGCAATTAAAAATTATTCTCATTTATCAATATGATCAGAAAAAATAAATGAAAACAGTTCAAGTTATTAGAGACTCAATCATCAGGTACTTAAATATTAAAACTACTATTTCATGTCTAACAACATCGGAGGGAGTACAAGGCCTAAGGGTGTATTCCTATTACAACATTTTCTAAATCAAATTAAATTTTAACATTGGAATTTGTATATTTAGCCCTTGAATTTGTACAAATTAGTCTTTATTTTGAGAAATCTAAAGTTTTCAAACCTTTAAGGCTAAGAGTCTCCAATTTTTTTATGTAGTGTTTGCTAGAAAAGAAACATCCATGTGAGTCTATGTCCTGCAAACATAGACTTTGAGTACTTTCTCTTCTCCCGCTCTCTCCATACACACAAACACATATACACACACACATGCACGCACATGTACACACATATATGTGATACATCTATAATAGAAAATGTCAATATTCACATGTACTTTTAAATGTACATTTATACACACATCTGTATTTTTAATCCTCTGGTTCCAAGCATAAGAACACCTAATATTGGACGCCCGAGTGGCTCAGTCATTAAGCACCTGCCTTCGGCTCAGGTGATGATCCCTCAGGGTCCTGGGGGAATCTGCTTCTCCCTCTCCTGCTCCCCCTGCTTGTATTCCCTGTCTCACTGTGTCTCTCTCTGGCAGATAAATAAATAAAGTCTTTAAAAAAAAAAGGGGGGGGGGAAGACCACCTAATATCTAGAATCTACCCTTTCACCTAGAAGCTAAATGGTCGTTTTAAACATTTCAGTTTGCTTTTTTCTTCTTATTGCTACAGCTTTACAAATAAAACAAGAGAAGCCGTATTTACCTTGTTTTTCCAACCCTGAACCTGGTCGCTCAAATTACGAATTGCAGACTCTGCTTCCTGAGCTTGCTGGAGTGCATGGCTCGAGAGGGGCGGGGAGCCACGACAGCTGGGGCCATCACAGGATGAGAGCACACATGGCATGTCCCGTGGGTCTACACACACCTCAAGGGAGAAAGGATTCATGTTGAAAAGCGACATGTGGGCAGGGTTTGGCTAATGCCATCCAGGTTCACTGAAGCCACGCACTGCTCTAGGCATATGTGTTTCTTCAACAGTGGTTCATGCTTAGCACGTGGACGCACCCTTGTGCAACGTGTCTCCGGGACAAAATACCTGAAATCTTTGTTGTCAGCGTTGGGTCAATCAGTGCATTTTTACGCTCAGAGTGTTTGGAGAAAACAGTCAAATACCTAGCATTTCTTGCATGTTAATTTCTTTTTTTTTTAATAAAAATTACCTTTTATTTATAAGAAGGCAAGAGGAGCAAATGTCTGTAATCTGTACCATTGTGGAAAGAGCAAATAATATAAATAAAGATAATAAAATCAAGCCACAGGCTCACTCTGAATTTTCTCAAACTTTGATTTAGAAAATAAAATAATAAAATACAAATAACCATATTTATATTATTTGTATCTTATATAATACAGCATATCTAAATTTAGGTTATATCTACACACCTATAAAGTCTCAATAAAAAAATAAAATGCAAGGCAGGAAATACAATTGAAGAGATTTGCATGCCAAGCAGAAACCACGAACGCTTTTACCACACCATCGTGAACACTTACCTTTTCTTTCAGTCTGTGGATATCTGGTACTGTCATCTGCTTTAATTTTTCCAATGACGAGTTCTGCTTTGAGGTTAGCGTATCAAAGATGGTAAGTAAGTCGTTCCTGGTTTTTTCAGAGTTTTTTATGATAGAAATGCTTTCATTACTCTTCTTTTCAGCAGATGATGACGTCTGATAATGCTTCTTGATGTCCTCTGAGGAATCTACATTAATGCAAATTGAGGTAAGTTTTGTGAGAACAGACGAAATTACATACCAGTCATCAAGACAATCTTTCCACAGCGTGAGTGTTGGTTTTGCCTTTTTACTGTCTGCCTTCGTCCTCGAGCAAACCGGCTGATCTCTCATCGCTCGCTTATCTGGAACATGTGAGGACTAAGTGAAATAATCCAAGAATATGCTCTAAAGTGTTCCACCGATGGATGAAGTATGTATTAATTAGTGTCAATGATGACGACCTGTGCGAACCCTAACGTGACAAACCAGCCGAGTTCACCTCACTCGATGGGGCAGGAGTCGACAGATTTGTTCTGGAAAGGGCCAGAGAACAAACGTTTCAGGCTGGCGGGCCGCAGCCTGTCAGTCACGACTTCTCAACCCCGGGGAGTGAGAGCGGCCACAGCCCCCGCCAGGGGAGCCTGTCTCCCGCTGAGACTCCCTTTATAAAAGCAGATTCCGGGTAGAAGCCGTTGGGGGGACCCTAGCGTGCTGACCTGCCGTGTTGAAACTGATGACAGCAGGTCACAACTGCGGAGTGTTTTCCCTGTGCCTGCACTTCCTGTCCGTTTTCTTCCTGAATCTTCACACAACGCTGAGGTACGCGTTAGTGGGATCACTCCCACCTTGCAAGTGAGAAGTTAGCTCTCGGGAAGGTAGGTAGCGAGGTAGGTGGTTTGATTCTAGAAATTATGTTCTTAAGCTCTGATCTGTATTTTGCATGTTTTTAGTAAAATACAAACTCATGAAGATGATACAGTACGATTTACTGCAAACGATAGTGTTGCAGGACTTTCAACAGTAACTCCGTATTTTAGGAACCAGAGGCCCAGGGTCCTGATCTTTACTCTCTCTGTAGCTAGAAGTTGGGCATGAGACAACCACACCTTCCTGCTGCTTGGGATGAATTTTGCCCTTTATTTATCTGGCAAATTTTAGCCTCATTTCGTGAAGTCTAAGGCAGATGTCACCTACTTCCTGGAGCCTTTCCCAGTAAGCCCAGGAAGAATCCTGCTCCCTGTGCTCGATTGGGGGGTCCAAATCTTTCGGGCCGTGAACGATTTTGAAGGGGCAACCGGGCAGCAATGCTTGAATGTCCTTTCTCTGAGTGTCCCTGTTTGTTCCTTTGACTCGCAGGGAAGAGCCAAGGCAGGGACCTTTCTGGGCCTCACTGCTGTGCTCAGAGGGACAAGTTGGTTTTGGAACATCCAACTCTCCCGAAGCCCATTACACGAGCCCCCTTGCATGCTGTGGCATGAGGAGAGAACTCTGGGTGTGGGTATTGTCTTCCCATCAGACACTCTTAGCTGCATTCGTTATTTTCTGCAGATGCTACCCAGGCTCTGTCCTGTTGAAAAAGCTGAAATATTCGTGT
This sequence comes from Mellivora capensis, assembly GCA_004024625.1. Taxonomy (NCBI): domain Eukaryota; kingdom Metazoa; phylum Chordata; class Mammalia; order Carnivora; family Mustelidae; genus Mellivora; species Mellivora capensis. The sequence goes on along the minus strand of PISX010000061.1, from coordinate 173,562 downwards.
CCAAATAATACCTTTAATGGGTGTGTTTTCAGGTCCTAAAGTGCTCGGGCTCTGTGGCAATGAGCACCGGGCAACTTGCTAACGGCACGCACGATGGATGGCAGCAAGCAAGCTGTGCGCGTCGGTGGGGCCGCCCAGGAGCGGTTTCTCTTACCCGTGATGCTTGCGTCCCGGGCCTGGGAGCGCAAACGGATTTCTCGCCGAAGTTCTTCAAGTAAAAGGTCTGCTTCACTCCTCCTTCTCCCTATCCTTTCTTCCAGATCTGGAAACTCACGCACAGCTTTCATTTGCACCCTTAGCTGCATGATTTGTTCCCTGGAGGGGAAATGACAGGGAATGTAGCGAAGCTTGTATTCCTGTTGATAGACCAGTGGAAAAAAACACCTCAACACCGCCCTCATGATCAGACAACCTCATGATTAGAACCGATCTTTCTTCCCCGATGTTGTTTGACAGTTTGTCGTTCTGTTTCTGGTTCCTCTCTTTCTCGTCAGTTCAGCTTCCAGGAATATTTTAGCACTCACTTAAGACAAAATCCACATACGAGGTCTAGTGGGAGGAAGGCTTTGAATCTTTCCATTTCAACTATTTAGACTCTGTCTCCCTTTGCTTTGGGTTTGCAAAAACACGCATTCGGACACGGTTCATTCAAATCCATGAGATCCGACCTATATTCAGCTTTCAACATGGGAGTCCTCACCCAGCCCAAGGTAAAAAGCCGTTCTTTATCGAGAATAAATCTGCTCGCAGCAAGGATCCCTCCAGTGCCACTGCTGTACAGGGTCCTTGTCATTCCCATGAGTGACAAGGAGGTTTCCTTGTTGGTGACAGTACCCAGGCCTAGGGTAAGTTCCTTTGCCTCATCTTCTCCATGGTGCTAGCTCTGTCCTGCTTCAGTGTGCTGGGCTCAGCACCCACAGGGTTCAAGGGAATAATTAGTAATGTCCCTCATGCTAAGGAAATTCGGTGCAAACTGTGATGAGTACAGTTGAGGAAAATTACAATATGAATCTATGGGACTAATTTATCTTGGCAGAAATGCAATGCATTAACTAATGCCTCCTAGCATTTTCTGCTCTAACTCTCCCTTCTAATCTACAGACTTCTCCTTCCAGCGCCAACTGTCAGGACCATAATTCATCACATTAATAATAATAACAATGATAGTAATTACTGTTATTACAATTGTGACTCTTGAAGCCCAGCAATACGCCAGGCACATGCTCAGTAGCGCGTCTAATTCTCCCAAGAAATCTGTGAAATAGTTGATCCTCCTTTTGGATGAAGAAACAGAAGCCTGGAGAGGTTAAATAACTTGCCCAAGGCCACATAGCAATACGTGGATTTCAGTCACGGGACCTGTACTCTTGACATCCTGGCTTCCCTGCCCTTGGCCTCCCTTTTTGCCGGTAATTTTCCCATCAAGCATTTGTCACATAACTGAAGCGAGCCTGGAGAAGGTAACCTCTGCCCTCAGGGGCCCCTCAGTGAGGCGACTGCCCAGGAAGCACAGGGAGGTGGAAGATGGAGAAGGAAACACGTGTCTTTTTCTGAGGAGGTCATGGAAGGCTTCAGGGAGGAGGCGGTGTTTGGGTGGTTGCGGAGGAGGAAGAGGAGCTCAGCAGGTGGACCGGGAGGGACAGACGTGCCGGCGTCTGGCAGAAGAGGCCTGGCCCTGGGACTCCTGCTCCTCTTGCTGTCTTTCTGCTCTACTCCGAGGTGCTATGGTCTCTTTGTTTAGAATGTCCACTGTCAACTGGCTCATTCTGCCTTTCTGACAGGACCACCTTGTTCTCCATATTCTAGAACCACAAGCCTGTGGTCCATGGGCCAAAGCTCATTTTCAGACACATTTATTTGGCCTATTCGGTGCTTTTTAGGAGCACTGCTGGATTAGCTGGCTGTATTTTAAAGTGGGGGCCTTTGCATAAAAATCTGGTGGTCTGACATCTCTTGAAAATGGGAAGATCTGGGGACCCAGGGCCCAAATCCTGCAGGGCAACAGTCTACGAGGCTAAAGATGTGCTCGCTTTCAGTTGCCAGCCTGGCCTGACCCTTCCTCTGAACTATGTCTGTGGACTCTTACCTTCTTTCTGGTGTAACTTTTAAGCTGTTACCATGTATCTCTGGGACTTTCTGCCTGATGAAAATGAATGGCCTTATATTGACACTGGTATTTTGTATAACACAAGACTCTGCATCTTCAATTATTCTTTAATCCTTTGACAGCGGGGTGGGGTGGGACGAAGGGGATACTCTGCTACATAATCAGTCTTTCTGATTTCCTAGTAGACTATGTGCTCACAGAAGGATGGAGAACTGTATCCCGTGCATCCTGGTTTTTGCCCAGAGCAGCTGGCAAATTTTTTCTGTAAAGGGTCAGATAGTAAATATTTTAGACCTGGGGGGGGGGGGCATAGTCTCTGTCACAACAGCTCCCCCTGCCCTTGTCCCAGGAAAGCAGCCACAGAGGACAGGGACATAAGTGGGCATGGCTGTGTTCCAGCGAAGCCTCATTTACAAAAGAGGTGGCCTGTGGGACTTTTGCCTGTGGTTTCCTGAGCCCTGGCCCAGACCAACCAACATAATTTCCAGAAATGTTTGATGTGTGTTATATAAATATATATAACATATAATAAAAATGACAATGCATTTTGAGGAACTTCTCACACTTGCTCTATGACTTCTTATTAATGTATGGGCTTTCCAAACAACCAAAGAATCTGGGAAGATTTAGCAAATTTCCCCCTGGGTGCCTGGTTGGAAAAAAAAAATCTGTATTATAAACGACCTTTTTTCCAATTTTGTGTCTTTCAGCTCTGCTGGGCTTAGGCTTTCCAAAATAAAGCTCTTAATGATGGATTGCCTTTTTGTTCTAATCGATGGCATCTGGAAAGATCCCATGTAATCCTAAGTAGGTAAGAAAGAGACTGACCATCACAATGACCAGCCTGGGTACTGATTGAAAAATTATTTCCCTGACACCCACATAGGTACAATTTGAAACTGAAGTCTGCTTTTTAAAGCTCCACGGGAGTCGAGGCAAGTCAGGAACTTGGTATCCATGGCCTGAGCACAAATCTTACCGAACAGAGTCCTGATAATCCTTGATGGTTGAGAATTCCCTCGATGAGAACACAGGATGTTTCAGAATCCTTTCTATTTCAGAAATGTTCTCTCTGAGGCCTTTGAAGTCGGCCTCGCAGACCCTCTCGGGCTCTCTTTTATCTCGCATGTTAGCAGCCAGCCTCATTAACCCTTGCACTGCTTTGGAGAGGGCAGAAACCGTGTGGTCCCAGGGATCAAAGCAGCTGTGACACCGCAGACAGGCAGGGAATTCCCGGCCGTGACCCCGGGCGCAGCGATCGCATCGCGGGCCGCTAACCCCCTCCCGGCAGCGGCACGTGCCCGTGTCCCGGTCACAGGTGGGCTTCTGGGCACCTTCCCTGTTGCAGTCACATGCTAAAACGAAGACAGAGGAAGCAGAGAATGTCAGTCACTTGGCCTTTTTCTTCTGGCTGAAGAATAAAGCCCACTCCTCTCCCCGGAAAGTATCCCCGATGCCCATTTTTAAGGTGAACATTTAAAAACCGGTATAATTAGAGACCTGGCCAGTGGCCATTACATACGGCACTCCTCTTTTCGTTCCACTAACACACCAGTTCATGGTTTCTGGATGGAGATACCAAGTGTTGTCTTTACTGTGTGAGTGTTCTTGTGTGGGCTCCTCTGCCTGTTCGATGAGTTAACCTGGACCCAGCGGTGGATGGCACACTAGTGTCCGGGGCCACTGCCCCCGTGGGTGACTCAGGCGTGTCGGAGACCGTCTAGGAATTCTTGTGACCACACTCTGTCTCAGGAAAACCCAGCCTGGGGGTGCTGACCCATGCTGTTTTCCATTATGTAAGGAGAACTGGTCCAGCCTCCGAAAAAGGGGGGAAATCACTCCATCACGTTTACCCAGAGTTGAAAACTTATGTCTATGCAAACCCCCGCAGATGTTTATGGCAGCTGCATTTATAATTGCCCCAACTTGGAAACAACCGAGATGTCCAGCAGTGGGTGAATGGCTAAAGAAACTGTGGCACAAGGGACATTTTTCAAGGCTAAGAAGAAATGAGCTATCAAACCATGAGAAGACACATAGGGACCTTAAATGCCTGCCATCTAGCGAACTAAGTCAATCTGAAAAGGCGATGTACTGTAGGATTCCAACTACTGGACATTCTGGAAAAGGCAAAACCATGGAGACAATAAAAAGATGAGTGGCTGGCATGGGCTGTGGGGAGAGGGGTGGCGAGAGAGGAACAGGTGGGGCACAGAGGATTTTTAGGGCAGTGAAAATACTCCATCATGCCATCATGGTGGGTATGTGTCCTTACACACTTGTCCAAACCCACAGAATGGAAACTACCAAGAGTGAACCATAACATGAACTGTGGACTTGGCGGTTATGGTGTGTGTCAGCGAGGATTCGTCAGTTGTAACATGGGGGTGTTGGTAATGGGGCTGGCCGTGCATGTGTAGGGGGTGGGGATATATGGGAAATCTCTGTACCTTCCTCTCAATTTTGCTATAAACCTAAAATTGCTCTAAAAAAAAAGTTTAAAAAAAACCAGATGCTACATGTAATTCAGTTGAGTAGCTTTTTGATTAAGGCTGAGGATGGAGAATGGATAGAGCAGCAATTTCCAGAAGGTCAGGACATCATTAGCTTGTGTCACTAGACTAACTGCAAGGAACGAGTGATTTAAAAATGCATTTTACAGCTTGAGTAAAAATCCCGATTACAAATAAAAACTGATTAACACTAGGCTCCTCAACTAGGTCCCATCTGTCCAGCACATTCGCTTTGGCTCAGAGGCCTCAGCAGGAGCCCCTCACTATGTCAAGTCACCAGCTTATTAACGGCTCTTTTCCAGGAGCGTTAGAAGGGTCTATGGCCCGAGTTGATCATTTGCAAAGTTTTCTCTATCAAAGCTGAAAGCATTTCAGAACACAAGATTATTGAAATATTAGCAGGGCACAGGCGAAAGATGCTTAGACAGATTTTCCAGGAGCCAAATTCTTCCCTGGTTTTTAACGTCTCCATTCTAGTTAGAAAACTAAGTGGGACCGGGGGAAACCCGAGGGATACGGATTTGAATGGGGCAAGGAAATGAAAGCCATTTATCTTAGCCACAAAAGCACATTTAGAAAGGAATAGGAGGAAAAAGTTACCATGTGTGGCTATGTAGAGGTGACTGCGTTAAGCCCACCACATTGGCTATTTCTTTGGATTGACCTCTCTTGACATCAGACCGCAGAGATTCACAAATCAACTAACCCAGATTCTCAATCTGCTGTCCAATATGGTAGCTACTTAGCACCCGGGGCCGCTGAAACGTAAATGAATCGAATACACGGTTCTTTTCTTCGTCCGCACTAGCCACATCACAAGTGCTCATCAGCTCCCAGGCCCGTGACCCCCTGCATCCCAGTGGTGCCAACTTGACCATTTCCATGGCTGCAGAAAGTTCTGTCGCACGGTGCTGCTCTAAGTCCAACAATCAGCGCTAAGACATGGGGCGAAAGGCACTAGAAAATGAACTCCATGAGCATAGGGGCCTTGCCTTATCTGCACAAGGAGGCATTTTGTGAATATCTTAAAATAAATGAAACAGGGAATATCTGAAAGAGCCAGAATTATGAGATCCAAGTTGGGGAAACATTCCCTCTTCTGGCTTCCTATGAACCATCTCCCGGCCTGCACCTCCCTCTAGAAGCAGTTTATGTCAACATGCTTCCAAATAGCAGAAAACAGGCCACAGATCATGACCTCAGACGTCTGTTGCATTTTAGGGACTTTGAGGAATTGCAATCCAGGCTTCAACACATGTAATGTAGCCAAAGGCTTGACACAAATCTTTTTATAAGGCTATAAAAAATATTGTTTTCAAAGCAAAGATTGCACATTGTGAATTTTCTATTAAATAAAGGAATTTAAAATTCAGCTGGCTCATAGCATGCCTGTGGTCAGACGAGGTGGATGGTCCTTGTGTTTTTAGAATTAGCAATACTTACGAATGCATCGCCCCAGTGGGTCACTGTAAGAATCTTCCTTGCACTCGCTGCAGTGTTTCCCATCATAGCCTAATTTACACGGACACTGGCCTGTACGCTGGAAGAACAGTCATGGGTGAGGAATTGCCAGACTTTATGATCTAAACAAATAACGCATCTTAATATGAAATCGTTTTCCCTCCAGTGGTTTAGAACATACAGCTGTGCAAAGGCAGAGGAAGGATGATTCCCACGGCCAGCAACTACCCTCGGCAAGACCACAGCTCAGGAGCTGATGTGTTTTGGCTTTGGGCCCCTGAATATACAGCCTGCATCCAGCTGTTTGAGGCCAGGTGGCCCCAAGCCGGGAAACATACACAGATGTAAATGAAAACAAAACACATCGCGGGAAATGGGCCACATTCTTTTCCTCTACAGTTATGGGAGTTCGTGCATGATGAACAGAGAAGCTGAAGGCCTGGATGAACATTCATCAACTGATTTGGCAAATAATGTTTCCATTATGGAATGTACAATGGAGTTTCTCCCAATTCAGCTAGTGTTTTGCTCAACAAAGCAATATTTTTTTGCAATCGAAGCTTAATCATTTAATGATGGTTATTTGACTGCGTTTTGGGGGAGAGGGCTAATCTTTTGTATACCCTCTCAACAGGATTCTTGACCGGCCTTTCTGAAAACTGGGGAGGTTAGAAAATTCACAGGAGAAAAATACAGAAGCAAATCACTATTGTCACAGTACTTGGTTACACTTGACCAAATCTGCTTAAAGGACAGCTCCATCAGTAGTCTGACTTATAAAATGACCAGATCTACACAGCTTCTGCCTGCCTTTGGCGTTCCCATTAGCTTCTGCTCAAATATAAGGAGTTGTGGTGAGCAGGCTGTCCCTGAGACCTGGCAGACTTCTGGTTGTCCTTAACTGTTAGGGAATCTTTCCTCCCATGGGTGGAGAGTCTGCTCTTTTGTAACTTGTTGCCATTGTTCCGAGCCCTGTTGCACAAAAAGGGCAGTCTCCCCCTTCCCTGGGACAGTCCCTCTCCCAACTGGAGATGACCATTCTCAATTTGCATTTGCTTCTTTTCTTTGGGCCGATAACCCCTAATTCCTTCAAGCCTTCACCCCAGAATAGCGACAGTTCTATGCACTCTCCTGATGGGCTTCCTTTGGAAGGATGTTTGTTAATAGAATGTTTAAAAGGTAGGACGCAGAAGTCACAACGATGTTCCTATGGCTGTCCGACCAGTACAGAGGACTGTGGGACAGTGACTGGCCTGAGCCCGAGTGTGGCATTCCCACTAGTACAGCTGGAATGGACACTGTGTCTTTGGCAGCCTGGCCAGCACGGTTGGCTCACAGAAGTGAAAATCCTCAGATGTTTTTCACACGAGCTGGTGCCAGGTTATTACTCCTACTCTGCATTGATGCAATGGATTTTAAAAACCCAATTGCAAAACTTTTACTTTTATCCTGGTACCATTTCACATTCTTCTTTCCAGCCAACAGGATGGGCTGTGAGGATATCTTGTCTTGTGTTCTGTCTTTATCCCGGGAGCTTACAACTTTGCCATATCTGCAAATTTGATAATATTTGGGAGGCTTGTTTCCCCACCTCAATCTCAACTGTTGATGAAAATATTGGATTGCACATTTGGCTCTCACTCTGTAATAATACACCAAGGATGACCTCCTGCCTGACATTTACCAGTGGTTGTTTAAACAGCTGGGAATCTAAATATCCACCTGTTTCTTCTATACTCCAATGAAAATGTTTCCTGATTTTAAAGAGCAGTCTTCCCCAAGGAATCCCCAAGACAACCCCAAATACCCTTGTCATCAGGGGGCCTTCCGGTTAAACCAATGCCATCTGACTGTTAGCTTCATAGCCTTCCCTTAGCCTCCATGACTGGACTGTGGTCTTTGTTGAGTCCTGCTACAAATATGCTTCCTAAAAGGTCTACGGGGCACCTGGGTGACTCAGTTGGGTAGGCATCCAACTCTTGATCTCAGCTCAGCTCAGGTCTTGATCTCAGGGTTGTGAATTCAGGCCCTATGTTTGGCTTCATACTGAGTGTGGAACCTACTTAAAAAAAGAAGAAGAAGCTAGAAGCTCTAATAAGCATGCCCGATGTGATGTCATGAACATTGGGAGTTCCTCTTGAATTAGGAAGCCAAGCAGTCACGTGGAGATCAATCATTTTGTTCCACGGTCAGTGGCAGCAGGTGTGAGGAGTGGAGGGGGAATATGAGACAGATGTGGTCATCTAGTGCTCAGATACCATTCTCCAGTAAAAGGAACCAGGTCTCCTTAAATAAATGGCTAATTCAGGGCACCTGGGGGGCTCAGTCATTTAAGTGTCGGACTCTGGATTTCGGCTAAGCTCATGATCACAGGGTCATGGGATCAAGGCCTGCATTAGGGCTCCGTGCTGGGCATAGAGCCTGCTTAAGATTCTCTCTCTTCCTCTCCCTCAGCCCCTCCCCCCCAATTCTCTCTCTTAAAAAAGGAGGAGGAGGAGGAGGAAGAGGACAGAAATGGCTTTTCCTAGGATAGTGGCAAGAAATACACCAGATGAGCTTAGAGTATCTTGTCATGCAGAAAGTGCTTAAAAAAAAATCCAAAACCTAATAATAATGAGGCATGTCAAAGGGATATAGAAACCCACTGAAATCACTCCCAATGACCAAAGCTGGAATAATATGAACAGCAAAATAAAGTAATATCGGATTATAACTTGAAGTATTGTATAAACACCCATGACTCCATACAGATATTAAAGAATGATTAATAAATGAAGACCTTGAGGACAACAGATAAATCTCAGTGCAGAAGAATTCCAAATAATTTATGGAGCTACTCTGCCCTCAAGGAAGGAGTGTGAAACTCCCCGCTCCTCGTGTGTAGATGGTGCATAGTGACTTTCTTCCAAGGAGCACAGTATGGAAAGGAGGAAAGAAAGTAACTTCACAGGACAGAACAATGGCAAACACTACCTCAGCCCAGTGACTGGGACTCGTGTCAACAGGGCTAAGTCATGTAGATGGTGTGTAGCCTTAAGAGGATGTTATGAGAACAGCACTTCCTTCTGTGGGCTTCTTCCTCAAACCCATAATCCAAGAACAATCAGGAGAAAACATCAGATAAATTTGAATAGAGGGACATTTTCCAAAATCTTCCTCAAAATTGCTAAGGTCGTCAAAAATAAGGAAAGCCTGAGAAACGCTACAATGAAGAAGAACCTGAAGAGATAAGATGACTAAAGGTAATGGGGTGTCCTGGATGGGGTTTGGGAACAGAAAAATGACAACAGGTGACCAACTAAGGAAATCTGAGTAAATTATGGGCATCAGTTAATTATACTGTGTCAATATTGGTTCATTAATTGTGACGAATCACCATACTAATGTAAGGTGTTGAAAGCAGAGGAAGGTGGGTGTGGGGTCCACCTTCTCTGTCCTATCTTCACAACTTTTCTGGAAATCTATCCTAAAATAAAACACTTATTAGGAAAAAAAGGGCATGGTGAGGTAGGGCTGTGTGTGTGTGTTGGAGCAGAAGGGCTGGAGAGAAAGAAGAGAAAGGAAAACACATTCTACATATGAGAATTGCCTTCAAAAGTTGACTTGCATAAGATTTGACCTTTGCATCAGCTGAACAGTGGAACTGAAATTGGAGATGAGCCACGCTTCTCATTATTTTTAGTAGTTGGGAAAAGTCCAGGTTCTTAAATTAGCATTTTGATTCCAATTAAACCCTGGTCCCTGCAGTGTGGACAGACTCTAAAATTTCTTCTCATTGTTTTACCCTTCCCTCCAATCTCTATTAATGTGGCAAGTGTTTCAAAGAATATATTTATTAAGCCAAAGACCTGATCATGCCATGAATACTTTTTTTTCCATATAGATGTTATATTTGTTTCAAAAATTCTATGCCCGTTATTTTATTGACTAAAAATCGCATGTGCAGTTAGGCAGCATTAATGGTACGTTACAGAACACAGATTTGCTCCCAGTACACTATCCTGCATTCCTATGCAGGATATAACTGCAGGCTGGTCTGGTAAGAAAAGAGGACATCTTATTTTCCCCGTATGTAGAGCGACTGGTGAGCTGTAGGGAATGACAGCTTAATTTCTGAAAATGGAACTGCGGGTTCTGCAGGCATGCATTGATTTTCATTCTGATCATCAGCTCTGATTAATAACCAATTTCTTGTAGCTTCCCTATGATCATACATACAGGATAGGGAAAGAGAAGCTGTCTGTGTTTTGCTGTGCATGAATTCTGACTTCCCCATTCACAGAGAGCCTTGGAGAAAACCAAAAGAAGCCAAACTTGACCTTGAGACCCTCATTCTCTTTTTTAGTGCTTTTCATTCCTTATAAATGCAGACTCTATCCCCCTATGAGGCCAATCCTGTCCAAAACCACTAATTAACAAGAGTATGTAAAGAAGATATTATTTGCAAATTTGGAAACCATGTCTCCCCCTCCCTTCCCACTTCAGCGCCCTGGAAGGTTCAAAGCATCTTGCCTGGTCACAGCGGCTGCCGTGAGAGGTCTGGGGGTCACAGTTGCATGGCTGGCATCCTCTGCCAGGGACGAGATTCCAGTATCCATCGGCACAATGGTCACAGGCCCGGCCCGTGACATTGGGCAGACAAGGGCACGTGCCGGTGTCAGGGTCACAGAGGCAAGCTCCCCGACCAGGGGGACACTCAGCGGGATTCACCCCAGAAGGATGGCAGGAGCACCCTGAGAAAACAGAGCCATTGCTGCGGGTAAACTCAGGGACAACACTGGCATTCAACAAACATACAGACATTGTACGTATTGTTTCTCCGAAGGGCTCACGGAGGAGGCACCTCACGATGTTTCAGGTCTACCAAAGAATCTAAGTAGACCATTCAACACTTCTGATCGCTCCACATAGCGATTTCATGTGGTTCTGCCGACTGTGTTCCGAGAGCTCACAATTAGGATGACTGAAAACCTTGCTTTTCTGCCTGCCATTCACGATCTGAAAACAGTTCACTACGTTGAGTTCAGTCAACTGAAATAGTTAATATCTTCTAAAAACTTCTGCCACCACCCCCCCTTTTTTTTAGATTATAGACTCAACCCCTGGCCCTCTTCTGCATCAGTGGTTCCCAAACTGCTACATTAAAGATACTGTATGAACTGGTCCCAGTGCCGATTCCAGGAAATTCCACTCAGTGGGTCAGAGGTATAGTCTAGGAATCGGTCTGTTAATGTCCCAGCCCTGTCCCCAGGTGATACCCGCACATGCATGGAGGACCTCGCTCTGCTGCCATGTTCCCAGCCCCCAACCCATCCTCCCTGGGGAGCCGGGCAGACTTACTCCTGCAGGTCTGATTGATGGCCGATCCAAAGTGACCTGGTTTGCAGAACTGGCAGTGGGGCCCCTGTGTGTTGTGCAAACACTTCCGGCACTCCCCTGTCAGCCGGCTGCAGGACTCAGGGTCCGTCACGTCGGTGTTGTTGTTGCAGGCACACGGCCGGCAAGGGGCTCCCGAAATTCTGGGATTTCCGTAGAAACCCACAGAGCATTCTCCACACTGCTTACCTGAAAAGAAGGGAGAGGAAGTGGGAATGATATGAGACGTGTGTGTCTCTGTCTTTGTGTGTGTGTGTGTGTGGGGGGATGTAGGGGAGGGAGCAGGGATGGAGACGGGTACAGAGAATAATTAGGCTCTTCAAGGGATAATGAGATGTCATACATGGGGGACATAGAAGGAAAAATGTTCTGAATTAAAACATTCATTTTAATTTATTAAATTAAATAGATTTACAGAGAATACAGAGAATACAATGATTATTCAGAACTAAAAAGTCTTGGCGAGGAACACATTCTAGTCCTTATTTAAGAAACTAGAGTATTGGGATCTTTCTATAACAGGGGTCACCCAAGTGTCTCAGGACCCAAAGCCCATCTCAGCTCGAGTTCTCTCTGGGGTACCCCCACCTAGTTCTGGAGGTGAACCAGCAGCACCTGAGATGGGGTCTAGCAGTGTAGATGGTGACTGTGGTTTTCATGATATGTGCACCCTGGAGGGTGTTTTTAATCAAGCACTGGGTGGAGAAAACTTCCCTTCACTCTTTTCGCCTGCTACCTTTCCAACTACCAGGGAACTGTAGTCAGTCAGGTGCCCAAACTGTGGGTCTACACCCCCCCCCCCCAATTTGGATCATTCTATTTAGGAATGCTCTCATCAGCCAATCCTGGTCTCAGTTCTGAAACACTGACCAACCAACCCAGAGTGGACACAGACAAGAAACTACATGAGAAGAGGTCAAAATGAAGTAGAGACATAGGTACCAAAAAGAAACAAAAAAACAAAACAAAACAAAAAACTAGCCATATCATTTATTACCATGATGGTAACTATCGTTGGAGAAAATAGCAGCACCATATTCCCAAACTCTGATTAAATCAAGTAGGTTTCATGTTTTTTCCTTGTTTGCCTTACACGTTTACACTCATGCTTAAACTCCTCAAAATAAAAGTTTTGGTAGACGGACACACACAAATACTGAATTGACTTATATGGTGTCTATATGAGGCCCAAATCAGTGCTTCCAGATCTGAAAAAAATACATTATTTTTGTGAAATATCAGTCAAATTGACTGGTTGGGATTACATAAAGTATTTGATTAAAATTTTTTATGTTTTAATTGCTTACATTATATGTTATATGAGACATATATTACTTAATCACCCATGTATCTTACTTAACATGTGCTGGTTTTATTTTAAATAAATCTATTTGATTTAAACTCATTTGGTCAGTTAATGTTCCAGAAGGTTATTTTAAAAAAATTGTAGCTTGGAGGAATGAGCTTTTCACTGTTTGTTTCTGAATCCTTCAAATCCTTTGTTCAGTAAAGCAGCAAGATACCAGATTGTGTCTTCTCACCATTAACTTACATCCAGGACCACTCAGTTGTTCAGAGCAGATAAATTATGAACATGGGATCAGTTTTTGGATAGCGTTATGGGATAGAAGCAAAAAGGCAACATGAACTAGACGACGTACCTGCATAACCCTGAAGACAATTGCAGATCACACCTGAGCTCCAAGGATGCTGATAACAGGAATGGGCAAAATATTGGCCACTCGCGGGAACGTCTGGGCATTGGCAAGGACGGCAGGACTGTCCTGAAGGAGGATTCCCATAGTAACCATCGATGCATCTGGCAAGACAATTGCTTTTTACGAAGCGTTCCTGGAGAACGCTCACATTAGCCAGCGTGGGTTTGTTATGCTCGAGGACAGTATAACTCTCAAAACAGTATTTTAGAAGATGCTTCCTTGCTCCGTGAAGGGATTTTTTTTGCTTTACATTGAAAGTCCCAAGGCGTACAGTCATTAAACTCAATATAGTAGCACTGAATTTACATGTTATACTTTAGAGAGATAAAAAACAAGGTGCCAGGCCAATAAATGCCTGTTCTTTAATTTAATCAGACATGGTCTGGCTCATCACAAGATCTTGAAGGACACCGGGAATGACGCTCTCCCTTCCCTCACTCCCTATAGCAATATTTCTACACTTAAATACCGTTGAGTCTCTACCTAGTGGTCCTTCAGAGGCTGCTGTGACATCGGAACAAAAGAAAATTAAAGTGCATGTGAATTTCCTACCTTTCACAGTTTCTTCCAGTTGTAAACCCCCTACAACTGAAGCACGAGCCTGTTTCAGGATCACAGAGCTCCGCGAATCCATTACAAAGGCAAGGGCGGCAGCTGGGGAACCCAAAGTAGCCTTCCAAGCACCGGTCACAACGGCGGCCGGCCACGTCCCCTTGGCAGGAGCACTGTCCCGTTATTTGGTCACATATAGGGCTCTTTGAGCCTTGCGGGTGACAGTGACATGCTAGACAAAGAAAGAGGACATGTTGAGTGGGGGCAAGTGGTGTGCTGGGGGAATGAGTGACGGTCCTGATTTTATGAACTTGAACTCACTGTCACATCCCGATCAGGCACATAAAGTGAGTCTGAGAGCCTGGTGTAAACCCAGTACTGGGTCAGTGTTTGTTGAAAGATTCCCTGAGTCACCCAGTGAACCGTACGCTGTGAGCCACTGGGGCTCTAAGCGTTGTTTCTACACAGGACCTCAACAAAGAGCGTGTTCTTAATGACTCGAACTTCCATTCATCAACTCAAACTTCAAGATTCTAAAGAATATAAAAACGCTTCTCAAGGTGGTTGAATTTTTCCTTTTCCTAGGTGAGGTCATAGAGGCTCAATCCTTCTCTAGCGGATTGTTTAATCCTTGGAGCCAGTCTTCCCTACACGAAGACAGGAGGCGGAAGACATGCCTGCTCCTTTGTGTTTACCCCCTTGTGCATCGAAAGTGCTTCATTTTTAAATTTTTTTTATTTTTATTTTTTAAAGAAAGGGAAACAACAGTGATCATGGACCTAAGCGCTGTCTCTTGGGCAGACAATGACCAGGAAGGTAAGCCATCTCTCTGAATCATGACTAAAAAGATATTCTGTTCCTTTACCTGGAAGAACTAACCTATCCGAGATACCTACCAAGATAGGCTTCTGCGGAGAACAGTATCCTAACAGTTTACAGCGTGAACAGAGAACTATATCCCCTGAACACGGGAGCCATGAAACTGGATTACCACCACGTACGGACAAAGACTCATCTAAGCACTTATTAACGGGTGGCTTCTAAAATCAGTTATGCATTTTTTTGCAACCCCAGCATCAGACAGGGTGATATCCAGGTGGCAGAGCTGTCCCCATCCTTGACTCCTCAATCTCATTCTTTCAACCTGGCCAGCCATAGGGCTTCGGTGCCAGATCGTAAAGCTGGGCTGGCACAGCCAACACCTTTCCGGTGTTCGCACAACCTCCCTGGACTGCCATTCTTTGAAACACACTGCACGCTCCCAGAAGCACGGGCCGTGTTTTTACTATTACTCATGTTGCCTTCACAGATTTGCGTGTCCTCCTTGCATAGGGGCTGTGCTGATCTCTGTATCGTTCCAGTGTTAGGATATGTGCCATCGAAGCAAGCACCATCACTCACGATTACTAAAGGAGCTCTGTATCTGGTAGGTGCCCTCAGAAGGGATGAATGAAGTATGATGGGAAAATTCTCCTGTACATTTTATCTACACAGACAGCCTGAGTCATGGCATCAATTTCCCAGTCCCTTCCTTTTTGGGAGTCCCATACTGATTTCCTGCCTTTGAAACTCCAAGGTTGTGACCATGCATGCCCTCCCCCATCTGTTCTTTGCTACGTACGGTGACAGCCATGATGTCCCAAGCCGTAGCTTCCTGGTGAGCACCTGTCACAGCAGCGCCCGGCCACATGAGGCTTGCATGGGCACTGGCCCCCAAGTCGGCTGCAGCTGGGCCCCACTGAGCCCTGGGGGTGACACTTACAGGCTGTGGGGAGCCAAAGAGGACAGTTAGAGGTGAAGGAAGTGACAGAGAAGTGCCTGGTCCTGTTGGGAGCTTTAGTTCACTTCTCTTCCGTTTGGTACTTCTCTCATCCTTGACTCCTTCATCTGTGAAATGGGGAAAATATAGGACCTACCCCAGGGGATTATGAGGATTAAAGACAATAATGCCTGTGAAATACTTAGAACTGTGTAGCAGGAAGTAAGTGCTCAATAAATATGACAATATACATATCTTAATAAATGTTCTTAACAGGTTAGTGAAAGGCTTAAAAGAAATTGTTTTAATAATTAGCTGTTCCAGAAGGTCCTGAGTCAGTCTCATAATTAGCTGTTCCAATATAATTATTATTATTATTATTCCTTCAATTCCTGATGATCTTTGTTGGTGCTGGACTGTTTCATTTCCCTTATTCTGTATCTTTCATGGGGTTGTGGGAACCCTGCAGTGTAATGGGATAAGCATTTTCCCAGAACTCAGGAACCCCGGGCTCTCACTGGGGGTAGATTTTGTAAAACCCCATCCCCCAGGAACATATGACAAAGTTTGAAGAAATTTTTGAATGTCATAACTGGAGGGAAGGTGGTACTGGCCTTGGGTGAACAGATGGTAGGGATGACACTAAACTTCCTATTAAGCACAGAAAAAACCCCCATAAAGACTCCTCCCCACAACAAAGCTTTATCCAGCCCCAAATTTCAGAAGTGCTAAGGGTGAGAAGCACCACTCTGTAGCTTAGTGAAATGTTTGGACTCCAAGAGTCTTGATCATTGAATGAAAGTTTGAGCATGAAGGACATTGTTTACAGTTCATTCCAGCCCTAAAAGTCCAGGACCCCAAATAAGTATTTTAGGACCAATGTTCCAGTATCCTAGCAGCCCAATGCTACTCCAAGGCTCCTTTTTTATACACTTACTGTACTGTGCATTGGGATTCCAACACATCAGCAGACTTTGTTATATATCTAATCACTGGGAAATTGGCATTGACATTGATTGGAGGAGATGCTAAAATAAATTAAATCAATTGATTCACATTCTAAAAAGCTGTGCGTCAGTAGAGCCCATTGGGCCACCACTCACCTACTGCCCCGTTGTGCAGCCTGGCGGACATGCTGACTATCAGCCTTTCACACACATCAGGGAGCACCTGGGGTCCCGTCTTCGAGGCAATTTCAACACAGCCGTGTAGCTGGTATTCATCTAAGTCCTCCTTGCTGCAGAAATTCTCCAGTGAATTGATTTGGGGAATCAGACCAAGCTTTTGAAATAACACAAAAAGAAGACTGAGGTTCATAACTGTCTCCCGTTCAAGATTCTACTTGTATAAACACTTAGATCTATGAGAAAATGCTTACAACTGAAGATTTTAAGATTTTCATTGGGTTTAAGAAATCTTTAAATATTTACATTTATTGACTTGGGACAAAGAAAATAAGACTTTTTTTTTACCGTCCTTATTATATTTTTAGCTTGCTCACAAATTTGTCTTAGATGTCAAAGACTTTTAACTAGGCTATTTGTGATAAATTCAGAAATTATGGCTTAGCGCATTCCATTGTATTATTGTGGAACTCTAATTCCACAAAACTCTCCTTTTAAATGTTTTGTCCTTTTCAATTACATATGAACAATAGTGTCCTACATCAAACTATCTGCCTCTTGGGGAGTCACAGTATAGATTAACATACTATAGCTCTGAGAAGTCCTGTAAGATACTTTTAAACTCCATGCTTCTAGGGTGCCTGGGTGGCTCACTGGGTTAAGCCTCTGCCTTCCACTTGGGTCATGATCTCAGGGTCCTGGGATCGAGCCCTGCATCGAGCTCTCTGCTCAGCAGGGAGCCTGCTTCCCCCTGTCCCTCTGCCTGCTACTCTGCCTACTCGTGATCTCTCTCTCTCTCTGTCAAATAAATAAATAAAATCATTTAAAAAAAAACCACCTCAGTGCTTTATGCTTATTTAACTACTTGGTTCTGTACTCAAGTCAACACTAACATTCCACAAACTCAATATATCACAGATGCATTTTGTGAATTGTTGGCTTAGAGCATACAGCTGTTAGAGGGACAAATGCCGTGTTCTAGGCTTATTCCCAAAGAGGGATCATCTATAGTTTGATACCTACGTGAAGAAAAACCATACAGTCATATTTCTTGAGAAGATATTACCCACGTTATAACCTATGACCACTTCCGATGTTTTTCAGTGGCTTGGCTGATGCAGCGGAGAACATGCTGACAGAAGAGAATCGATCACACCAAGTTGGTCACAACTGAAATTAAGATTTAATTCAGCGGGTCTAGTTAAAAGAGCGAACCAGGTGATCCAGATAGGTTTCCCCTGGCCTTCTTGTTTTGTCCATACTGAACCCTGTTCCCAGAGTCCCTTGCCTCAACCTCCTTTCAACCACCCCCCGCCCAGCGCCCATCCACACCCCCGGTCCTTTTCCCTTTGCCCTCTGACACACCAGTGGTGGACTTTCAGCCCTAGATGCCCATTTCACAGTGTCTCCACTCCTCAAACCTCTATCCTCATTCTCTCTGCACTCACTGCCTCTTCCTCTTCTGGCTTCACAGAGGAAAGGGAGCCTCCCACTTCCCGCCTCCCAAACTCCTGGCACTCAGGTACTGCTCCCCTCCCCACTCACAAAGACGTGTCCCAGTGGAAGAGATGTCCGCCACCATCCCCTTTGCCCTCAGGAAACTTTTCTGTGGATTATGCTCTTTCTTTAATCTCTTCCTTTCAACTGGCATTTAAATGTGCTGAAATCTCTCCCATCTGTAAAATCACCTCCTTGATCTCATACTTCCTTCTGCTCCTGCCTCCCTCTCTGCCCTTTGACTCCTTGAGAGCCAAATCTCTTGAAACATTGTTTCCTTGGAGCCCTCCCTGCCTCCTCCCACATTTACTCTTCACGCCAATGCCACACCTCTCCTTCCACCCATCCCTCAGTGTGGGTTCCTCAGGGTTCTCCCATCAGCCCCCGCCTTACCCCACCCTCCCATTCAAGGCGTGCCTTCGGTTACCGTGGATATAGATTGCTGATACCTCAATCTAGGTCTCCTGCCCACAGCTCAATTGCGGGCACCAGATCTGCTCAGACAAGCTGACTGGCCACCCCACAGCCCTGCAAACCAATGCGCCTGCCACCTGCTTTCCTTTCTGTGCCTGCTGGCAGGAAACAGTGCCAGCATCTTCCAAGCTACTCAGTGTAGAAAACTGAAGAAGGTCATCTTTGATACTTTTTCGTCATCAACACTGCCTACCCACCTCACCTCCTTGCCCCCACATCAAATCAATCACGAGCCTGGTCCACATAAACTCTTAAATGTGTCTGGGGTGCATTTATCTCTCTTCGTCCCCGTCACTGCTCTAAGACCACCTAGTTTACCAGGATGGCAGCCCAACGGATGTCCCATCTTCCACTCTTGTTCCCCTTCCCCCATCAATTTTCTACCCTGTAGTCGCAGTGATTCCTTAAAAGGCAGTTCGTTCAGATAACCCCTCCTTCAAACCTTCGATGGCTTCTTTCTCTTACCACTCACCCCCCAACCTCCTGGTTCAGTGGTAGTTTTGGTTGTCATGGCCATCGGATGAGGTGTGTTACTGGCTTTTAGTGAGTGGGCATCAGAAATCCCAGACATTTTGACACAAAGGAAAATCAGCCCCATCTCCTACAGCTTTCGAATGCTCCACCGAACATCCATGAAGGAGAAATCTTTGCTTATAATTATGAGCTGAAAGCCTTAGTCTATGTTTTAAAAACATGTTTGCAACACACCTGCTTTCCTGGCTGTGTCACACTGAGTGATTCTACACCTATGAGCCTGCCCCTGTCTCATGTGTCTGTGGTGTATTCCTGCCAGTGCACAAACATATTGAAGTACCTAGTGTTTCTCTATAAATTACTTTCCTTTTACGTCTCTTTGTATTTGCACATTACACTGACATACTTTGGAAGGTATGTGAGCAGGTAGGCTATGATGCTTGTGAATTGCATTTCAAGGCGGTAAAGGATATTGCAAAATATTTGCAGTTGAAAGAGGTGGTTGGGCCAGGGGATGCAGAGGATCACTGCTCGAGGCGTCCCCAGCTTTTCTGTCCAGTGACCCATCATGGCTTCCGGTAGCTCTCAGACCACGTCACCATTTCCTGTGTCCCAGAATGTCGGGGAAGGTACTTGTCTTCACCTGCGCCTACCGCAGTGTCTAATTCACAGTAGCTACTTCATAAATATTTGCTCAATAAAGAAGCATATATACCTGTCCATTGTGGTCTCTTCAAGTTGATACTAAAATGACGGTTCTCCAAACACACACCAAGTGAAGAGAGATGCAGAAGGAAGCCGGACAGGCCAGGGTTGGGGATGAGCGGAGCCAACCAGGGGTACGTTATCTATAGTCGCTGGCCTGAGGCAGCTTCGAGGAGGCCAGTCCTAGCACCAAGCAGATGGCTCAGATCATAAGAGTCCCTGTGAAGCTATAGGATTTTGTAATGTCCTGACTCATCTCTTCTAGAAACTTCTAAAGACTTTGTTTACCAAGTGGAGTCCATCCCATGGTTTAAAAGAACAGTGGTTTTATGTTCTAGAATGGCTAATATACTTTTGACTTTAAACACATTTTCATGGAAGCACATATAATGCAGTCAGGAAGGAAATTTGTAGCTGTCTCACTCTGTTTGCCGAACAAAAGCCATCTCTGCAGAAGGAGCCTCCAGGGTTGACCAAAGCTTTCGCTGGGGCTTCTTGGAAATGTGTCCTAGTCTTAGATATCAATGTTAATTTGGCTGCAGGAGAAGAATGAACTTGGGAAATAACTGCTTTAGTCTGTAATCAGAAAATATGCATTGGCTTTCTCCCACTGGGCATCCAGGGTCAGGGGCTCTAAGGGACACTGTAGGTGCCCTGCCCAGATCTTCCCGTTTGCCAGCTGCTACGGCATTTGGCTGTTCTTTGCTCACAGCTGTCCCTCTTTCCAGGGACTCAGCCAACTTTTCCAGAAGTGAATGCACTCACTGGGGGGTCGGGGCGTGGACGATTTGGGCACACTACAGGCCCGCCACGTTGCCTCTCGGGGCAACTGGCTCCTTGGTACAATTATGCTCCCAAGCTCCCTGGGCGGTCAGCTACGCTTCAGTGCAAATCACATCCTCGCTCTGTTCCTCCCCCTGTCCTCTGTGCCTCTTCTCCCACAAGCATACCCTCAACAAATCAGGTGGACCCAAGTCCCTGTCTCAGTTTCGGCTTCTGGGGAATCTGACGCGAATGAGGGATCTAGCCTCTCTTCTGAGGTTCTGACACTTTGCCAAGATCAGGCTGCTTTCCTAAACTTCATTCAGGTTTCATGGTTTTTGTAGCTATTTGTAAACTGACCAAACGGAAGTATTTTTCAGGTAATTTCAAATTACCCATTTGTACTATGTATCTGTCAGATATCACTGCAATGATTTTATTTACACGTCTGTCTTCTGCATCAGGCTGAAAATTATTTGAGGAAGGGGACCAAAGCTTACACCCCAGGAACCAGCACAGTATCAACCCATGTAGGCTCCATGAATGGGTGGTGAATGGATAATCCACAAGGATGCATGAAACACAGCATCAAGTCATAAACTTGGAAATTTACAACATTAGAAATATTCAGGATATGGATTTAAGATGAGGAGTATCTTGGCTCTTATAAATTTGAGTTTCATGACTATCATTATAATAATAAAATCTCTTCATGATGTATGAATTCCTTCATTTCTCTACTCTGCTTGGGTTCCCAACTTTTAGCTTTTTCCCCTAAATTAAATCTGTTGGATTTGATTTTCTTTCTTTGTAACTCATGTGTTGGTCTGTGAGTGCAGTTCTCTTCAAACTTCCTGGGCAGATAATAGGACTACCATGGGTAGGGAAATCACAGTAGGTTAAAATCTCATTCAAGAGTTTATTTCTACTTTCTACTTCCTTTCTACCTTAACCTGGTAGAACCCTACCACAATATCAGATGGCCCTCCAGGAGCAGGATTTAGACCATCCTTGGCTAAGGTTGCCAGATAAAATACAAATACCCAGTTGAAACTGAATTTCACAGAAGCAATAAATAATTATTTTTAGTATGTCCCAGACAGTATTTGAGGGCAATATTTTGGACATATTTATACAATATTCAAATCTAACTTGGTGTCTTGTTTCTTCTCTCCCCCTTCCTCCCTCCCTCCTTCTTTCCTCCCTTCCCTTTCCCTTCTTTCCTTCCTTGTTTTCTAAATCTTGCAATTCTCTCTCTGGTAAAATAATCTCATAAATGGCAGTTTTGGGGTTTTTTTTTTTTAGATGTTACAATACCTGATTTCTTGAATACAATCCAAGATACACCTGCTTCATACTGAGTTCTACAGTAGATGATGAAACAGCAAAGTTCCAGGTTAGAAATTTAAAATGTCCGGTGGTTAAAAATTAAACTTTGGAGACACAATTGATGAAATACGTACATACAACTACTCAAAGAGGGGACTGTCAAGCTTCCTATAAAATGCTAGACAGTAAATATTTTTGGCTTTGTGGGTCATAAGGTGTCTGTGGCAAGTACTCGGCTCTGTCTTTGTAGCTTGAAATCTGCTGTAGATAATATATAAACAACTTGCCAGGGGCGCCTGGGGGACTCAGCTGGTTAAGCGTCTGACTCTTGGATCCGGCTCAGGTCATGATCTCAGAGTTGTGAGATGGAGCCCCGAGTCAGGCTCCGTGCTGAGCACAGAGTCTGCTTGGATTCTCCCCTCTCTCTCCTTCTCCCTCTGCCCACCCCTCAAATAAATAAATCTTTAAACAACTGGCCATAGCTGCATTCAAATAAAACTTTGTAGGGCAGTAATGTATCAATTAAATCATGATACTAGAAGGTTCTCACAAATATTTTATTTTTTTAAAGATTTTATTTATTATTTATTTTGATAAAGAGAAAGAGAACGAGAGGGAACACAAGCAGGGGTGAGGGGCAGAGGGAGAGGGAGAATCAGACTCCCTGCCAAGCAGGGAACCCAACGCCAACTGGACCCCAGGACCCTGGGATCATGACCTGAGCTGAGGGCAGATGCTTAACTGACTCCGAGTCTGTCAGGCAGCCCCCTCACAAATATTTTAAAATGCAGTTGTAAGAAATGAATCTGATTTTTACTCACAAAATTACTTTTAAAGAAGCCCACACCATTCTATACGATTCTGCTGAAGGTGGAATGAACCCGATCCTGTCACATATTTCTAATGACCGTGAGAGTTAATTGGAGAATACTTTCCAGAAATTAATTTGACAGGCTATTTCAAGAGCCATAAACCTTGAGGCGTAAGGAATAGATACTGGTAAATGAAGGCTTAAATTTCCTCAGTGCCCAAACTCTGCCCAGGCCCTAGCTTGGGCCTGAAGTTGTATACAGAGTGAGAGGTTTGGAAGGAATATCGGTGGCTCAACTCCATGGGGAAAGAGGTTGAAAGAAGTCATTTAAGGAAATATTATGCACCGCTTCTAAAAATGCTAAGAAGACAACATAAGGGTGCCCGGGTGGCTCAGTCATTAAGCGTCTGCCTTCGGCTCAGGTCATGATCCCGGGGTCCTGGGATCGAGCCCCGTATCAGGCTCTCTGCTCCACAGGAAGCCTGCTTCTCCCTCTTGCACTCCCCCTGCTTGTGCTCCCTCTCTCGCTGTCTCTCTCTCTGTCAAATAAATAATAAAATCTTTAAAAGAAAATAAAGAAGACGACATAAGCACTACAAGAAAATGCTTAGGATATAACGGGAGCTAACAAAGTGTCTGTCTACGTACTTGTATGAGCGCCCTGATCCCAACACTGCACGAATGGGAGGTACAGAGCAGAAGTTACAGGGCACTGACAATTCAAGTGCTAGAATTTCCCCCCAAACACTCTGTTATGCCAGGACGCTGTAGTGGCCCACCCAGAACGGGGGCTCTGGCACCAGCAAGTCTGGCTCTGATGGCAGCCTCCTCACTCACTGGCCCTGTGACCCTGTGCCTCTGTTCTGTCATCTGTAAAATGGGGACAATGACAGCACCTTGCTCACCGAGCTGTGACGACTAGACAACAGAGTAAGTAAAACCTTCGAACCGTTGCCGATGAGCGCTGTTCGGTAAGGTGTGCAGTTGGTATTAGGCGATGTTTACAGAGAATCAGTGATTTTTCTAACGGCACAAACCCATTTATACTTCTAAAGAAACATTTCACCAGGGAGTCTAAAAGTTGAACGATAACGGGGCTCAGCTTGGAAGGTGGCGCCCTCCCTCGCTCCGTGATACTTACTGAGTCAACCAGGATGTGGGAATGAGCGTGGGACCCTCCTTCCAAAGGCCGGGAAAAATGGACATCTATGGAATATTGTACATCTGGTTCTAAGCAGATGGCTATGGGCAGCAGCACGATTCTGTAGGAAGAGAAATAAAGCAACAATTCAGTGACAAAAGTACAATTATATAACCTAAGCGGCCAGGGTATTTGGGGGTGTTCCCACCTGCCCTGAAGTGGGTTTGACTGTAGGGGCAGAGGCCAGGTCTAGACCAGCTCCGGTGGGTTGGGGGGACAGCAAATTCACTCTCAGATTCTCTGTGTGGCTCTTGCATAGGATTGTGCCAAATAGCAAAGCTTAGGGACTATTAGCCATGGGGTTGTCACGACTGTTCTGGGAAAAGGACAGAACAAATGTCCTTTATTCTACCTACCATGCTAATCTCAACAGGGTCTCTTGTTTTATTTTGCCATAAATCTCTAATGCAAAATTAGTAGCTTTTTTCCTTTCTTTCTTTCTTTTTTTTTTTTTTTTTACCTTATAGACTCTCAGCTGTTGGGAATACCAGCTGAATATTTGATTCTTACTCTTGTAGCATTTTAATTTCTCACCTCTCCAGGCCATTTGGTGAATGGGAAAGGAATGTTCTAGACTGAGAGTCAGGAGCTCAGGTCTAGAATCCTGTTTCTGCAGTATGTTAGCTCCAAGACTGGGGCCAGTCTCCAAGAATTCTCATTCTCAATTCCCTCTTCGCCCAATGAAGAGAAAGTCTCCTTAGTGAGTTGTTAGCAAGATAAAATATGATCTTAAATGTGAAGCTTAGTGTAGCCCACAGCAAGCAATAAATGTCACCGTCTCCTTTACCTCTTCTGCTTAGGTCTTCGATACAGATTACTGATAAAGGAACAAAATTCTAAGAAACCTTCCATGTTTGAGGACAGGTCCCAAGCATACCTGGAAGCCTCCGGTAAAGGGAAAGACAAAGGCCGTGGCCGTGGACTCTCGCGTGGACAGTGCTTGCTCCCTCCAAGGGGCTTAACCAGGACTTGGACAGTCCAGTCGGCTGCAGGCTAGAGAGGAAGGATGTAAAAAGCATGCCCTTGTGAGGATGCACACACAAAACACACCTCATGGGCAGCCCTTGGACTTGAACCCACAACCCCCAGCCCTCTTGGAAAATGGAATTTGGGAGCAGAGTTTGAGAGGCTTGCTCTCAGCTCTCACTCACTGGGGTCGGAATGGCGACCCAGGTAGACCCAGGAATATTATTTCTGGCCGTAGCTCTAGTTCCTGGGCTGGAAAAGCCCTGGTGCTCCTGACAGGCCATGTTTTTAACCTCTGTCTCCCAAAGATTCAATTACCACACCCTGACCCTGGATCACAGAACAAAAGTGGAAATCTGGAATCCTTCACAAAAGCTTGTATCCTTTTTTTCATGTTACTGTAGAAATATTATATAAACGTATCATTACACAGATTTTGTTATGTAATATTTGATTATTGTATTGCTAAATCTATTTATAAGTGTCTAAATATGTGTATATGTATTTATAGCATATGCTAATTCACTATACTCTGAAAGCCATGCAATTTGGAAATGCTTTTTAAAGATGCCAGAGATGTATCCTCTTTACGGAAAAATTAAAAAATATATATCACATTTTTAATGACTCATCCTACTCTCTAGGTCCAAGTTCACTGAAGTTCCTTGGCTATCATTTATAAGGGAGCCATAGAGACTTGTGTCATATCAAGAGTTTCAAAGTGGATCAGCAGCTCTGGTCATACAACACCATGAGAGTTTCCAGAACGAGGTCCCTCAAGGAACCCTGGGGTTTCTGAGACCATCCCAGCCTCAGAAAACATTTTTCAGGGGAAATGGTCTGTGGGGTTTCAGATGATCAAAGGAAAGACTATGTGGAGAAAAAGTTCGGGGCCACTGCTCTAGATGGAGTGTTTTTCTGATTTGGTTTCTGTTCTGCCTTAGATCTTCTCGAAAGGCAGGGGGAGGTGGCAAGAGGAGCAGCCTGCCGTTAGCTTTTCTCTTGTTTCAGGGTCAAGTCCAAGTCCAAAATAAATGTCTCTTCTGCATGAACCTGAATCTCTACACACAGGTTAACTTATTAAAGTTTTAGAAAATTTTAAGGAAAAAGTCCCAGGAGGGCAGAATTCATGTTATTTTAGTTTTTTATTGCTCTTACACAAACATGCCATCACCGCTTCCTTAGACCTTGTACCTGAGATACATAGCGTCAACTTCAGCTTCTCTCCATGGAATAAAGCATGTGTGCCTCTGGCTTACTGTGTTGTTTTAATATTTTTAGGAAACTCTTTGATTTCTAATGCTCTCCAGATGTTCGACTTTTTGCAAATCATTTTCTGTTGACCCTATGTAGCAAGACCGGAATGGAAACTCGTGGTTCCAGAATGTACTTCAGTCAGCCTCTTACCCCTGAAGAAGAAGCTGGATACCTGAGGCTCGTAGCAAAGGGCGATGGTGAAGTCCATGGGCAAGGAAATGTTGCCGACGACAAATCTCAAGCCGGCCCCAGGGAGAACTCTGGCAAATCCAGGTCCAGTCCACGTAACAGGGGTTCCAGGAACTGGTTCTCGGAAAACCAAGTGAAGGGCAGGCACCTGGCCAAAAGTCACTGAGCCCTAAAATTGAAGAGGAATGCACACAGCTTTGCCTATAGTCGAGTCCTGGAAGAGCTCAGGGGGAAAAAAAAAAAAAAGCACATATTTCCTGATGTGTATATGATCCATCTGAGTCAAGGATAAATTATTCCAGCCAGGTCCGGAAGGCAGCTGAGGATAACGTGCTGAATCAGCAGCTTTCAGAGTGTATGTTACCGTATGGAATGACTGATTTGAAAGCAATGTCACTGGAAACCACTTTAAGCTTAAGTACCCCACGTGCTAATGAACTGAACAAATTCCACACTGATGACCTTGGGTTTTCTCAGATATGACTATGGGACTCTGGCCAAAATACAGAGGGAAAGAAAATATTCCCATGCTTACTTCATGGGCTTTTCCTAATTATGCACGGCGCTGAGAAAACCCACATGGCTTTTTTTTTTTTTTAATATCTCTTCCATGCAATATAAGCCATGCTCCTCTATCTGCCTGGAGGCATAGAAGTATAAAATTTGTAACACACTTGATTGATTAGCCTCCCTGTTGGCCTCTATCCTGGCTGTCAGCCTGGGGCCATCTGGATCCTGTAGATAATACTTTAATGACTTCGCCTCTGCCTCCCCACGCTTCAGCCTCTACCGGAACTCTGCCTCTTGTGGCTTTTTGCCCTCATCACCACCACTGCCAATAAGTGTTTCACACTCTTTCCAACCACAAACAGAGTCTCACCCAGATTACTTTGTCTGGAGTTCAAGTTGCTCTGTGATCTACCCCAAACTCCTTTTCATCTGATAACGGTTTACTCGGTAACAATTCAACGCCAGTCCCTGCCTTAGAAACACGAAGATGGACAGGACAGAGTTCTTGATGTGGAAGAGTTTAGAACCTGGCCTTGGAGACCAAAATGTAAATAAGAAACCATAGCAGCCAGGTGAGCTCTCAATGGACAGATATATGTACCATAGCTGTATACCCTCACAATTGCCGTACACACTATAGGTGTCCCCCAGGGACCCCCTTTCCCTGGTTGGAGCACCCACCCATGAGTTGCTGTGTGTGTGGCTTCTAAGAGCTCATGGTTGCCTCCTGCTCCGGAGAACTGGCCTCCTATGCCTCCTCCCCAAGCCCACCTCCATCCCTGCTCCCAGGGTAGCTAACCACCAATGGCTTCTTAATACAAGGGTATGAAAAGCTGAGGACAACTCTGTCTGCGGTTTATGCTTCTGAGCTCCTTCGTGGATCAATCCAAAGTTTGTTTTACCTGAGACCACGTCTTACTCTTTCCCCTTGTCTTGTTTCTGTTTTTCTCTTCTGGAGTTTTCCTGAATTCCTTAATAAATCACATGCACTGAATCCAGGCTTCGGCTCTGTTTCTAGGGCACTTGACCTGAGACAGTCGGCGCCTGACTGTTTACCCAGAAGCAGGCTGCTAGATGCATTACGGGAGGAGGATGGTTTTCGGGTCAGCTGGTGATGAGGACCCGTATGTAACTTGTACGATGATCCCCAGAACATGGTTAGCAGAGCAATTCCTAAAGCTGTCACCTCTGGAGAACTGGGACAAGAGAAAGGGGGAAGTGGGATGCCCACTGGATGTTTCTGGCACTGAGAGAGATAGGGGAGCAGTAATTATAAGGACTGTGGACAATGGGAGGTAGTTGTTGAATGACGCTGATGCCTGGATGAGAGAAGATGATGGGTTCAGGGCAGTCATTCACTAATTCAAATCCTAGTGTGAGGATCAGAGGGCCCACCTCTTTGGAGGTCTCTAAAGACTCCTCTCCTTTAGTTAGGTGGCAGGAAGAGCTCAAGACCAAGCACGGGACGTTGTTGCAGGACTTGCAGGACTTCAGAAAAGCCTGAATTCTCAGCCTCGGTAAGTCACCTATGCTGAAGTCAGGCCCCTCACAGGGAAGAAGAGGGCTTTTAAGACACAGGTGATGCACACAAGAACCTTGAACCCTGAGGTTCTCCTGAATACCCTCTGACTATAGAAATAATCCACTCACCCTTACTGGAAAATAGAGTCCCTCCACTCCACCCCAGCCACGTTTGAGGACAATGTAGAAACCTCAAATGATGCAGGTGCCTTGGAAGAAAATGTGCACCTTCCCCCGGACCTGCCTATACTACCCCTCCTGACCACCTGCCGGAGCATTAGGGTCAAGTTTCAGCATGATCTGACTGGGAAAGGGCTGGATCTCTGAGAGGGACTGGCTAACATACACCAGTAGCAACTGGGAAAGAATGGCTAGCTATGGATCCTGAGGCTGTTAGAGCAGGGAGGCAGAATATGAAACTGGATAAAGAGAGTAGGTGGACTTGGGGTCACTAGTAATGTAGGATTTAATTAGTCTGGCAAGAGCCCTGGGGCCTTGAGAGAGGGATCCAATATATTTCTGGAGCAGCTCTTGGAAGCTTGGCAAAAGCTGTGGCTCTCAGGAAAGGAAGCAGAGGTTCCAGAAGAGCTGTAGCAGGCTCTGGAAGAAGGGATACAAGGCTCAGAGTAGCAGGCATGCTAGAATGGATCTAAAATGCAGGACCGGAAAACACACCCATTAATTACGTTTCTTGAAGGCCTAGGGAACATGCTGTATATCAGGACAGTAAGCAATGAACTGGTGAGTAGGGCACCAGCATCCCTGAAGAGCTGAGTGTTGAGTATCCTCTGTAGGCTGGTGGGATTCATCATTACAGAACTGAGCTCCTTAGTGTCACTGAAAAGGACGGGACCACAGACTATCAAAGGCTGGGTATGTCTTAACTCTCAAAAGCATGATGGGTACAATTATGAAAGTGGGCAGCAAGGATTAGAGTAGGAGGCAAGGGGGCCTGACACATAGGAATCTTCTATGCAGATGATTAATAGAACATGGTATTCCTAGGAGCAAGGTAGATGAGCAGACAACAAAGCTTTATATATGTAATCAAAAGTGATCTGGTATGAATTAGTGAAAGGCTGAGGTCAGCTGCCCTCATGGAAAGACATGATGCTTTGTCAAGTTCCTAGACCTGAGCCACTTCTCGGATCCAGAACCTGGTGACCAAAAAGAGGCCAAGTCCCCATGAAGAAAGACTCTTAAAAACCAAGGCAAGTGTAAACCATGTACCCAGGCATCATGGTCCCCTTGTTAGAAGAGGGGCATATAAGGGTGAGGTAGTATATGGAGTCCTGGCCCAAGTTCTTTTTGCAGTGGATTCACTGCACTTACTGAACCACCCATTGATTATTTCCTCCAATTCCTGAGTATGTAATTGGCATAGACCTGCTTAGCAGTGGGCACTGACTCTTTGACTTGTAAGATAACAGAAGAGCTCTTATAGTAGGAAATGCCAAGTAAAATCTTCCGAGGTGCCCATCCTCCTCCACTTTCTCCCCACCAAGCCAATATAGTAAACAAAAAACAATATTGCAAATCAGCAGCATCCTCAAAGTGTCACTGTCAGGACTCAGTGGTGGTTCCCATCATATCCTCATTACAAATTTAATACAAACCTACCCAGCGTAGTCCCACCTGTATCTTTACCAGAGCAGTCAAACACCACCTTCGTATATGATATACAGCTATTCAAATGCAAAATGTGTTCTTCTCCATCCCCATACAGAAGAAGGAACAAAAGCAATTTGTATTGACTTGGGGTGAGCAGTAGCGTGTATTCAGTCTTGCCGCAAGGCTGTTCATTCTCTATTCACTCTCTGTAATAGTATAGCCCCAAAGGGGTTGAATCATCCAGACATTCCACAAAATATTACAGCAATTTCCTATATTAAAGGATATAGTTGGGTGAAGATGAGTCTTCATCTCATCTTCATGAAGATGAAGTTGGGTCCCTTGGTCCAAGGTGATGTTACATGGTCTCCCATAGAGAGAATCTGACAGTCTATGCCCTTGGTTGGCACCACTCTCTGAAGGCTCACAGAGCATCTGATCCACCAGTGAGGGAAAGCAGAACACTTCCTCGGCTCAAGGGACTCACTTCACAGCAAAAGAAATATAGCAGTGGCCTTGTGACTTTGAGACCCACTGCTCCTACACAAACCTAGCCTTCCAGACATTCTAATCTCAGGTGGGGTTGGAATGCAGGGTCTCTTAAAGCTGCATCAGCTCAGCTAGCTTGGAAATGACACCCTGTGAGGCAGGATAGTATTCTTCTGGAGTTTGTTTACTCCTTGGGAGTAAGCCTTTTATGTAATGTTGTGTTCCCAACAGGCAGAAAACATGGGTTTGGAAATCAAGTAGGAGTAGCCAAGTTCATTGTCACTGATGGTGATCATGGGAATTTGGGCTTCTTGTGCTCACAACTTTAGGCTCTGTTGGTCTCCACATCTCGATTCTTGGGCAAGAACAAAGAACTCCACTAAACTTAAAGCTACGGCTGCTGCCTAGTCACTCAGGACCCTCATGCCAGTAGGCCAGGAGGCCTGGGAAGAAATGACCATTATTGGAAGGGCTGTTGCTGTATAATCAGGACGTGAGGAATACCTTTTATTTTATTTTATTTATTTTATTTTATCTTTGAAGTTGTTTGTGAATGAAGTCTTTGGGGATAATGGAGGGCACATGTGAATGGAAGAGATGTGCCCACTATGTGCTTGCTTGCTCACTCCCATTTGCAGAGAGCTCACACATTGCCGGTGAGCATAGCGTTCAAGTGGACCTACTATGTACATGTGTTCAGTGAGACTAAGAGTGCGTACAAGGTAAATGTGTTACATTTATGACTGAGTAAGCAGGGTGCTTACAGCTCCAAGAAGCCAGGCTTTCCGTTCCAACCAGAGCTTGCTTTGAAAGCAGAAAGAAGGCAAAGGCATTTGAAGAAAGCCATTATTCATGTGGCTTCCCCGTATCAGCCAGCAACTTACAACGAAGGATGACTAGAAGGAATAAAAGATAAGGTGACTCCTGGGTGCCCATCTCGCAGTCCTGCCTTACTCATCAGCATGCTGAATGTAGGGAGTGTCCATATGACACAAACTGAGAAGTGAAATGAAAACTAAGTTGAGTTGGTTTTGTGCAGCCTTCCATTGTTCTGGACAGAACAAGCTAGAGATGCATATGTGACCACAAAATACAAACTTGCAATCTCAGGGACTACACAGGAGCCAAATGCTCTCATGTTCGCAGTGAAAACTGGCATTGCATGACACAAAGATGAATGGTACAATTCAGGCTAATAATTTAACTTCTACGTATTTCTTTTCCTCAAACGACATTAAACAGCAAATAAAAAACTACTAACAAGTCACGAGAGAAGGACTACGGAAGAAACTAAGAAGCTAGATATTTCAGTACCTTCAGTGTTCTTTTCCTCTGATTTCTGAACACAGGGCTCTGCTCCGGGATCTTAGCACTGCCCTTCACAGGGCCTCCCTCTCCAGCCACAGCGGCTGTGACTGCTGGCTGCTGTCTTGCACTGCTCCCTCCTCTTGAGAACTGCCCTTGGATGGGAGCCCCCTCCCCGGGGAGGTCACTTGAATCTGCGCTGGCAGGCCTCAACCACAGCTGCCCGATGGACACCACTGGCCTGCCCTTGGGCCTCAATGCGGGACAATTCTGTTGTGCCGTTTATGCTTCCGACCTTGCGCGGGTCCGGGCCAAGGCTAGACTCTACTCTAGACTTGTCCTTGCCTTGCTTTCCCCTCCCTGGCCTCTGGCCCTTGCTCCCCTACAGGCTTCTCCTGATGGCTGTCCCCCCAGTAATGCATGCACACCCTGATCTCTACTGTCATATCTGTTTCTGGGGGACCCAACCCAAGACAGCGACTCAGTCCCCACATCCACATGTATAGAAAATGGAAATAAAATTTCCACACAAAAATATGCCCTGTTTTGTATTCTTCTGTTGCACCACCTGACCTAGCCAATTGATGTCATAACCCACTTACTAATAGTCGGAACCTCCAGTTTTAAAATGACTGATCTGCGGGACCCCAGAGACGGAAACAAGGAACTGTGTCCAGATGGCGGGACATGGTAGGGAATGTCAGAGGAGGACAGATCTGTGTTGGGTCTTCAGGGATGAGGAGAAGTTTTACAAATCAATCATACAGAGGTGATCATTTCAGGGGAGGGGAGGAGCCACTGTTTCCCACTCTCTTCTTTCAGATGGACTCAGAATGAGAAGCCCATAGAGTCCGAGAAGGCTCCATGGGCATGTGGTGTGGGAACAGAAACAAGAGAAAGAGCGAGGCCGCCATACTGGTGTGCATGGACCCAGGAGGAAGAACCCCGGCCAGGAAGCCTTCTCGGCTCCTCTCAGCTGGAGGGGGCTCCCTTTAATCCTGAGTCCCTAGCACATTATGGGCACCTCTTCTCTGGTGCTCCCCCCACCCCGCCACCATTAGCTGCTCGTGTACACGGCTCATTTCGACAACAACAATGTCCACATAGTTTTGTTATGGATCCAAGCATTTCAGTCCCTCAAGGAGGCCTCTTATCTGGAAGGAATTGCCTCAGGTGCTAGATTCATGAACAAGACAGCCAGAGGCTGATTTCACTTGCTTTCCAACATGTGCACTCGTGCATACGCACACAGGAATGTTCAGTAAGCAAAGATCCAGGTGTATGAATGAACGAATGAATGAATGGATCTCAAGCACCCCCAACTTCAGCTAATACAGTTGGATGGCTACAAGGTCCTCAGGTCTCCTTGGGCCTTCTGAAGCCATTGGAGGGGGGGTCCTGTGGAGTGTGGGAAGGATGCCCTGGCCAAATCCCGTGGCCTCAGATTCCAGCACAGCCATGCACCAGCCCCAAGGATATCCACATGTCCTTTTCCCTCCAACGAGGGGGAGAACTATTCCTCAGCACCGTACCTTTCCTTACTAAAAATGACAAGAAATTATGAATTCACAATACCTGACTCTCTGACTCCAGAATCCAGCTTTCCAGAAACTTATGTCTTGAAAGAAATAAAGCTACTGAAGTGTGGCCCAGGGGCTCTAATTACTTGGAGCTGGGGTCCTCCTTTCGTCCATACCCTCCTGGAGGATACAGGGGGCTCACGAGGCCTGAGCACTTAGGCGGGCCCCACCCGGTTCTGAGCACGGTACCGGGTTGGATCAACAGCGGACGGACAACAGCCAAGAAGAAGTGGATTACCTCACCGCGCTCGTCAGCACGTACACTCTGCTTCTGATTGCGCCTCAGTATTACACTGCCCCCGTCAACTGTGAAATCGCTCCCTTGTCGCTGGAAATACACATCACATGTAGGCAAAGCTGTTGCCGATACCTTCACAAGAAAAGAAACGACAGCGTAAGCAACCGACAAAAGTTCCCATTATACCGCAGGGCAAGAGTTTCAGATTCACCGATAACCTGAAGGTAATCCTGATTCTCATTTCATAGCTTCAGGAAGGAGCCATGAGGCAGTTTATACTTTTCTGTTCCTCTGCGAACATGGGAAATTTTTGGTGGTCTGATGGGCACGTGTTGGGTTTTCTTTTTAAAGGATGCTGTGTCCCATTGACATTTGAGACCGGGGAAACATTTATTCTTATCTATTAGTTCTATGGTGTGGAAAAAAAAAAAAAAAAAGCACAAATGCCATCTTAATGTGAAATCTCAGGAAGAAAGTTGTAGAAAATCCACAACAGGCATGGCGGCGAGACCCAGACTCATTAGCTTATTGTCACTCTGGCCACTCCCTAGACCCATTCCATTCCTGGCATTTCTCACAGTTTGTGGGATTTGGCCTTTTGGGTTCTCATGAGAGGTTCGAGCAGGAGAGCCAAATCCCCGAAGCCAAACTGAGGCAGAGGAACTGCATTCATGCTGCTCCGGTTTCCTTAGGACCCTGGCCTCGTGGGCTTCTCTTTGCTACATGTCCTCAGTGGTGACCCAGTCAGAATCTCCAGTGGCTCGTTTCCGGATTGCTGCTGGACTCTGGACATGCGTGTTTCCTTGGCTGATGTTTCGCTGTTGGGTGTTACAACCACGATTTTTAATTTCACAGGTTCCCTGGTTGTTTGTCATGAGCGAGCAGTCCTAGGCTCAGCTGTGCCCTGCTTCTGGAACTCTCTTCCTCTAGTGTTTACTGCTCTGATTCTCAGCCACACTCTGACCAGCTGCCTGACCTCTGTGATGAGGGCCCTTGGACAGGCTACGCTGGATTATGTCAATCTGTCCTCCTCTTTGTGTTGTTTTTTGTTTTTTTTCCCCCTCACCAATTGAGTTCATCATGTAACACAAAATTAGAGACTATTTTATTAACTTTATACAGGCAGTATATTATAGAATTAGTTTTATATTATACTGTATTAAATTCTATACTATGTTAAACTCAATCAATATTAACTTTTTGTGACCACAAATCATTTCTATAAGGAAATAGACCAGCGTTTCCCAAGCTGTCTACGAAACACCTAGTTCTCTATTAACACAAAGATGTGATTCAGTAGGTGTGGGGTGAGGCTTAAGATTCTCCAAATGCAGTGAACTCACAGGTGATCCCAACCTTGTTGGTCTATAGATGACATTTTGAGTTGCAAGGATGTTGCCATCAACTGGATATTTGTGTCCCTGCAGAATCCATATATAGAAGCCTATTTCCCAAGGTGATGGTATTTAAAGGGGGAACCTTTGCAAGGTGATTGGGTCATGAGAGCATATCCTCATAAAGAGGATTAGTGCCCTTATGAAAGAAACCCCAGAGAGCTCCTTTGCACCTTCTGCCGTGTGCAAAGACTCAGTAAGAAGATGGCGGAAAATGAACTAGGAAGCGGGCTCTTGCCAGACACAAATCTGCTGGAGCCTTGCTCTTGGACTTCCCAGCTTCTAGGACTGGGAGAAGGAAATTTATGTTGTTTATAAGCCATCCAGTCTATGGTGATTTTGTTACAGCAGCCTGGATAAGCTAAGATACACACATACACATACGCACACCG
Source organism: Mellivora capensis (assembly GCA_004024625.1). Lineage (NCBI taxonomy): Eukaryota > Metazoa > Chordata > Mammalia > Carnivora > Mustelidae > Mellivora > Mellivora capensis. Next base: position 138,247 of record PISX010000061.1, on the reverse strand, counting down.
TTTGAAGACCCAACAAGAAAGTTAATCATCACTTTTTGCTCCCCAGAGTGTTTAAACAACTATTTGTAAGTTGTGGACTTGGAGTCACACCCTTTCATGTGTCCATCATCCTTTCTCTTCTCTCTGCTACCTATTAACTTGGCCCCTTCCTTATTCCTGCCAGAGTACCACAGTCCACCCTCCCTCCATCCCAGGCCCCCTTGTACAAGACGGCACTGACAGGGAAACCTAGGACAGCCTTCCTCCGGTCAGTCCCTTGCTCAGAAAGCTTCAGTGAGTTTTCATTGCCCAGAGAATAAAATATAGTTTCTCTAATAAGAGAATCTATTGTTCTTTTCCAATACTTCTTCTCTCTACAAACTTCCTGTCCGTGAAGGCACCTGCCCTGTCTCTCCTCTGAGCCATTACTTACAACTTTTCCTGGCTGGACTGTCTTTTCATCAAGGCCACCAACTGAAACGTTTCTTGTTATCAAGTCTCAGGCCGTTTTATTCTACCTGTGCATTAGACCTGCTCATAAAGGATCACTCACTCTGAAATCGTAACACATTGCACAGAGCAACTCTCCTTGTCATATGAGAAGCTGCCTGGAAATTAAAGATGCCCACGCTTAGGTTGTTTGGCAAGTTAAACGAGATAATGCATGTGAAGTGCAAAGCACAAGGCACTAATGGAATGGAAATTTGGGGGGGGGGAGGTTTAAAAAATGTTTTTTAAAGTAAACTCTACTCCTGACCCCAAGATTAAGAGTCGCGTGCTCTACCAACCAAGCCAGCCAGGGGCCTGTCGAAGTTTTCTTAGTCCCAACAGCAAGGACATGGTAAGCATACAATGTATAATTGTTATATGAATGCACAAATAATTCATATCTAACTTAAATCCTTTCTGCCACAATTATCGATCATGTTTTTAGTGAAGAGGAAATTATTCATGATACTATTTTTTAAACACTTAACATCAGTTCCACCATGAATTTACTTTCCTTTGTCTTACATAAGACTTTCCAACTCTTTAAGCAATCTTTCTGGCTCTTTAAGCCTGTTCTATAGCCTTGATTTTTTTTTTTCCTTAAAGCAATGGAGAGAGGAGTAAGGCTTCACGTCGGATGCTAGTCTCGGTTTGGAGCTACGTCCCCACAGGTAATGACCCCATTTAATGGCTTGTTGGGACCCGCCACGTGGTACACGGGGAATAAATGGTCAGTATCAGTCCGTCTACACTAGATAATTACATCTGGTTTGTGTTTTCTTATCTAAAACAATGGGAACAATCGTATTTATAGTTGTACAGGAAGGACACCACCGTGTGTCCCTTCTACCGTTTCACTGTTGGTTTCCACGTTCGCAAGGCTTCTGGCACTGACGTTCGGGTTTATTCCCACATCCACCGAGTCTCTGACACCAGTTGAGTGTCCTATAATTTAATTCAGTCCTGACACCATCTCCCTGGACTTAGCGTCAGATGCCACAGGCTAAGGTCTGGGTCCCACTAGACTGCCCCACCCTCCCTCCTTCAGAAGCCGGTAGAAAATCCAGGTTGTTACTGGAACTTCTGACCAACCAGCTATAAAGTGGGATTCCCATGACCCCCTCCTAGAGCTTGATAATTTGCTAAAGTCGCTGACAAGACTCAGGGGAACACTTATGTTTAGCGGTTTATTATACAATAAAGGATCCTATAAAGGATACAGATAAACAGCCAGATGAAGAGATACACAGAGCAAGGAACGGACTGGGAGGTTCTGGGAGCAGGAGCTTTGGGCCCTGGAGTCGGGGTGCACCAGCCTCCTGGCACATGGATGTGCTCACCAACCTGGACATGCTCTGAACACCAAACTTTGGAGATTTTTATGGAAGCTTTATCACATGGGCATGATCAATCATTAACTCCATCTCTAGTCCCTCTCCCCTTCCCAGAGAATGGGTGAGGGGTGAGGCTGAAAATTCCCAGCTCCTACTCTCGGCTGGTTCTTTTCTGGTGGCCAGCCCCCATCCCCAAGCCCATCAAGAGTCACCTGATTAGAACAAAGGACACTCCTATCATCCAGGAAATTCCAAAGGATTTAGGAGCCCTTTGTCAGGAGCCAGGGTCAAAGACCAAATATTAGAACAAATGTGCTCTTATCACTCAAGAAATTACATGAGTTTTAGGAGCTCTGTACCAAGAATCAGGGGTAGGGACTAATAGATATTTTCTATTACTTTACAATCGTTACAACCTAACTATAAATACCAATATTACTTTCCCAAAGGTTTTTTTTTTTTTCAGTCACCATCGTAAAGACAAAATTAAAAATTGTGAAGAATGCAGATATAGAATTGTTTCACTTTATTCCCCCCACCACAGCTGTAAGTCTAAGTAGGGACAGTAAAAGCCTCCTGTTCCACCCCAATTCCAGTCAGTAAAAGGGAATATTCCAAGCCTCCTAAGGGACATTTTCATCCCTCCCACCAACAGTGTCCAGATAAAGAGATCACAAGAAATGGCCTCATCGCTGGAACCTGGGTGAGTTCCCCTGTTTCCTCTCCAAATCCTCTCTTTCAAGCCGACCTTCACATGCTTTCTCTCCTTGAGACCTTCACCTCGCATTACCTTTTCCCTTGTCACATTCCTACCTGCCTGTGGCTGGTGTCATGTGCTTGAGAATGTCACAGGAGTCTAACTGGTATTTTCTCTAATCATTCCACATGTGTGTGTCTGCTCCTCTAATGAGACTTTTAGAAAAATACGCTTAGGGAAAAGACCCCACAGGACTGGGACTTGTAGGAAACGAAGTAGCGTGCCAAGGGACATTTGCAATCACACACTCCAGCAAACATGGCTGGCTTCAGTGAGAACTGCTAAGCTGAGACTGGCTTCAGGAGGCCAGAGACCACAGCATCCTCGTCTGTTAGGCACCTTATTCTTTCATTAGCAGAGTCCGTGACGTTCCTACCGTGGGTCCGGAACTGTGGTCGGCACTAGGGCAACAGTGGTGAATGCGATGCACATCTATCCTTCCCACTCACGGTCTATAGTGCCATGGGGAAGGCAGACAAGTAGATGCTCAATAAACACATCCTATCTGATGGGCACATCGAAAGAGCAAAATTGAAATCACAACTTAATCCAATTCCCACTTACATGCCAGGCTCTGCACTAGAACTGGACTACGGAGATTAAATAAATGCAGACTCTGCCCTCAAGAATTTCTATAATCTTCAGTTCTATGATAAATTCAACTCTACTCCAATCGGCATATGTGAGCAAAACCATTCTTTTCAACCTTACCCATGATCTCAAGGGTGTGTTATATGTATGGACTGACATGCCATCAGATCAAATCTGTAAGGAGACTAGATGAAATACAAACCAGAGGCGCAAGTCCTTCTAGTGGGGTGGCTTCCTCTGCCTCATAGAGATAGAAATTCAAAGGAGCAAAGAAGTAGCCGGGGGCTGGTTCCGTGCAGCGGCGGCCGGTGACGTGTGGGCGGCATTCACACTGTCCATCCTTGGGGGAGCACCTGGGGAAGACCAAATCCATCATGCACAAATGTTGCGGGGGGAGCGGGCAGGTATAAAATGAAGGCGGGAGTGCTGAGTTCAAAGCCCTCCGAATTTGGACCCACTCTTTGAATCGATCAATCAGTCCTCTTGACGAGGAAGTTAGGAGGCCATGGGCTCCATGTGTCTGGTCTTGAAAAGCCAATCCAGATCTACGAAACCCAAGTAGCCACTTCTTTCCTCTGATTCTGCTCTAAAGACGGCAAAAAGGAGTGTAGGACCTGTCTTTATAGGGTGGCAAAGAGTTGGTGTTTTAGGCAGGTCAACTCACACAAGGTATCATCCTCCCACCTCCTGCGATACCCTGGGAGTAGAACTGTTTCTCTCTTCCTTAGGAATATTTCAAGCAAAATAAATCAACTGGGCTGTAGCACATGCTTCAAGATCATCGCCTTTCAACACCCTCTGCTTGTCAAGGAATAAAGTCCATTCCTGGTGACTACGCGCAAATCAGGATAAAATGGGCTTTTACGTGGAAATGTGAGTGAGGACTGTAGGCACAGAGCACTGTCGTTCATTTGACTTACACGTTGGAATAAGCACCTCCAATGTCGCAGTCGCAGGGAGAACAGCCGTGGAGGCCACCTTCCAGTCCCCAGTATCCAGCCTACAAGGAGAAAATGCCCCGCCGATTCTATCTGAAGTGTAATATCAAAACCAGTCCGGTTCTGCCGACTCTCGTCAAACAGCCACACGGCCTGGGCAATCACCCAGCCTCCCTTGCCTGCACACTTGGTAATGATCTTGGAGGACACATATCTCCCATTTCTGGGACTTGAAAGGAGGGGGACAGGCGGGCTGTCTGCGGATGACTCCAAGCTCAGATGTGGCGGAAACCGTGGGGGCCTCTAGCAGTACCAATTTCAGAGCAGTCTGGGGAGAAGGGCTTTAGGGCTTTAGCTGATTTGCAACTGCTTTTGTAAAACCAATAGGTTCCCTTACCACAAAATACCCCCTAAAATGTTCGGGGGTAAAAAAAAAAATACAATCAAGCTGCTTTTGAGGTCTTAGTTGAATATCATAGTTCAGTAGGCTCACTTGTTTATAAATAAGTCGTTTTGGCCCAGTAAACTCTATGTGAGAGAGTCAGCTCTGTTCGAGACTTTTTTCATCATTGCAACATCTTGACCTTTATTCAGTATAAGCAGCTGGTGAGATACAAACAACCAGTTCTTAAATCTGATAACATTTACTATTAAATGCTCAAATCAAAATAAAAACAAACTCCCCCCTCAGGTCTCCAGTTAACACGCTCAGACAAAATTAAGTTCTTAATAACACGTAGTATCGATATACCTTTTTTTTTCACTAGCTTGGTACAATTTTATGCCTGATTTTATTCAGAAAGATTTATTTTAAACATTAAAAGTTGACATAACTTGTTACAAAACACAGGATAGGACTCTTGATATTTTTCCCAAAACTAAACATCAGTTCAGGCAAAAACAACGTGCCATGACTGGCCTTACTCAGGATGTGGTTGTGAAAACTTCCCCAGTCCAGGCGCTGGCGTGGGGAGTGGGGAGTGGGGGAGGGGAGAGGGGGCCTGGGCAAAGGCCCTGTGGACACAGGAGGAAGTGGGACACCTGCTGGAGGCGTGGGCTCAGCCACCATGGACAAGCCCCCGCGGGGTGGCCCTGCCCAGTTATTTTCCAACTTCCTTCTCTATCTTGTCCCCACATGGCCATGCAGTTGGCCTGTCTCACCTTGCTTCATAATTTCTAGGTCACCTGCCCTGTCTTTGTCTTTGTTAGAAGTGTTATGTGCGGTTCTCCCGAAACAAACAAAAAAAAGGAGTGTAGGACCTCTTTTTATAGGGTGGCAAAGAGTTGGTGTTTTAGGCAGGTCAACTCACACAAGGTATCATCCTCCCACCTCCTGGGATACCCTGGGAGTAGAACTGTTTCTCTCTTCCTTAGGAATATTTCAAGCAAAATAAATCAACTGGGCTGTAGCACATGCTTCAAGATCATCGCCTTTCAACACCCTCTGCTTGTCAAGGAATAAAGTCCATTCCTGGTGACTACAAGCAAATCAGGATAAAATATGCTTTTGGGGTGCCTGGGTGGCTCAGTGGGTTAAAGCCTCTGCTTTCGGCTCGGGTCATGATCCCAGGGTCCTGGGATCAAGCCCCACATCGGGCTCTCTGCTCCGCAGAGAGCCTGCTTTCTCCTCTCTCTCCCTGCCTGCCTCTCTGCCTACTTGTGATCTCTGTCAAATAAATAAATAAAATCTTTTAAAAAAAAATATGCTTTTACGTGGAAATGTGAGTGAGGGCTGTAGGCACTCAGGTTGAAGAGAGTTCCCGTTTCGCACATGCTTCCTGGATTTCTTTCCCCACATCCCGTACCCCATCCTCATATGTTTTCAGTAAAACGACTTAAAATATTAGCACAAAAAACTATGTTGTGATCGACATATGTTTCTTATTTATCAGCTACACTTCTTCAGACACATCAAGGTCACTGTTCTTTTATTAGGTTAAACTTTTTTTTTCTCTAAAATGTCATGGTGGGCTGCCAAGATTGGAGAACAAAGGGACGAGTTGGTTGAACCCCCTAACTGAATGACACATTTCTTCTGGCGTATAAAAAGGTTTTCTTTTACTAACTTTAGACATATGTGCTATGTTTAGAGGAGTCTGTGAAAAATCCAGGAGTTTATTTCCCACAGGAATCTACAGTCCATGTAAACCTGTGGTTTGGGGCTTTTATTTTTTTTGAAATGAGCTCGTCCAAAATATTTTTAGGCAAGGAGTGGTAGGGGTGATAAAGGGAACTATATGTAAGAGTCAGAAGAAAAGGCTCTGTGATCTGGCGGGCCGAGAGAAGGGAGCAGATCGATTGTCACATTCTATCATGCTTGGTGCTTTTGGGAAAACAGCACATAACACTTCTAACATCGGTGCCTGGGTGAGTTCAGACCAATTTGGTAAAAGTTGGTGTTCTGGTGAGTGTTTAACAACTGGCTCTCTCTGGAAGAATTCTAGAAAATTCTACTGTTTGCTGATTTCTGTAGCTTAAACAACTCTTCCCAGAGAAGTCTGAAATACATCAGGACAAAGAAAGCAATTAACAAGACCGGGTCTCTTCTGGGCAATGGCAGTAGAAATCCCATACATACAAGGGAAATCCTAGGCAAATACATACGATGCAGTCTTCACAGTGTGGTCCTGTGGCAAACGTCTGGCAATGGCACTGCCCCATGTCCACGTCACAGACTGAGAGGGGAAGACTCCCGAAGGGGTTACAGTTGCAGGCTGAAAGCACGGCAAACACAATTATTTTCATTTTCTCTCTCCTCTTTCTCTGCCACGCAGAGGCCATCCCTGAGTCCTGCCTATGTTGTGAAGGCTAAGAAATTTGCTACCAGAGCAAGATATTCATTCTCCTGCAGGAAAGCCACTGTTCGTGGAAACAACCCAAACGTCCATCGGATGATGCTGAATGGATAGGTCATATGTGGAGTATCCACACAACAGAATATTGCTAAGCCATAAAAAGGAAACACACACACACACACCGCAACATAGACGGACCTTGAAAACATGATGCCAAGTTAAAGAAGCTGGTCACAAAGGACCGCATATTGGATCATTTCATTTACATGAAATACCCACACTGGGCAAATCTACAGAGACAGGTTGCCCAGGGCTGGGGAAAAGGGAGATGAGGGGGTGGTAGTAAGTCATGGAGCTTCTTTTCTCTTCTTATGGCAAAATACATTTCACCTAAAACTTACCATTTTTAAATACACCCACACTGTTGTGCAACCGATCTCCAGAACTCAATGCCCATGAAATACCATCTCCACCCCCTCTTCCCTCCCCCAAGCCCTTGGCAAGCACTACTTTGTGTTTCCATGGACTTAGCTGCCCTAGGTACCTCGTGGAGTGAACTGATCATACAGTAGTTGACCTTTTGGGGACTGGCTTATTGCACTGAGCCTAACCTCCCCAAAGTTCATCCATGTTGCCGCATGTATCAGAACTCCCTTTTAAAGGCTCATGAATATTCTGTTGTATGTATATGCCACACTTTGCTTGCCCACTCATCCACGGATGGACACTTGGATCGTGTCTACTTTTTGGCTATTGTGAACAACGCTGCTATGAACATGAGCGCACACAACTCTCCAAGCTTTTGGGTAGATAGCCAGACGTAGGGTATAGGGTTTCTTTTGGAGGTAATGCAAATGTTCTGAAATTGATTCTGGTGGTAGCTATACAGCTCTGAATAAACCAGAAATCATGATTGTACTTCAAAGAGTGGACTGTATGGTATGTGAATTATAGCTCACTGAAGCTGTTACAAAAGAAAAAGAAAACCACAATATTTGGCCTATTCTGGGAGGGCATCAGGTCAATACTGAATGGGGGAAACACTCGGGTGTGATGGGAATTGACTTGACTATATAATTCACTCTCTTGGAATTTAATGTTGCCGTTCAACTCCAGAAGAAGGTAGGTTTCTGCATGCTTCTCTCTAAAAATGTAAATAATCTACAGTTCCTTACATGGGCAAAAATACAGAACATGATTCTGTGACCAAAGGGAAATCATTTCCCCAGGATTCCTGGGGGAATCTGCAGTTTTATGAGACCCCAGGTAGCTCTAAATTTCTGTGATCCCAGGGCCAAGGGTCTCCCCATTTGGGCCCAGAAAACTCTAAGATTCTTCTTATTTCCCTTCAACCTCTCCCTTAGCTCTTTAATTTTTTTTCTTCTCTTTGCCAGAGAATATAGACCAATTCCAGGAGGGGTATGAAAGGGGAAAAGTAATTTTAAAAAAGGAAAAAAAGAAACCACCACCTGAAGATTGCGTAAGAAGTTATCAATCTATGCATAAATGCATAATGTAATTTAATGAATCTGTACAAGAGAGTCCAAGTCAGACCATTTTTCTAAAGGTTTCGCAACTTGGCTTTGAATTTCTTGGAATTTTCCCATGTTGGCCCCAGCGGGGAAATGTGAGCGCCCCCTGCTGGTCCCTTATGATAATCTCAGCTCACCACCAAGAAAAAAATCAATCTACTAAAATTTGTGGGAGGGTTTTGTTTTTGGTTTTGGGTTTTTTTTTTTTTGCATCGTTTTAGAAAACCCAGAGGCTGGCAATACCTTCAGTGCTTACAATGACTGAATTTTAGGGTTGACAGAGACAGCCCCAAGCTTTAAAACGCGTCCGGCTGTTAGACTGCCGCTCCTGACTTACGCTGACAGCCCACGGGGTCGGTCGCGTTCAGCCCATGGTAGTTGGGCTTGCACCGGTCACACTTGGCTCCTTCCACGTTCTCTTTGCACAAGCACTGGCCGGCCACAGTCCCCAAAGCAGGATCAGATTGACTCACACACATGCCACCCGATAAGGTCCCGTCCGGGTCACATTCACAGGCTGGGGACACAGACACGCATTCCCTTAGTTAATTGCAAACTGTGGGAAACCTGAGATATAAACATAGCATTTTACTCATGCTATAACTATTTTATTTTGTTTAATTAAATACGTTTAGATAATTAGACTAGTGGGTGAGGGCTATTCAGATATGTCTCCCAGATTTCGGGCTTTGGAAAATGTTGAACAAATGTGTGTGTGTGTGTGTGTTTATATATATACACACACACATATATATAAAATTGTGGTTTTTTTAAAGACTTTTAAGTGATTCTAAAGTAAGAGGATCAGAGGAAGACTGTTATTATGAAAACTGGATGTGAAGAGGACATTGATTAGTTTGGGGGGTGATGAAAAGGTTTTGGAGCTAAGTAGAGATGATGATCGTACAACTTTGTGCTGTGTTGTTCATTTTATTTTTTATTTATTTTTTTAAAGATTTTATTTATTTATTTGACAGAGAGATCACAAGTAGATAGAGAGGCAGGCAGAGAGCGAGGAAGGGAAGCAGGTTCCCTGCCAAGCAGAGAGCCCGATGTGGGGGCTCGATCCCAGGACCCTGGGATCATGACCTGTGCCGAAGGCAGAGGCTTTAACCCACTGAGCCACCCAGGCACCCCTGTGTTGTTCATTAAATGGTTAATTTTATGTCATGTCAATTTCACCTCACTGAAAGAAAGATTAAAAGAATAAGACTCCAAAGGTGAGAATGAAGTCAAGAGGCAAGTAAACATGGGACGCTATAATGTAATACACAAATACAGATATATACACACAAATATGCAAATACAGATACACACACACACATATATATCATCCAGGGTTGTGAGAAAGTAAGAGAAAAAACATTACATAGAATGTCTACCAAATCTCTGAAATCTGGTTAAGAAAGTAAGTCTGTCCTTTCCCATTACAGAACAATAAGGATAAATGCTCTCGTTCTCTTCATCTCACCCAGGAGGGAGCACCTTCAAGAAAGGAAGGGGGAGAATAGCAAGAAGGGTTTATAGCACTGTTTTCTTTTTGGAAATCTGCTGGCAGGGCAGAAGCGAGGATGAAGAGATTCTGCAAAATGAGATAGTCACCTACAGCCAAGGAGCAAACAAAAGAACCACCCCACCCCACCCCCTTTTCTGTTCAGCAGAAACTTGAACTACAGGAAGGAGTACGCTATGAAAAGAGATACTGATAGTATGAATAATTCCAGAGGGAGGTAATAAAAGGCAGAGCTTGATTTGAGTATAAGGAAGAGCTCTCTGACAGCCGCCCAGTAGAGCAGTGGGCCCCTCAGTTTTCAGGGGCGTCCAGGAGAGGCTGGAACACGTCGTTGTCTGACAGACTCTTTCAATTTTCAGTTCTTATTGGATGGTGGCTGGTAATAAAACCTTATTATGGAAAAACAGCATTTGGTTCTGTTTAGTTTGGAACCAGAATTTTCTTTTAATTAAATACATTTGCTTCTAGAAAGGAAGGGATAAGCCGGATGCATTTTAGAAGTAGCCCAAAAGAAAAAGGTCAGCTTTATTTGGGAGACACTCCAAAGGGTCAGTATTAAGCTCCAGAATATAATGTAATTAGGTACACAAGTATCCTTGGGGGGAAAGGATGTGGGTGAGGAGGTAGTAACTTTACACAGAAATAACCCTGTGTCATGGCCTTTAGGATAAAGTCCAGCAGAATTTCTCGGCGTCACACAGCTTAACTCCAGCAAACTCACATTGTCAGTGGTTGAATCGACCAAATCTTTGTGTTTTTTCCTGTATCACATTTGACTGTGTTTTAATCACAGAAGACTTAAAATTAGCCAATCTTAGGCCTGGAGTCTGATTATGTAAATATTTAGGCTCAAACAAGGACAATTTGGAGAAAATTTATATGAGACTGCTGGTCAGTCTTAGTAAATGCCATTTGTACACTCATACTCCCCACACATAAACATGTACTTAGGGAAAGTGGGGAGTCTCATGAGGTTGTTTTTATAAGCTCCTCATTTGCCTTTCCTTAAAAAAAAACAAAACTCCTTGTTTGTAAAGAACTACTTCTTAATTTCATATCTGGGTACTAGTTTCCATCAGAAGTGACATCATTAATTCTATCTAAGTGGGGTTTTTTTTTTAAAGAACTTATTTATTTGAGAGAGAGAGAGAGCAAGTGAGAGAGAGCACAAGCGGGGGGAGGGGCAGAGGGAGAAGCAGACCCCCACTGAGCAGGGAGCCTGACCTGGGGGTGGGGGGTTTGAATTCAGGACCCTGGGATCATGACCTGAGCTGAAGGCAGGCGCTTAACCCACTGAGCCCCCCAGGCGCCCCAACACGAAATGGTTTTTAAGGAAAAAGATTTTGGGTAACGTGACTCTCTGGCTTAGTTACTTCTAATCTCTTTCCAGGTCCCTAGATTATCTGTTTCAAAACATTATATTTTCCCCTGATTCCACCTAAGGGAGCAATTTCTTCTTCTTTTATAAATGAATAGGGTTTAAAACATTAACAAAACCCATGTGTGCATGTGTGGGTGTGCGCACGCACGTGTGTAAGACGGTGGGGAATGAATTATAGGTTTTGGTAAAAAAATGTGGGACATTTAAAGAAATTTTTTCTAAGAATTCAGTTCTTTGTGTCAATTTTAAACAGGTCATGTAAGGGAAAACATTATGCAGTCAGGTACCTACTAAGTTATCTTTTTTCAAAAGCATTTTAACATTTAAATTCAATTAATTAACATATACTATATTATTAGTTTCAGAGGTAGAGGTCAGTGATTCGTCAGTCTTCTATAACACCCACTGCTCATTACATCACACGCCCTCCTTAATGTCCATCACCCAGTTACCCCATCCCCCAGCCACCCCACTAAGTAATCGGAACAAAACCTTTGTTTATGCTTTTTCTACACTGTGAGGATTTAAAAGTCTGAAATCTAGGGTGTTGTATATATTCAGGTAGTTTGGAATTACCGTTGTATATGACTTCGTTTTATGTATCATGATGATATAAAGTCTGAATTTGTGGTGTTATAGCAAATCCTTCCCCCCAAAATAACAAAATATTAATGATACTGCCTAAGAGAGAGGATTTCCGGGTCTTGGGAGAGGTGACCTGCCTTGGGCCCTGGACACCCAAACATTTTTTGCTGAGTGTGCCAGCAATGCAAGGCCCTGACTGGTCTTCCCCCTGGGCCGTTTCTCAAGGTTGTGTTTCAGCAAGCTACCTTGAGGGATAAGGTAACCTCTTCCCCTGGACAAAGGACAGGCATGTTTCCCCTTGTGATAAAAGCAATGAATCCCCCAAGCTTAGTGTTCCTTGGCTGGGGCATAAACTCATCAGGTATGCGGGATCCACCTGCCATCCTTCGAATGGCCCCATGGGACTCAGGGCCTGGGGACATGGGAACACACCAATACAAGCATCTTGTTGCTTGCTGTGTCATGGGTAAAGAAGTCCTTTGCCTTCCCCCCTGGAATTTCACGTCTTCTGCCACAGCATCTGTAAAACAGTAACCAGCTCCTCGTCAGTCTGTGAGTAGAGTAAAACCTCAGACCCGGGAACTGGCTCTTGATATTGTAAATCAAGTCGGAGCACTTATCTATGCGGTATTCGAGGGCGGTGCTGGGACCTACCGGAGTGAGACAAGCGACTTAAGGAGGGATTCACTACCACGTTAGTGCAAATGGCAGGTGTCAACCCTGTGCTTACCCCGTGCTTATGTCACACAGAGAGAGACAGAGAGTTCTCCCTGAAGCTTTGGGACCTAAGTGCTTGGCTTGTCTCGCTCTAGTCTTGTTCCTGCAGGGACGTTCAAATGAAAATAATGATGAGACAATTTTTTTGTTAGCAAAAATTGAAGTGGGACAAAAACCAGGGTTGGCCAGGATACAGAGCAATGCGTTACTCACACACAGGGAGGAGGGTGAGAAGGAGGGGTGGGTAGAGGAGGAGAAAGGCAATGTTAGTTTATGCATCGTATCAGCAAAACTGAATTGTCTACAGCCAGACTAATGTTGCAGCCAATTTTACTATGGATCTTCCTCGGCTTAAGGCACGGCTCTGATAAACCCATCATAAGGCGAAAATTTCTCAAGTCGAAAATATATTTAACGCATCCGACCTACCAAACATCCCCGCTCGGTCCAGCCTTGGCAGTGCTAACAACACTCACACTGCCTGGCAGTTGGGCAGACTCATCCAACACACAGCCTGTTGGATAGTCGAGTGTCCACCGTCTTGTATAATTTACAAAATACTGCACTGAAAGTGAAAACGGAATGGTCGTGTGGGTACAGACTGGCTTGGGTGGATATTTGGTTGTTTCCCTCCTGCCCAGCAGCGCTGCCTGGGAGCTGCCCCCACGCAGCATGGGAGTGACGGTCATGCCCTATGGCCAGCCTGGGGACAGACCCAAGTTCAAAATCCGAAGTAAGTTTCTACAGAATGCCTGTTGCTTTGGCAGCATGGCAAAGTTGAAGCATCCTACGTAGAGCCAGCCGGCCAGGGTAAGTCGGGTCCTTGTGGTTTAGCTACTCCCCACTCCCCACCCCCGACCCCGCCCCCCACTGACCTCCAGGACACGCAGGTGCCCACAGCATCCTCTGAAACCACGTTCCCCCTCCCGGCTCAATCCGGGCTAGTTTCCCGACTCACCAGTGCCGGCCACTGCCCTGGGCTACCGGCGTGGACCTGGGTCATCCGGCCCAAACTGTGCTGAGAACGAAGGCTCTTAGAGCTGCAGAGCTTTCGCAAGCCCCCCCCCCCCGCCCCTAAATCAGGCACTTTGGGGATGCTGCAAAACTGAGTGGGGGGGCTTGGGAGGGAGGCCTCTCCGTCGGCCTTTGCTCACACACGCGGGAGAGACGCGCGCACGGCCGGGGACTCACGGATGCAGGCGTACGGATCAGACATGGCCTTGAGTGGGTCCCTGTAGAAGAGGGGTCTGCAGCGGTCACAGTGCTGCCCCTCGGTGTTGTGGCGGCAGGCTTCGCACACGCCCCCGCTGCGGCCGCCGCTCCTCACATACGCCGTCAGGTCGAAGTGACAGCGGTCGGAGTGGCTGTTGCAGTGACAAGCTGAGGAAGGAGAGGAGATATGAGAGATTGCCCAAGGTCTGGGGGACACCAGGGCTGTGTCGGCGCCAATCACCGCAGCTGTGTGCCCCTCCGTCTCCCGCCGCTTCCCCTCTTGTTAGAGACACACCAAGTATGCACAGTTGTTTGTTTTTTTTTTAAGATTTTTATTTATTTGAGAGCGAGTGAGAGAAAGAGAGATCACAGCTGATCTCAGTCCTGCTGTCTGTCGGGGGCTCCATCGCAGGGCCCTGGAATCAAGCCCTGAGCCCAAGGCAGACCCCTGATGGGCGGAGCCACTCGGGCTTCCCCAGCACACACGAACGAAAACAGGGGCCTTCAAAGGACCTTCCTGGTGCTCTCTGTAAAATGTGCTCCCTACGTTTAATATTTGTTTTTCTTTTAATATAAAATAAACAAAAGTAAATCATGGTGATCCAGAAGGCCTAGAGTGCAATTTTGTTGTTCTCCAGTAAAGAATACTTTTAGTGACTCAGGCTTTGTAAACCTGAATTTATTTCACATCTTCTGCGGGTCCAGGGACCCTCAGATAAGATGTCAGAGTGGGGCCCCCGCCTGCTTCTCCATCTTTACGGGCAGCAGGAGAGCAGGAAGGGCGGCTGTGGGTCATTCTCATCCCATCTGGGGCTCAGCGGGTGCACCAGAGGGAAAGGACTTTGTCTTGGTGGTAGAATCTGTGCTGTATGCCTTGCTGGTGTTTCCCTGTAAATAGCAAAATCTCAGGTTCCATTTTGCTGGGTGTGGCTCACTGTGACTCTCCCGGATGGCACATTATCATAAGATGATAATGTCACCTTCCAGTCACCTCTTACTCCCTCACATCCTCTCCCCCCTCCACCAACCTCTACCAGTCTGGGAAAAGAAACCGAGTAACAGGTTTGTATGGAAGTTCATCAAAATTCAGAGGCAGCAAACACATTAGAAGAAACCCCTCTAATTTACTAGCCTAAATATTTCACCAAAAATACAACAGCCTGTCAGACTTGGTCCTTGTTCTCATCTCTCCTGACATATGTGTTTAAGATCTAGTTCACGGGGGGCGCCTGGGTGGCTAAGCATCTGCCTTCGGCTCAGGTCATGATCCCAGCGTCCTGGGATCGAGTCCCAGGTTGGGCTCCCTGCTCACAGGGGAGTCTGCTTCTCCTTCTCCCTCTGCCTGCTGCTCCCCCTGCTTGTGCTCTCTCTCTCTCTCTCTGTCAAATAAATAAATAAAATCTTAAAAAAAAAAAAAAGATCCAGTTCATGGAATGTATGATCATTCATGAAAAGGGTAGGGATCTCCATACCAAATCTAGGCTCGCCAGATCCTGGCCCAGCCCTGTCCCCACTGACACTACTGGTCCGTGGCCCTGCCCCTCCTCTGGAAGGTGACCACATGACCTCCACATGACATGCATATTGTTTCAGGGTGTAAACTACTGCTCACGTTTGGTGTGAAGGCTTGAGAAGTCGGTATCCTTCTCTGCGAGATCATGGGAGACATTAGGATATCCCACAGCTGGAGCCGGGAGGATAGTCCCTCACCCCTGCCGTCCGCAGCCCCACTGAAATGGACTAAACTGTCCTTTGGGCAGCGCAGAGCACCCTGGGTCCAGGCCGAGAACATTCCCCGTGTACCTCTGCACGTGCTGTCCTGGTGGCCTGCTCCCGGCCTCCACGGAGCGTCGTGGAAGAAGTCCCTGCACCTCTCACAGTTCGGGCCGTCTGTATTGTGCTGACAGACGCAGCGACCGTGAACCTGCGTGGTGTGGCAAGCGGGCTTTGCTGGGAGGATGCTGGGGTCCATCACGTGGAAAGGGAAATAGCAGGCTGGGCGCCTCTGTGGGTCTTAGTGCCCCTTGCTGGTGACAGCACCAACCGGGACTAGCCTTTGTTATTTGTTCAACCAGCTCTTAAATTTTGGATAAGTTTAAAAAACGCAATACATTTTTTGGCATTTCTGAGTATGTAGACCACGGCACCAGGAGAGACAGGCTGGGGAGTGTGTGTGTGTGTGTGTGTGTGTGTACGCGTGCATTCAGAGGGTGGCTGAGGAGCATAAGGGAAAAGAGAGAGTTAGAAAATAGAAGCCGGAGAAAAAGGTGTGATTCTCTTGGCTTTTCCACAAAATGCCGTGCATGTCTAAGTTCAAAGAGAGAAGTTCTATTTCTAGTGAAATATGAGGTGGCTGAGAGGGAAGCACCCCCCCCCCTTGTCTGATGGTGGCTAATAGTTTACAATTATTTCGCAGACACACCCTTGGGACTCGGCATAAAAAAAAATTCTTCTACTACATCCCCTTTTGGAGACTCGTCCCAAGCACAGGAGAGATCAGGGCTAGGAACAGTCATTCCCAGGGTAAGCATGTTACTTGGAGGGGCCGTTTCTGCCCCGTTTCTGACAGATTTTAGTCAAAGACCCTGGCATGGAGCAGAGGCTCCCTCACACAAGAGACCCCCCCAGGCACTTCTGTGGGACCCTCCAAAACCAAATAAAACAAAAAGGGAGCAAGATGGGCTCCCCAGAGATCATAAATGCTAAATGCTACTCATTAATTCACGTGTAGCAGAATCTAGAAGAACCTCTGGCCAGAGAAACAAAATCCGCCCCCTCTCCCTGCCCCCCCCGCCCCCCTCCCAGCTGGTGCCTCAGGCCAGGCTGGATGACACCTGTGCCCACACAGAGCTGTCACTCCGATGGTGGAACCCCCCCGGAGAGAGTCTCATCTACATCCAGCGGCAGTACAGTGAAGGGAAGGTAAGAGCGGTCGGGTGCCCTTTGGGATGGCTCAGGAACTCACCATCCCGGGAGGGCTGAACACGTCTCCCCGAAGCTTCTGCGCTGGGCCACACTCGCTGGCGTGGCCGTTGCAAAAACAGCTGCCTCGCACCACCATCTTATACAGAGCATAGTAGTAGTTACCCAGGGACTCGTTCTCCCTCCTTCCCAGCAAAGTGTCCCCCAGGGTATGGAGTTTGGTAAAGTTTATCCTCAGATTTGTTAATGTCATGAGGTCTAGAAAAGGGAAAACAGCAAAGCAAAGCACACTTAGGCGGCCTCAGGTCAAGGTCCCTCCCGGACTGACAGCCCCTTCATGAACTACGGACCCGCAGCAATGAGGCATACGCCACACCCGGAATTCTAGAAAAGGAGTTGGTGCGAACACAGAGAGCGATTCATACCCTGGATGTAGGGGCTGTAAGGGTTTGCAATTTCAAAGCTGGGATCCAGAACTTTTAAAATGACCTGTAAAACAAATATAGGTAAATGTATACGCATTTTACCCAAAACAGCCTTATTAAATACACTCTCAAAGAAGAGATCCCGACCTTGCAAAAGGGCTGAGCCATTGCCTCTCCCTCTGGCATAGGATACAGATTGTTATTTGGGTTCTCACATGAATACAAGTCCCAAGAATAGAAATGAATGAAAGATCTTAAACAGTCGTTCTGGCTCTTTATGCCCAAGTGGTCCATGAAGGCAGAAGCGCTCACGGCTCCTGCCCAGGATTGGGTGGAGGGGACGGGGTCATAGTTCAGTAGGTCATCATCCCTCTGGATCAGGTGGAGAATTCTAGAATCTGTCCTCTGTCACCAGTTCTTTCATTCTTACTGATAAAATAATACCGCCCAACCCCACTCCCACCCTGACTCTCCGCCAGGCACCAGCTTTGCTCAGAGGAAGCTCCTAGAAGGTTCCAGCTGGGTGCTGGTTGACAGAACATGGAGAGAACACAACTTAACCAGGGCGGCTGCTAGCCTATAGCAAAGGGTTAAAAACAGATGCTCCTTCCTCTGCAGGCCCTGTGCCCTGGTGCCCAGCCTGGGTCTCAGTCCCCACTCACCCTCAGCTGAGCACTCTTGCAGAATTATTTTCTTTTTCTTTCTTACGTAGACAAGGGGCTTGAACTCATGACCCTGAGATCAGGACCTGAGCTGAGATCAAAAGTCAGATGCTCAACCAACTGAGCACCCAGGTGCCCTGTGCAGAGTTATTTCCTATAAGGTAATTGCTATTTATCTGAGTTCAATTTAGACACCTTCATTCTTAAAAAACAAAAAAACAACAGCTTGAGTTCTATTTCAGTAAACACTACCTAAACTGTTTTCATTTAAATGAACCACAGGAGCTATAAAAGGTTTCATTTCTACCAGAGAAATCCAAGAAAGGAAAGGCTACCTCGCCACCGGTGGAGGGTTCGATATCCGAATATTTAGAGTCACAAACAAGGTCTCCCACTGCCTGGGCCTGGCCCGAAGAGATATTGGGAAAGGAAGCAGCACAGTCTTTCGCAAAATATTTGAGTACTTTCCAGGTGTGTCCATAGTCTGCAGAGCGTTCGACTAACATCGCAGCAGGCCGAAAAGTCTAGGAAAACATGAGGTAAACTTGTAATGCTTCACAAAGTCAGATTTCATTACCCACTTCAGATCAAACTTTTAGATTACCTAGTCTCTGTTCAAACTTTATTTGTATCTTTGAAAATCTATCATACAATGAACATACAGAAATCTCTTTCCAATCAGGAGTAGGCTTTCATGAGCATACACTTTGCCTCGAATCTGATTCCATTTAAAAGATGTGTACGGACTGTGTGAATTATTCATTGAAGATGGGAGAGCCTGTCAAATTTTAAAAAGCCAACGTGACTGATACTTTACAGCGAAAACATGTGGTTTTCTTTGACGAGAACACTTTTCTTGGCAAACTCCTCCAACACCAGCCAGGAGGCTGGTTCTGATTCCTACGTGCAGAGTTCATCTCCTCAAGGATCCCACCAGCATTCTGAACATAGTGAGTTCCTGCACTCACCGTTTTTGTATTATGATTTTAAATCTCTATGTATGTTCGTAACCTTGATTGGACTATGAGCCCTTTGAGGGCAGACACTTGTAGGGCTTTTTAAAATTTCATTTTTAATTTATTTCCATTTTTTATTACCTTAAGTCTGCTTCTGGCCTGATGACAAAATTAGAATTTTGATGAATGATTTGGGAATGACTACAGCCCAGGATTTCTCTGGCATCTAACTATCCTTAGTAAAGACCCTTTCATTTTTCTGCCTCTTTTGGTCACAACCTTTCTGGATTTCCTTAAATAATCTTCACTTCCTGCCTTTTTCTCCTTAAATATATTTTTCTATTTCTTGCAGTCCCTCTCACCCCAGGGCTTGGAGTTTTCCTTTCTGCTCTATCTTGTAAGATCCCTTCCCTTCCCTTCCCTTCCTTTCCCTTTCTTTCCTTTTTCTTTCTTTCTTTCTTTCTTTCTTTCTTTCTTTCTTTCTTTCTTTCTTTCTTTTCTTCTGTTGATCATCTAAGTGATTAACTAATGAATAGTGGGGGTTTTGTTCTTTTTGTTCTGTTTTCCTCTCAAGAACCAAAACCCAAATGACAAAGCTTCAGTAGAGATTTACAAAGCCCTCTGTGCTCTGCCAGGAAGCAAGGAAGTGCAATCCCAGGCAAGCCCAGCATTTGATAGGTAGATAGAGGGGGCAGCAAGCCCACACATCTGTACCTTGAAGGTCAGAATGAGGTGGCTGAACTGAAATAATGCCTCTAGGTCCAATCTGATGCTGACATGATCAAGACCTAAAGAAAAATCCAGAAAGAAGAAAATTAGTGAGTTCGAGAGACCCCTATCGATCACATTAATCCCCCCTGTGGCTTGTCCGTAATGAAACCTGTTGAAATCACATAGCTGGGGATCCACACCCTTTCCTGGTCTCCTCCAGTGGTTTCCCATAACACTCCATGCGCAGGAGAAGGTCTATTTGAGAGCAACATAGGGTTCACCGGGACTGTGCGCCACATTCATGTTATGGTGGCAGGATTACATCCCTGCAAGGGACCTCCGGGACGGCCCCCATAGGTGGAAGGCAGGAACGCATGTCCCTGAACTCACCTCTTGACTGCGTGTGCGTGTAACCGGGAGCTAGCGAGCCAGAGCCGGGTAAAAACCGACACACCCGATTCTTTCAGCAGCTGCTTAACGATCACTTGGCCTAGTTTCATTGTCACTGAGCCTAAAACAGAGCTGACCTATTCCCCGTGGAGTGAGGCTCTGCGGCTCCTCCGTGACTGAGGAGAGGTAGCCCGGCTGGGACTCTGCCTTGAGAGAGTCAGCAGCCATTGACCTCCAGCCTGGACGAGGAGCACCAGCCCCACTCTGGACCTAACAGAAGCCCTGACTGCTCCAGAGCAGCCCTATCCTGTTGGAATAGAAGTCACATGAAGTCACACGTGTCATTTAAGATCTTCTAGCAGCCACACATCAAAACATACAAATAAGCAGGTGAAACTAATTTTAATGTATTGCACCCAATATATCAAAAGCAGCCTCATTTCAACACGTGGTCAACATTTTTGAAAAAATTAGTAATGCTCTCTGTTAACTATTAACAATGCTTCATTTTTTCCAAACGAAGTCTTGGAAATCTGGAGTGGTTTTACACCGTGAGCACATCTCCCTTCTCGTCAGCCGCGTCATAAGTGTCCTGGAGCACACGTGGCCAGGGGCTCCAGGACGGGACAACAGAGCCCGGAGGGCAGTAACTGGGCTGCAGGGAATGAGAGGCAGTTCTCTTTGAGGGTGAATCACGCGGGAGGGTTTGCTGCTCAGAGGGCAGCCCCATTCCTGGCTCTGGGTCAAGGGCGCCTCACCCTTTCTAGAAAGGAGATCTCCTTTCCCCTCTCGAAGTTCTTGGCTGAGAACACTTGTTCTATGCAAACCTAGTCAGAGGGGCACTCCCTCCATGAGGAGATGCGGGACAA
Source organism: Mellivora capensis (assembly GCA_004024625.1). Lineage (NCBI taxonomy): Eukaryota > Metazoa > Chordata > Mammalia > Carnivora > Mustelidae > Mellivora > Mellivora capensis. The sequence goes on along the minus strand of PISX010000061.1, from coordinate 117,489 downwards.
ATGCTGGACATGTGGTTTAAAACAGCTGTTAAGTAGGGCGCCTGGGTGGCTCAGTCTGTTGAGCATCTGCCTTCAGCTCAGGTCATGATCCCAGAGTTCTGGGATTGAGACCCACATCAGGCTCCCTGCTCAGAGGGAGTCTGTTTCTCCCTCTGCTCCTCAACTCCCTGCTTGTGCGCTCTCTCTTTCTCTCTCTCTCTCTCTCTCAAAAACAACAAAAAAACAGCTGTTAAACAGTCAATGAAGGCAGGTAGCTGTGGCAAAGCCAGTCCATGCACTAAGCAGAGCCCAGCTAGAAATGAGTAACTGGGATCCCAGATGAGCTGGCATTTTAGTAGACACCAATCCCATGCTTGCCCGATGGACGGCATAGAATAAGAGCCTCATATTATGTTTGCCTTATATATTATCGTCCTACACAGTATGATTATTCCCATGATCCCCAACGGCCTAGGATCCCCTGTGGTAAATACGATTGGGCGTCTGAAGAGAATGGGGGACTGCAGCCCCAGTACAACGTATAGAGATGTGGCAAGTGGACTTTCTGTGGGCTGAGGGTCCCAGATGGGTTAAAGAGGAGCCATGCATGAGTGAGCCGGCCTACATCCATTCCAGCACGTAAGGCCCAAGGCTGGGGTGGGATGTGAGGAATCCCTGTCCAGTCCTGATCAGGGCACCTAGGAAATGGGGACAGTGAGGGCCGATAGAAGCCTCACTCCCACAATCGTTCATGAACAAAGAAGGGCACCGATCCAGGAAAGGAAAGACCTTCAGTTAGTCCCAACTATCCTTTCAATTCAATTTTTATATGAAAATACTTGGCTCGTGCAAGAAATGAAATGTTCTTTTTCTCTCTCCCCGCATGCGCTGCAGAAGGAAAAAGTACGCGGTGCTAACTCTCGGGTTCCCCCCCGGGGCATCCTTAATTCCACGTACATCAGTGTGTTTTCTATTAGCCTTCATTTACCAGCACCTTGTAAGTGTCCTGTTTTGTTTTTCCCACAAGGAACAAAAGGATGCACAGGTAATTTCTTCCCACACACGGAAAGAGTGAAGCACTCAGAGTTAGATGCTTAAAAACACTGAGTTCTCTGGAGGAAAATAACCTTTCCTGAAATGAAAATCCAGTCTGTTCTTACACGGGGTCTTACACTCTCCGTAAAGACTGTTGCATTCCAACAGGGCTCCTGGCTGTGAAATTGTTCCGTTCATACAGCACGAAAGACATCTTATTAAAAATATAGAGAAATGAAAAACTGCAAAGGAACTCAGTTGTACCATTCTCAGATTGCCACCATTTCCTTCCTCTCTCTGGTTCAAAACTTGTAATTACATTCTCAATAGTGTGGCTGAGGGATGGGTCGTGTGGAAATCTCGAGTCGCAGATGAAGCATTTTTGTTCCCCCTGGAAAAGACCATCATTTAGATCACAAATAAAGAGTCATAATTACTTATTGTTGATCTGAATTTAAAAACAAGCTGTACTTGCTATATTTGTCTTTCAATCTGGCTAAAAATAAAGAGCAAAGGAAATAACAAGACATCAATGTTTCCATCAATAGGTACTTAACAACAATGACAGATGCAATAAAAATATGACCCAGAAATTTTATAAATTGATATATTTGGGGTAAAAATGCAAATTCATAGTTCCACGTAAATTTGTCTTACACAAATTTATTAATTTTTGTCCTACTCAAGAGGCGGATGACCTGGAGATTACGTTAAACTATAGAGAAATAGGATTTGAGTAGGGATTACTTTCTTTAGTTAGATAAAGACTATTTGGCAAGAAATTAATGAAACACCAGGTTTTCAGCAGGCCACCAGGTTTTCAGCAACCATCCTCCTTTTTCTCTCAGACATAGTTTTTGGCAGAAAAACTTGCGGTGACCAAAACCTCTACATCATGGGTTTTGTAAAAACACGTGGATTTTGTAAAAGATTCTCATTGAACTTGTAACAGGGAGGCCTTCCCCCTTGTCTTGCGACTAGAAGGTCTTAGTACTAGTGAATTGGAACTTAACTTGGAATGGACTTCCAAAGATTACAACAGTCAACACTGGCCTTGGAGTTTGCCCAATTTAATGCATCTATCAGCCAAATTTCAAAATCAAGTTGTCCCTCGATTCACTCAACTCTACCTACACTCTCTTCTTGCTCTTCCTTGAGTTCACCAGGAACTTTACTGCCGTTCTCGGCTCCCTTCTTCTCCGGCCCTCAAACAGTTCCATCTCTCACTCCTTCCCTTCTTTGGGGGCTCTGTTTCACTGCCCTCACCCCAGAGAGACTTCTGCCTAAAATACCACCATGTCCCTAGCCTTAGGGCCTCTGCCACTGTTTGATTCTTCCTCTGCTTTGTGGTATTTCCTAAGCCCTTATCATTACTTGATACTGATTAGATAGTTGTTGGATTATTGTCTGTCTCCATCATTAGAATATAAGCTGAATGAGGGCAAGGACTTTGTTTCATATAAGGTTGTATCCTCCTTACCTAGAACAGTGTCTGGCACATAGCAGATGATCAATAAAACTTGTTGACCATATGCATGGTGATTTTGATGACTATTTCAGCTAACATCTGTCAAAGTAAACCAGCCTTTCAAGAGAGCCATATAATCTCTTTAGAATAACTGACCGTTATAAGCCTTATACTTACAAAAAACACCAAAATGCCTTTTGGAAATTAAGGAGCAATGGAAATGAGACCTATTCTGCATATGGGGAGTCTTGCCCCAGACCTGTTCCGAAAGAGCAGCAGAAACCCTATGATTCCATCAAAAGATGTCAAGACTTCAAAAGATTTCCAGTAATACTATGGAAATAATTGGGGGAAAATGTTTAATTTGGGGGCTTATTCTGTAAATATTTTTAGAAACCTAGTCTTTGATGGACCTGGCTACATGGGCTGCTTAGTTGCAGTTAACCAGATGGGGGAGTCCCAACCTGGGTAACGCTGTGGGTCAATGTTGACTTGAAGCTTCCGAGAAGAATGTTTTGCTTGGTAATAATTTGTTAGATAATTGATGGGGATAAGAACCATCTTCTGTGTTACACAAATGTTTAAGAAGGTCATCCTTGTAGCCCTATCCAGAACACTTGGTCAGCCTGAAGAAATTTTGAGATTTTTTCCCCAGCTCTAAGATTTTAAGATGTCTGGCATTCTTGAGACAAAAGAAATCTTGAAGTCTGATTTACTTCTATTTTTGGTGGTATGACTTTGAAAGATAGGAGTACCACATCCTAATTATTTTCAGAGTATGTCATGAGTTGGCTATGGCAACAGTCAGCAAAATGCCAGTGTTTGGAGAACAAGATGGGTGATGTCAGAGACGGTGTGTTTCTAATACTAGAGTTGAGAACCATTTCTTTGGCCAGAGGGCCTGGAGTTAGTGAAGTCACTGGAAGGGCCATCCATTCCACCTGGCCTAGAGTTGAACAAAACTTCTATTGTGTCATTTCCTTACACATGTAGAGACTCTGCTTTCTGACACAAGTCCCTCCCAAACTTAGAACAGTGCTAAGCACTCAGGTATTGTCTCCACTTATTTATAATCATCCTCTTTTACTAGAAACCAATTAGAATACAAAGCATTTCCCAGAGACCTCCAGGAGTTGCTTTCAATGAACAATACATGGAAAAGCCTGGGCCACTAACATTAGGCTTATGTCCAACTTCCTTCCTGTACATCCTCTTAAACAGAGGGTTGACGTGATGGCCCCAGGCTCCTCGGCAGGTAGGATACTCAAATGACCTTGGATGCTCATACTCCTCCCAGAGCATGGAGGAGGAAACAGCCATAAAGCAGCTGGTCCTTTTATAAAACTTGTCTTTAAGGGGCGAAAAAGGCATGAAAATATGTTCATAATGGGATCTTTTGGCCTTTAGACAAGACAATTTCCAAGTGGCATTGCGAGGCTGGCATGCCATCAATTTGGCGTCCTTACAACCACCCCCATCCCCGAGGCAGGACAGTGAGAACTCACATTCAGCCTAATGGCCTTGAGACCCTGAGGGATCTTTGCTCTTCACTGATCGGTCAACGAAATTTACTCTTCAGGAGTCACTAATGCAGCTACGAAGAACAGTACATTGTATAGTAATTGCCTTTAAAGGCTGAACCAAGGAGGCTCTTCTGTCTAATCCCAAAGGTAAAAAGAAATAGATGAAGCAGATCTTCCCTGTTTCCTGATCAGTCCAGGGCTCCTGGACTTGGAATCGTCTCAGCTGTGCCTCTGATGTTCAGGAAAGGGTGATGTGTCCTCCTTTCATGTTGCCGGGCTGCCCCCACCCCTGATATACTTGGAAAAATCCATGTCATCAACAGAATAATATCCTAACACATAAATGAGGACCCACCCACCTCGAGGTAGCTGAGGATGCAGTATCTCTGGGCTCCGTCCAGCCCGCAGGTAGAAGAAGCCGTGAGCTGTGCGCTGCGACCCACCAGGAGATCACCGGTGGTGGGGTGGCAGGAGCCCCTTTTGCATTCATCGTGGGCTTCCGTGTGACCGAACAACCCTTGAACACAACAAAAACGCTGCATACACGGCAGTCTAAGGGTAGCAAAAGGCTTAAAGAAGCAACCGGTTAAGTTGGAAAGTTAAGAGTCCTATTTATTTTTAAAATAAAAATTGATGCTGTTGGTGCCCTTGGCCTAATGGAACTCTCTTAGCCTGCCAGGTTTACCGTCTGTGTTCATGACCCCACCTGGGCCAGCCTGTAGCCAGTGACCGATGGACACAATTCATAAGGCTGGCACCACTGGCTCCGGCTGGGGGCAACTCCGTGGTGCGGTTTGTGCTCAGAACCTTTCATGGAGGAGGTTGAAGCCCCACTCCAGCTGGGACCATGTCCTCCTCCCACCTCCTCACTCTCTTACCCCTCAGACTCTTCCCTCACTAAGTCACTGACACATAAATCCCTGTCTCAGGCCCTGCATGGAGGAAACCTACCTTGAGACGGCCTGTATGAACTAGAAATTTTATAATTTGTAGTTATGCACATTATGTTAATAATGTGCATAGACACCAGGAAGGAAAATCTTAATCTAGCCTCTTATACCTATTGTTCCAACCTGTACAAAGTCAATCAGAGGATTTAAGAAATCCTTGGGAAACAACTTTCTCTTAAAACAGGTAAACTCAATTGACCCCCTTTATAACCTGGATTGCTGGGTTTGGATTCACCACGGAACAAATCATGCTCCTTTGGGATATTGTGAGAGATGGAGTTCCAGACCCATGCAAAAATGCCCAACTGATTTTTGAGGCACTAAGGCAGTTCAAAGGAAGAAGGGTAGCCTTTCAACAAATAGGGCTGGAGGAACGGGACACCCACAGGCAAGGAAATGAACTGTAACCAATACCTGGCACCTTATACAAATATTAACACAAAACAGGCCTGGACTTCAGTGTAACATATAAAACTGTAAAGCTATAAAACTATAACACATGGGAGAAAGTCTTTGAGACTTCGGACTAGGTGAAGATTTTTAGGATTGGGACGCCTGGGTGGCTCAGTTGGTTGGACGACTGCCTTTGGCTCAGGTCATGATCCCGGAGACCCGGGATCGAGTCCCGCATTGGGCTCCCAGCTCCACGGGGAGTCTGTTTCTCCCTCTGACCTTCTCCTCGCTCATGCTCTCTCACTGCCTCTCTCTCAAATAAATAAATAAAATCTTTAAAAAAAAAAAGATTTTTAGGATTGACAACAAGAGCACGATCCGTCCAAGGAAAAATCGATAAATTGGACCTCATCAAAATGAAAATTTTGCAAATTACACTGAATGAAAAAAGCCAATTAAAATGTTATGCACTGCATGGCTCCGTTTCTTGAAAGACAGAATTATAGAGATGGAGAACACATTTGTGGTTGTCAGGGATTAGGGAGGCAGGGAGGAGGGTGTGGACAGAAAAGAGTCATACTAGGGCTCCTTGAGGGTAATGGAGCTATTCAGTATCTTAACTTCAGGGATCGTCACAGGAATAAAACTGCATAGAATTTAATACACACACACGAGTGGGGGTAAAACTGATACAATCTGAATAAGGTCCCCTGACTATAACACTATCAATTGTTATGTTTGACATATTTATTGTTATGTTATATAATATGACATATTATATGCTATGTTATGACAATTTCATTGTCAATTTCTTCATGGGGGGGCGTGGGATGTGGGGGTTACCCTTGTGGGAAACTAGGTGAAAGGCGTATGGGCTCTCTCTGCATTATTTCGTACGACTGCATGAGAACCTGTACTAATCTCAAAATAAAAAGTACAAAAGCCCACAGAATCTTCTGCCCCTTCAAAATCACCCCATCAGCCTCTGGACGGTAAATCAAGTAAACCGTACACTCTACAATAATATGCACATACATGGCCTGTTCTAGCTGCTCTTCTATACTTTTCCCTTGAGACACCAAGATTTATGTCAAGCCCTGATTCCAGCAGACAGGAGAGAGATGGGCATAAAATGGAAAATCATTCCCATACTGTGGAATAAGCTTGGTTTCTCTCCAGCTTTCTCAACTGGAAAACAATAAGAATTTTTTTTTATGGTCTTGTTTTGCATTGCAAAATCCACTGCAGGGGTTTCTTTCCTTCAACTTTTCTACCAAAAATAGAAGCTATTGAAAAGTAGTATTTTCTTTCTCCTATGTCCACATTTCCCATATAAACTATTCTATTCATCTGGTCATTTTGTGATTATTATCAGATATTAATACACAGATCATAGTTCTATAGTTAAGAATATGACACATAATGTCTCCTTCTATGCAGGTTACCAGATCCCCATTTGGACAAGGAATTTTCTGTCTTGACTCTCATTGCAAAGATTACTCTGATTCCAAAGCAAAGACACAACAGTGCTTTCTCCTTCTTGAAGACAGATATGTGCAAAAAGTTAGCACCGTTGCATACTTTTGTTTCATTGTATAATAAATGATCCTAGGTTGGTTAACATGGATTTTTTTCCTCTTATTCACCCAATAACCCAAACCCAGATCTCCTTTTATCTGCAGGATAAATTACCAATCAGAAGTTTGGACTCCCAAAGACAGAGGCTTTTAAAGACAAGGTCAGGTTTAAAAATCTGCGCTAATGCTGCTACGTGTGGATTAGCTAAGACTTCCCTTCCAGGGATTTATTCTTCTAGACAAGTTCCATCCTGAATTCTTTTATTGGAATTGCTGCCTTAGAGGTTTAACATGTTTTTATAACTTGACTTGGCCTAACTTGTTTTGATCAGATATGTACTTTTCAGAAATAAAAGTATGCCAGGACTTAGGGAAATTGAACTATTATTCTTGTAATAGTCTAAATGCGAATATGAATTTCCGGCCTCAAATACCTGGCAAAAAGTGGCTAGCAACATAAGCAGTTAAAGCTTCATGCCTGAACAGAGATAGCCTTAGCAATACCCCTCCTGAGTTGAAACTTTCAACTGCCAGCTTATCCCATCAGCAACAGGTTGGAACTGATTCAGAGAATAAAGATCCTTACGTCTTTAGAGAATCAATGCATTCCTCAAAAACAACATGCATCTTGAAGATAGAATCTGGTTAAACATGAACTTAGAGGAGACCTGGTCATTTAAAGAAAATGCACAGCTCCATAAAGTGAAGCACCATTTTGTAGAAATAGTGGTTATTATATAATCTCTCATTTTGTATGTTCTCATTTTCTTAAACACGTGGGATATTTTCATATACTTTAGAGTTCCCGTTGGAGTTTAGAGGCTGTAAACATACACACACACATTACTTTGGGTAAGAAAACTTACAAAGAATGTGTGTTAGGTAAGTTCTGTACTTTGTTTCTAGTTCCTAAAACCTGGCCAATGCGCATATCGGGATTCTTTCTCTGAATCTTCCTTAGTCAGAAGGCAAGACTAAGCGCTTAAGCAGGCTCCAGTTCTTACAGAAATGCCTGTGGTTGAACTACAAACCAGAAAATGCCCAAGCTGATGAAATGGTTTGTAGTTTGACTATAGGCAATCCTAGAGATTTGGGTTAGATCAGGGTAAGCTTACAGTTGGAAACCCAGGATCTACTGTAGTGAGGTCTTTTCTTTTTCTTTCTTAAGATTTTTAAAAAGATTTTATTTATTTATTTGACAGATAGAGATCACAATTAGGCCGAGAGGCAGGCAGAGAGAGAGAGGAGGAAGCAGGCTCCCTGCTGAGGAGAGAGCCCGATGCAGGGCTCCATCCCAGGACCCTGGGATCATGACCCGAGCCAAAAGCAGAGGCTTTAACCCACTGAGCCACTCAGGCACCCCTCTCAAGATTTTTTTAAAAGTAATCTCTACACCCAACGTGGGGCTCAAACTTGCAACCCCAAAATCAAGAGCAGCACGTTCCCCTCACTGAGCCAGCCACGTGCCACGAGGTCCTTTTCTGCCCAAGCTAATTTGGTTTTGACGATCTTTCATCCTAGAGAAAGGTCTCCTGATGGAGAAAGGGTCTCTGAGCAACCGTGCTGTGGTTTAGGATTTTGGCAAGGTGTGGGAATCATCCTATATGGAGGTTCAGGGATCCTCAGTGCTTGCTTCTGATTTTGCACGCGAGTTTAGTCCCAAAGAGAGCACCCGAGGCAGATGTAGAGGGAAACAGCTCTTTTCTGACCGTCTGAGGCCAGACCTAAATTTCATTGTCCTGGGGGAGGCAGTGTAAAAGTCTCTGCTCCTAGCAATTTGTGGCTCATCTCCCCAAGGCAGAGAATTTCCAATAGAGAACAAATGAGCATTTCCTTCTTAGAGCTGTTCTTCTTTCCTCCACCACCAGCAAATCTAACTGGGAGATTGCCTCGGGGTTTGGGAATAGCAACATTAAAACATGAGATTCTTAAAGTTTGCTGCCAGGATCTTCCTGATTCAGCATGAATCTTCGAAGAGAAGATTCCTAGCAATTTAGTTAGCACTTAGTAACTAGAAGCAAAGCTGTTATAGAAAAGTCAGGATCAAAGAGCGTTAATTGTTGGAAACACCCTCTCTATGACTAATGTAAATCATTCTCAGTTTATTAAAGATGGCAGAGGCGTGGAGGGTTTGGCCCTTAGATGGAAAGCTGCTGCTGCTGCTTACTCAGAAGACGGAATTTTGCCTGTAAATTCTTCACAAGACCTCATTACCGGGACAAGTGCTACATTCAAAGGGGCCTCTATTGAAAAATTAAAATGCATTCTACTTGTTAAGAATCTAAAGTATTTTTACTTTCCTCAGTATCTTATTTATCTGCTGATAGTAATATTCCATTAAAGTTTGTTGAAATAGCTATGTGTGAAAACAGGTTGGAGTGGAATTTTCTAGTTACTGGTGGCAATTATGCAACAGAAGAACCATGAGAGCATACAGAACAGGAAAAAAAAAGGTGGACATGTTTTTAAAAATCTTTACTAAATATTTCAGAACAATTCAGTAAAAGTAGAAAATGGATTTTGACCACTAATACTCACCAAGGTACAAAAAAAAGGCCAGTTGAAATTGCATTCTGTTAGGAGTTGATTAAATTCAATTTTGCTAGGTTAAAAAAAAAAAAGAGGTTAAAGTCAGTCACTGACAGAATCAATAATTGCCATCAATTTTCAATGATTTGAAAATTTGACGATTCTTTAAGGGCACAAAATATCTACAGTGCCCAATTTCTTAAAAAGTAGGAGTATATAGATTTTCACCCAATATTTGTTTTCTATTTTCTTGAAATCAAAGAATGCAATCGTTTGTAGGAGCTAATATGAAACAAATACAATTTCCTTTGTATATTTTTATTTTAACCTATTTTTGCTCTTTCATTGTTTAGAAAAAATTTTTAATTATGCAATCAAGATGTACTCATTCCTGAAAAAAACAGAAAAATCAGACAGGCAAAGTGAAGGAATTATTATCTGTAGTACTACCACCCAGAGACTCGGTTACTATCTTGCTAGGTGTTTTTCCATAGTGCTTCCCTTTCACATAAGGATTCTTCACAAATGATAACATACTGTATGCTTGTTTCAATCAATGCATCCCAGACATCTCTCTGTGCCAGCAAATATAATTTTACATCAGTAGTTTTTCAGCCTAGTGAGGGACAACAGGGTCACCTGGGAGCTTCCACAGACCAAACCTGTATATCCCCACTGCGGATTCAGCTATGTCCTCTAGAGGGAGGGCGCCCCCAAGTCACTGTGTGGGGAAGCCTGATAGAGATGGGCGTATACCAGCCCCGTGGGGGCTGGGAGGAGAGAAGGTAAAATGCTCTCCTGCACCGGTATTTTTAAATTACCAGAGAGTATTCCTCTGAATGCAGGAACCAGAATTAATTTACGAATGTCCTCTTGGTGGATACGTGCTTTGTTTCCTGTCGTAGACATTTTTGCTAAATCGTTCTCCATATCCTGAATTTTCCCCAGGATATATTAAGTGGAGTGGGAAGAATAGATCAAAGAGCATGTGTGGTTTGGGTGTGTGTAAGTAAAAAGTACACACACATGTGCGTACACACACACAAGTAAGCAGCATGTGTGTAAAGTACACACACATGTGCGCACACACACAACACGTAAGCAGCATGAGTGTATAAAGCTGGTACTGCCAACCTGCCATGTGGCGTCTCGTCCCAGTGCACACTCTCACCGACAGCCCACGAGAACAGCTGCTCACTCGTGACCTTCCCAACAGAGCATTATGAATTTTTAAAGATTTATCCATTTAAAGAGCAAAAAATTCTACCTCGTTGTCATTGTTTTAATGTTTCCATGTAGATAGCAGTGAGCGTAAAAATGCCTTTCCATGCATTTACAGGCGAGAATTAATTTTGCGCTTCAATCCTTCAAGGCTTTTCCTAGCAAATTCTTTGTGTTCCTCCCTGCCCGCGCTCTGAGTCCCGCTAACCTGATGTGCTGGGCTTTCCGCTCTCGGAACCCTCCTCTCACGCTCTTTGCTTTGCCTTGAATGCCACCCTCCTAAACTCAAATGCCAGCCTCCTAATGAAGTCTTTGTTTAAATGCCTGATTTTAGGCGAATTTCCTTCTGTGAACCAAGTTCTTCTCCCAGCCTGGGCTTCATTTGGACCTCCCGATGTCCCAAGATGAGTCACTGGGAAGCACTGCCCTCTGCAGCATCTCCAACTGAAGATGGGTCCTATTCCTTACGCAATTCTGGACTGCTCCCTGTGTACACAACCTTGTCAAGACCTACAGGAGAATCCAGAATGGAGCCTTCAGAAGGGCCCTTCTGTACGGGAAAACCCGAGTGCTTTTCCTAGGTGGCACACCTTCTTTTTTTTTTTTTTTTTAAGATTTTATTTATTTATTTGACAGAGATCACAAGTAGGCAGAGAAGCAGGCAGAGAGAGAGAGAGAGAGTGAAACAGGCTCCCTGTTGAGCAGAGAGCCCGATGTGGGGCTCGATCCCAAGACCCTGGGATCATGACCTGAGCTGAAGGCACAGGCTTAACCCACTGAGCCACCCAGGCGCCCCGGTGGCACACCTTCTTGTCGCCTTTTCCCCAGTCAGGGCGTGTGGTTTGGGTCCCTCACTCAGCTTTACTCTTGATACTGTGAAATCCCCCGCCCTGATGTTGCCTTGGATTCAGAACCCCAGCCGCACGCTTCATTCTGTCAACTGCAGGACCATTAACAACGTGGTTATCCTTCTAATAAGAATGGGCAGCACAAGTGAAGTGTGCAAGTTTTCTTCTCTATAACCATAGAAATTAAGCTCGGTGAGATCATGAGGTATGTGAAGAGCCTACCATTCAGGGCTTGAAATGACCTAGGCTTGGGGTTGCTGAAAGCCATGGAAATTACGCAGGAATATCGCGAGCATCCCTGCTTCTCTCCAGTGGGGAATCCATTCACAGGGCAGATTCCAGCCTGAAACACTGTTCCCAGTTACAGACCGTGGGCTAAAGTGTCCCTCCCCTGGAAAGGTGGGAGGGATGCAAAGGGCACAATTCTAGTGGAAGGGCACAATTCTAATGGAAGGGCACAATTCTAACCACCCAGGTTTAGAGAGAAAGGAGAAGACCTGCTGTGTTGACCACAGGCGCAAAAAGCTCGTGTGAAGGGAATGCCTTTGGAGGGAGACACAACCATAAGAGATTCTTAAACACAGGAAACAATCGGAGGGTTGCTGGAGGGGAGAGGGTGGGGGATGGGGTAATTGGTTGAAGGACCTTGGGGAGGGAATGAGCACTGGGTGTTATATAAGACTGATGAATCACAGACCTGGGCTCCTGAAACAAGTAATACGTTATATGTTAATTGAATTTAAATTTAAAAAAAATAAAAGGAAAAAAGAAAAGCAAGGGATACCTTTGGCAGAGCATTTGGGGGGGACAAATCTTTCTCAGTATCACAGTTCATCACACATCTGTGACGCAAATGAACTCCTGGGATTTTTGTCAGTTTCCTAAGTATCTTTAAGCAGCAGCAAAGATCATGATACAAGGAAGTGAATTTTCCAGCATGCATCATTGGCTTCCAGCCCGACCTGCCCCAAAGAAGAGAGAACTAGAAGGGGAACCCAAGCTAGACTAAAATAGGTACAATTCCCTTATTCATAATTGCTCGACGCATAACCCCAGCTCCTCGGTGCAGAATTCCTGGGCTTATCGCCACCCCCCTGCCGGCTGAGCACCTCCACAGCCCTGGCCGCAGCAGCTCAGACACCCCCAGGAAGATTATTTTCTCATCACTTCTTTTTAAAAAGACTCATTTATTTTCTGATACAGTACGCATAACATAAAACCTACCATCTTAACCATTTGGAAAGTGGTTAAATACATTCACGTTGTTGGGCAAGCCAATCCCCAGAACTCTCTCCATTAGCAAAATGAAACTCTGGACCCGTGAAAAGGCTTGTCCCTTTCCAGTCCCCGCAGCCCCTGGCAACCATCGACCCGGTTTCTGCTGCTATGATCTGACTACTCCAGGTACCTCATACAGGGACAATCACACGGTATCTGTCTTTTTGTGACTGGCTCATTTCACTTAGTATACCCGTGTTGTGGCACGTGTCAGATTTTCCTTCCTTTCTAAGGCTGAATAATACTCCATTGTATATACCCGGGGAGAATTTTAAGCTATGGATGCTCAGTCAGAATGACCGGAGTGGGACCCAGGTGTCAATGTGTCCACATTCTAGGTAATTCCAATAAGCAGGAAAGTGTGGGAGCCGCTGAGGGTTACCGTGACCCAACTTGCTTAGACCAGAATGTTGAGGGTCATCCTTGATCCCTCCCTCTCAGGCTTCAGAATCTAAATTTGATCTCCTCTCCTTAAACAGTCCTTCTCAATGTGTGGCCCGTGGCTTTAACAATGTGACCGGTTCATCCCAGTGTGCCGGGGACTTTTCTGGTGTTAGCACCAAAAGTTCCCAGGTCCTTGGGATGCCCTTGGGATGGTCTGGGCAAATTCTCAAATGTTGGTCACCCTACTGGATCAGCGGCATCACCACCACCTGCAAATGATCAGGCTCCCCCGGCACAGACCCACCAATTCAGAAAGTCTAGGGATGGGGCCCAGCACCGTATGCTTTTACAAAGCTCTCCAGAGGAGGCTGAGGTACGCCCAAGTTTGAGAACCACTGCTCATCAGTAACTCCCGGGTCTAAAGGCTGAAGACCAGAGCTGCTGCTGCTCCTGGGAACAGACATAACACCGCAGAGAACCTAATCTGTGCCGTGTGCATTCCCTGCTGTCTGTCTGGCCTGGGGGGGAGGTCCCCCACTTAAGGCACTGTAGGTCCAGGCTGTGGTACTGGGGGGACAGAGCGGGCACCCTTCACTGAGCTCTGCCTCAGCTAGACGTTCCTGTATAAGTGTGCCCACTCTTCTTAGAGCTTGCTCCATGAAGACCTTCTTTTTCTGGTTCTCTATATCCCAAAGTGGTTTTTCCCATTAGACTAGCAGATTTTTCCATTATTAATGAGCTTCCAGGGAGAAAACAGAAAAAACGAGAGTTCACTTTCTTTCTTTCCTATATGAGTTCTCTCCTTTGGAAAGGTCCCATCTCTCTGAGTGGGGGTACCCTCATCTCCACAGCACTTATGACCTCTTTTAAGGCATAAAGTATATTCTGCTCTTTAGTTTTTGGTGACGTCTTGACTAAGATGATTCACGTATCATAAAATTCATCCTTACAGTGGCTTTCAGTTTTTCACATAGTTTGTGGCCATCACCACTCGCTAACTTGAGAACATTTTCCTTACCCCAGTAAGAAATCCCATACTCATTGGCACCAACTGTACCCTCCCCCCACCCCCCACCGCTGTCTGCCTCTTCCTAAAGCCCCTGGAAACCATTACTCTATTTGTTCTCTGTGGATTTGCCTGTTCTGGATACTTTATGTAAATAAAATCATGCAACATATGGTCTTTTGTGACTGGCTTCTAGTCAGCAGAATATTTTCAAGGTTTACCCACATTGTAGCTGCTCTCTGCACAGCAACCCCTTTTCATTGCTGAATAATATTCCGTTATATGGATATACCACTTTGTTTAGCCATTCATCAGTTCATGGACATTTTTCTCTACTTTTTGGCTATTATGAAGAATGCTGCTATGAACATTTATTGACAAGTTTTTATATGAATGTATGTATTTTCATTTCTTTGGGATAAGTGCATAATCATAGAAAGACACTCTGTTTCTTAAACAAATGTTATGACCTCATCTAAACCTTCCTCATAGACTGTAAGCACTTGAAAGCCAACATTCATCTTCTTGTCCCCAGAGGTATGGAGAAAAATACCAAACACATTTGCCAACTTGAATGCCAACTGCATATGTAGCCTTCCAGCTTGATTTTTATTACTGCCTCTCTCTTACGAACTTCACCTCATCGGTCCTGACTTGAAGGCCTGGACTGTGCCCTGGGCGGGGCCCATCCCTGCTGGGGCTGCTTTGGCCTTGTTTTCACGATGCCCAAGTGCCAGTCCTGGGTGTTCCCTGATGAGGCCCTTTCTCTGCCTCTTCCCCTCCACCGTATTCTGTGGCTTCTAGTTTCTGACGCTCTCCGTGTTTCCATAGGTCTTTGCTTTCCAGAGTCCCAGTGTGAATCTAGAGGGGTCTTTAAACCTAAAGGTTTAAATCCTATAACAGGAGGCACTTGGGAGATCTACTTGGGGCTACAGATGTAACCACGATCCACACTCCCAATTTTGTTTTCATATCACAGCTGGAAGAAACTCTAAAGGAGCTCACCCATTCCCAGTCCTTGTCTCCATTTAGAACTGATCTAGAACTTTGCTTAGGCAAACAATCCTGAATCACATCCTGTGAAGGATTTATAGCTTTTCAGGTCAAAAGAACTGGCCTGGGACAGAAGCCTCTACATGTGGGGGTCTACAGGGCCCAGTGGCATGTTGGGTAGAAAATGGGCTGGGGTCCCAGGCTTCCTTTCCTCCAGGGGAGTGGTCCCAAAGGAAGGTCAACATTGGGGTTTTAAATCCTTTAATCCAGCTATCTCTGAAATCCCTGAGGCCCAGGCTACAAAGAGGAGAGTTAATTCTGATGAATTTAGGCTACTAAAAATATTCTCCCTGAAATGTCCAATAAAATGTGCCAAAGGGACTTCAATCATCCCCCATTTTCTTATTTCTCTGTGTCACTTTGCAATGGGTTCTTGGCATCCTGTTAACCAATTCATTCCTTCTATCTTCCCTCACTCCATTCTACCTCCTGAAATAGAAACTCCTTCCTTCTCAGCGAAGGTGGATTATGGCTGATCCCTGTGATTACGCTGGAAAGGCTGAGGCCCAGATCAGCTTTCCTACTTCTCCTGTGCACAGCCGGTTCTCAGGATCCGTTTGCCCAGCAGAGAACACGAGGTCTGCAGACATTTGTGGCTGTCACACTGGGCAGGGGGATCTACTGACATCTAGTGGACAGAGGCCAAGGACAAGGCTGGAGAGTCTCCTACAGTGCACAGGGCAGCCCCATCCCCCGAAGGAAGGATTATCCTGCTCCAAATATCAATAGTGCCCTTAGTGAGGCTCTTGTCACCCACCCTTCATTTCCATAAACTCCTCAGCTCTGGTCCTGCTCCCAGTTTTCTGTTTCCCATTTGAGATGATCTAAGTCCCAAACTAGATGAGTGTTAGCGAATAGAGTCTACCAACTTTCACAAAGTCTGTTTTCTGAAATCACCCAGTCACTGTGAAACACACGGCTGCACAGAGCACACTTTCGAGCGTGGTGGTCATGTCCCCCATACCTTCCTTTAGCAGGCTTTCCGCTTCGTTGGTGCTGCTTTTCTGCTTGCTGTACCAGACCTGACCTTTGCGAAGCTTCCCAGAGGCCACATGCAATTTCTTTCTTGCTAAATTCACTGGTGAGTTTAAGTAATATTTGTAAAAGTAATTGGAATGAAGAAAAATACTATCACCCCTTATTTGCAGAAAGAGCACGTAAATATATTTACAAAGGCACTGAATGCATTTTGGTGATGGTTTCGTGAATGCTGCTAGAGGACCCTGGTCCCAAACTATATTAAGCGTCGCAATAAACAGTGAAGTATGTGAAATTGACAATAACTAATTTCCCAGCATTGCTAATCGATTTTAATTTACTAACAACCACCATTATCTCATCTGCCTTCACTGGAAGGCCGTGCGTGCTCAAGGTGACAGCCTGTCAAAGAGTTTCTTCTCTTTTTTTTTTTTTTTTGTCAAAACAATGTGGAGGCACAGATGGGGACACGAGGAGGATTTAATGTCAAGCTGCTTAGGAGCGTCCGAACACTGCCCTAGGTAGACCAGCGGGTGCAAAGAGTGAGTGGGAAACAGCCTTTCTGCAGGCTTCCTTCTACAAATCACACAGTAATCTTTAACACGGGGGACAATTATAATCCACATATTTGTACTAGCCCTTAATTCTTTTTCCAGCACACATTTTAAATGGGTTATTTTACACATTTGAAAATGACAGTTCTCATAGAAATCTTATGTTTAACTTTCCCTTATCTGTGCAACACATTTTTCCCTCCCACATTACATCAGGAATCATTAGATATTTTGGCTGTGCTGCCTTAAATTGTGTCGCAATGAGGAACACAGAACATGAAGCTCTAAAGCCCTTTCCCTTAAATTACAGCAGACACCATGCTTTCCTCAAAACTCACTACCTGTACATACCTAAGATAGTAACAATGCATTTTGAAGATATGGTTAGTTCTACACGATTGGAATGTCTTTCCAACTGTCCCAAGTTATAGCGGCGTGGTAAAAATAACTATTCGCCTAATACACAATTTAAATTGTGCAGCTGAACACTGCATCATTCGAAGCTTCCTTTAAAGAACAGAAAAGCTCAAGGCACTGGCTGCACCCCACTTGCCACTAAGCACCCATTTTTCCCATTGGATATTGTAGCATGTGTACATGTTTTGTGTATACATGTTATCTGATTATCATTCTGTGAAGGTAATAAGTACACTCCATGCTCTGATATACTACACTCTACGCTGGCTCCCCTCCTACACAACAAATCCTGAATTTGCTGATACCTTCACTTAATCCCCAAACTGCCAACGTGTCAGGGAGAGAGAAGAGGAGACTCACCAGGACTTGCAAGGCTGTGTTGAGAGGCGCAGGCTGCAAACAGGGCGTGTAAAGGCACACCTGAAAGTGAGAGTCAATTTAAGCAGAAAACCTCTCCCCCCGAGGCACCTACAGGGAGGGGAAAGAAAAAATGAGAAATGTTCCTGAACCTGCCATAAAAGGTGACGCGTGAAGTTACTTGCCTTGGGTTTTGACTTGCCATATGCGCGTGCGTGCGCGCGCGCACACACACACACACACACACACACACACAAACACACCTTGTATACAGAGGCAAAGAGCTCTATTTTGCAGCAAACATTCTTCATTTATATGCCAGATTTCTGAAAGCAAAGGCTGGGAGGAGTTGAATCAGGGTTACAACAACAAACTGCAACTTTCTTACCAAATTTGTAACTAACGTTGCAGCTTCCCCTTAGCTGCTCCAGCAGCTGGAAATTAAGAAGGAAGACTCCAAGCATCAGAGGCTCACACTGTGCACGGCCAAGCAACCCGGGTGCAGGCTTTCTTGAGGAATGAATTGTCAGTTCAAGTCCCTTCCCAGCAAAGCTGTAGGCACATTGAAATACTTGCCGGTAAGCATACTCCTACTTACCGTTGTAATGCGTTACAGGGCAAATCTCTCCCTGCAGAAGAGTGGTTGATAAACACAACTGTTTTTATTGTTCACTAACTTGTATAGTCTTTTGCTTGCCCATCCGGCTTTGCCTTCAGATACCAGGCTTCTGGTGCTTTGGAGAAAACAATCTGTGTCTGATGAAAGAGCGAGACAAGAGCGAGACAGTCCGCGGAATACTTTGGCTCCTAGAATTTGGGTAGTAAACTTACTCTCTACAAATGCAACATTAAGACAAAATTATCTAACCCATTTCACTGACTTATACCGACATCTGTCGAAGAGACGCCATGGCAGAGAAGATCAGTCTTTCCACATCCACTCAGCCTTGAAAACCATCTCTGTTTCTACCTTTACCCAGATCCTTGGGCAGCACACGCTCTGCTATGAAAATTCTGGAAACACTATCCTGTACCTCCCAGGTTGGGAGTGATCGGCTTGGTTGCTCCATTATTTAATTGGATTTGACTGTGTCAGTGAGTCATAAAGCAAACAATGTTTATGTTGTCACATACCAAAGAGATAAAACAAAACATTCTTGTCTCCTACCTTCCCCTTAAACGTCGGTGTTTCCCCTGGGCTTTATCACCTGAGCAATCCGTGTGTGTATCCCTCCGGCAAATTCATTCAGAGGGTTTCGTGGCTCGAACCCCTTCTTTATCTCCAACCTCACCTACTTCCTGAGCTTTGGTTCCATGCTCCCACCTGCCTACGGACACCTCTCTCTGGGTGACTCACCAGCACCTCAAACCTAAGACTTTCACAGCTGAAGTCTTCTGCTGTTCCAAGCCCTCCCTCTTCCTCATCTTCCTACCTTCTCAGTTAATGGCGTCTTTATCCAGTCTTTTGTCCAAGCCGGGAACCTCAGCTGTGCTTAATCCCATGCCCTCTCCTTCCAGTGCCCTGAGACATAAAATCACACTGAGCACAGCCTGGGGCCCGGTGACAGACAAGGACGTGGTCTTCCGCTGCTTCCCCCCAAAGTTCCTGTGGTTTTCCCCTCAGCACAGATGCGGCTGGTGGCCCGTGGCACTGTTCGTGGCTTCCCTTGGGCCTTGGCTTGCTGGCACTGGGACACCGTCCTGTCCTTTTAGAGGGCGACTGCGGGGCTCACACTGGATCTCAGAGCATCACCAATGGGAGGACTTAAAGGCTCCGTCCTCAAGGGGCTTCCTTCAGGTTCCTGTCCATTTGGAACAGTCCCGGCATCCCACTGTTTACCCCCCCCCCACCCCGGATGTCAGTCAGCAGGTCGAACCTTTCACTGGCTTTACTCTTAAGATCCTTTCTAGTAGGGTGCAGGAAGGTGGGGGTGCTGGGGGAAGAAGGCTAAATATTACTGACTGGATTGTTTTCATTTTGCTTACAAAGAGCAAATTTAGTATCTTGTGGCCAGGTCTTAATGGCCATAGAGTTATGTCTGCCTCAGTCACTCAAAGCAGAACATTTTGAAACATTACACTTTTGGTTTGACGCTTAACAGCGTGACTCTTTCCCCAGAACGGTCCGATAATATTATGAAGGAAAACTCCCAAATGCTGCCAAGTCAGCTGTTTTTCTGCACTTTTTCTTTCTTTAGCCTTACCTCGATGTATTCGTTGGGCTGTCATCACTTCTGACAGATTCTGTTGCCTATATTTTTTTTAATTTAAGTAATTTATTTAGAGTGTGCAGGCAGACGCAGGAGCTGGGGGGAGGGGCAGAGGGCGAGGAGCCCAGGGAGACTCCCCGCTGAGCACGGAGCCCAACCCCCTCCAGGGGGGGTGGGCGGGGCTAGAGTTCAGGACTCTGAACGCAGAGTCAGACCCTCCCTGGATCCACTGAGTCACCCAGGCGCTCCACTGTTGCCCAGATTTTATCCTTGCATCTTCTGAGCCAATCATCCTTGTGGTCACCAGAGAACACAGATTTGGACCTGTGGGTTCTTTGCTGACGGACCCTCCCTGGATGCCTTTCACTTATAGGATCCACGTTTCTTAGCGTGGGGCAGGACAAAACCGGTTTACGGTCTGGCCCCAACACCGCTCTCTGCCGGGCCTGCCGGAGAGCGAGGCTCTGCTCACGCTGTGTCTGGACACATCATGCGCTCGTGTGACTCCAGCCATTCCCTCCTGTGGGACACCGTTCTCCCCTCTCCACTCTTCCTTTAGCTGCCACCTTTTGTAAAGCTTTTTCTAGAGCCCTCCGGGGAGAGCAGGCTGTTCTCGCTTTAGAAGCACAACCATATGCTGCGGGCAGCCTCCCCTTCATTCCTCTGAGCAACGTGATGTCAAGGACCGCACAGACGACCATCCTTGTTGCTCTCCCTCTGACTCAGTGGCTGGGCTCTCCTGTTTCCCTTGCCCAGAAGCCAGGGGCTCAGTCCCAGCAGCTAAAGTCCTGTGTACCCTGGGATCTTCATCATCCACAGACTCAAGGTCCAGTGCTCTGGGGCCTCGTGCTGGGTATTCTAATGCCCACCGGGGGTGGGGGGCGGCAGCACTTCTGACCGGGCAATACACACTTCCCTTCCACCTGTGTTGGCCTGTTCTGTAGGATGGGGCTTCTGTCTCGGGTCCCTTTAAGCATCTGACTCTTGATTTTGGCTCAGGTCATGATATCCGGGTCGTGAGATTGAGCCCCGCCTTGGGGTCCTCGTCCCGTGGGGAATCTGCTGGAGATTCTCTCTCTCCCTCTGCCCCTCCCTCCACTCAGGCAAGGGCTCTCCCTCCCTCTCTCAAATAAAAAAAAAGAAGCTGCTCTCTTACTCTTCACAGAGAGAACAAACCGAGGGTTACAGGAGGGGAGGGGGGGGTAGGCTAAACAGGTGATGGGGCTTAAGGAGTACATCCTGATGATCACCAGGTATTGTATGGACGTGTGGAATCGCTCCATTGTACACCTGAAACGAATATTACACCGTATGTTAACTAGCTGGACTTTAAATGAAAACTTAAAGAAAAAGAAGCTGCTCTCTTGGCCAGTCTTTGTAGCTAAGAGAGCCTGTCATGTACACCCTCCTGTGATGAATTCCCTCGGGCATGACCTTCCACCCCGCAGGTGTTTGGGCCAGGGATTTGAACTACAGCACACTGTATTCCCAAGTGCCAGGCCGCGTGCAGGGCACACAGTAGGCGTCATTAAGCTGCAGAAACTGCTAACAAAATTACATGGGGACACCTTCAGATCAGAAGATTCGAAACCCCTGAATTTAGGTTTGGAACTTATGGTCTAATATGTGGGACCATGGGATCAGAACTGCTTTCTGTTGGATTTTCAACAGGCACGATAAATTAGCTGAGTGGATGGCACAGAAAAATCATCCAAGGGAATTTGCACTGAGTAAAACATTCAAGGCGAGAGGGCGACAAATTTCTCTAGTGTCTAGTAATTTAGAATGGCGGGAAGATTCTTCCGGCCCTCATAACGCCCTGGGGTAATTTGAAGCAACTGTTATTTCTCCTATCAGTCACGGTCTGCCTCTTCCACAAAATGTCATTCTCTTTTGTTTCATTTTTTTTTCTTCCTCATCTCTTAGACTTCCTTTGTTTCCCCCTCTTAGAGCTTCTCCTTTTCTCTGAAGCCAATCCAAATTGCCAGGGATAAGGCAGGAATATCTTGTTCCCTGTTTTGTTTATTCATTTTTTTCTGGTTCATGCTTCTGTCATCATTTTCAGGCAGCTTGATGCTTACCAGCTGTTAGATGTGCTGAACTCCAGGGGCTTGTTTCTTAGAAATGAGGGAGCCAAACTCACCCCAATCTACTTCCAGGGGATCAGGTGCAATATTTTCTTCTTGCTTCTCAGTGCTCTGTCAAGTCCCGACTCTTAGGGATCGTCTTAAGTGTCAACATCTTCTGTTTGCCTTGTGAGCGGCCAAATATAACCGGCTGCAGGAATTACAGGTGTAAATGGCTCCGGATGCCATGTTTATTTCATTGTCCTACAAAGATCTCCAGGGCAAAAAGGAAATTAAGACAGAGTCTGCAATTTTACTCACCTGTATATTAAAGAATCCATGACACTTGGACTCTGCAATGTCAGCTGGGTATGCTTGCTGGTGGCTCGCAAAGACACCCTTGGGATTCCTACCAGCTCGGGGAAGGCAATGGCTGTGAACTGAGCAACACCTGATAATCATTTTTTACAATATCGACTAGTGCGAGAAAAGATTCAACCAACTTTCCTCCACCGTTAATTTTATAGACCTGTAAGTGCTTTTTAGGAGAGTTTACCAAAGTTTCTTACCTGTTATTTCATGGTTCTTATTTACTGCTGTACTTTAAATCGATGCCCTTTGTTTTTAATGGGTTCCCTTGAGGTAGGATTATGCGTTCACTTCGGACATCCTGGAAAGCAACTACTAGAAGACTAGATGACTAAGCCCAGAGGAAGCTTGCAGTCAAGAGATGCTGCATTAGTTTGGTTCATATGCTTCTACAAACCATCAAGTTCCACCAAGCAGTATGTGGCAGGGACCCAAACCCAGCATTTGGTTTTAGGCAGACACTTCAGCAGGAGGTTTGGGCGAAACAGGGGCTTCTCTGTTTGTTTGACTGGTTTTATTAGTCTAATACTATTTTTCCCTGTAGTCCTTTAACTTATTGTACAAAGCATAAGCCCTAGGGGCGCCTGGGTGGTTCAGTCGGTTAAGCATCCGTCTCTTGATTTTTAGATCAAGATCAGGTCTTGATCTCAGGGTTGTGAGACTGAGCCCTGCACTGGGCTTTGTGCTGGGCATAGAGCCTGCTTAAGATTCTCTCTCTCCCTCTCCCTGCACCTCTCCCCTCACCCCTACTCTTGCTCTCTCAAAAAAATAAAAACACAAAGCCCTAGACACTAAGTATGTATGCCTTTTTGTAAACTTCTGAATCCCATAAAAATATTTTTTTCTTTTTGAAATACATAAATTTAAAGGGTTTGCTGCATTCTTGGGTGATTTCTATTGTTCCTTAAGGGTGTTTCCCTGGATATTATTTATCTCCAGTTTTATAATGAAGATGGAAATGACCAGTCACTCAGATTTCAGAAACTTGCTTTCAAATAACAGGTGACCAAGCCTATTCTTCTGATAAATTGGTGCCAGGTTCTTAGGATATCTTCCTGCATCTCAGAATGGCTTAATTATTTACCTCTTAGGATTAAGGCCAGGGTTAGAATGTTGTCAGCCAAGAGAGATTTTTCAAGAAAACTAATTTGCCCACTGAACCAAAAGTTCCATTAGTTAATCAGAAACAGTCTCATAGTATAGATCTTAAGCAAAGATCTGGCCTTTGATTGTTTTCGTTTCCAAAAAGAAAACAGCTTTGTTGCTTTTCCTAAAAAAAAATGCATGCTCATTTACCCCATAGCAGACACTATAAAGAATTATGGAAAAGAAAACAAAAAATCACCAGGAACCCTAAATTTTCTTCAAATCATCACATTTTTCACTTTGTTTTTAATTAACTTTTTGAAGTGTAATAAACAGTGTTATATTAGTTTCAGGTGTACAGTAGAGAGATTCAACAATTCTATGCATCACTCATTGCTCACCACAAATGTACTCTCCATCTCCATCACCTATTTCTCCCCATGCTTACCCATCTCCCCTCTAGTAACCATCAGTTTGTTCTCGAGTCCATCTCTTTTTTTTGTTAATTTCCATGTATGAGTGAAATCATATGCTATTTCTCTCTCTCTGACTTATTTCCATTAGCTTTATATCCCTTAGATCCATCTGTGTTATTGCAAATGGTAAGATTTCATTCTTTTTAATGATAGAGTAATATTCCAATATACCATATCTTCTTTATCCATTCATCTATCAGTAGATACTAGTATTGCTTCCATAATTTGGTTATTGTAAATAATGCTGCTATAAACATGGTATGCGTGTATCCCTTTGAATTAGTGGGGTTTTTTTTTTTTTATTCTTTGGGTTCATACCCAGCAGTGGAATTACTGGATCATATGGCAATTCTATTTTTAATTTTTTTAAAAAGATTTTATTTACTTCTTTGACAGAGAGCTCACAAGTAGGCAGAGAGGCAGGCAGAGGGGGAGGGGGAAGCAGGCTCCCTCCCAAGCAAGGAGTCCAATGTGGGACTCAATCCCAGGACCCTGGGATCATGACCTGAGCCGAAGGCAGTGGCTTAACCGACTGAGCCACCCAGGCATCCCATATTTTTAATTTTTTGATGAACCTCCATACTGTTTTCCACAGAGGCTACACCAGTTTGCATTCCCACCGACAGTGAATTCCTTTTTCTCCACATCCTGGCCAACGCTTGTTGTTTCTTGTGTTTTTTATTTTAGCCATTTTGACACCTGAGAGGTGATATCTCATTGTGGTCTTGATTTGCATTTCCCTGATGATTAGTGGTATTGACCATCTTTTCATGTGTCTATTGGCTATAGGTATGTCTTCTTTGAAAAAATGTCTATTCAGATCCTGTGCCCATTTTTAATTCAATTATTTTTTTTTTGGTGTTGAGTTGTAGAAGTTCTTTACATATTTTGGATACTCACCTCTACTGAATATATCATTTGCAAAGATCTTCTCCCATTCATTAGGTTGCAATCTTGTTTTGTGGATGATTTCCTTCCCTGTGCAAAAGCTTTTTATTTTGGTATAGTTCCAATAGTTTATTTTTGCTTGTGTTTCTCTTGACTGAGGAGGAGACAGATCTAGGGAAAAAGTTGATATCAAAGAACTATGTTTTCTTCTAGGATTTTTATGGTTTCAAGTCTCACATTTAGGTCTTCAATCCATCCTGAGTCTGTTTTGTGTGTGGTGTAAGAAAGTGGGCCTGTTTCTTTCTTTTGCATGTGGCTGTCCAGTTTTCCCAGCACTATTTGTTGAAGAGGCTGTCCTTTTCCCCATTGTGTATTCTTGCCTGCTTTGTCAAATGATTAATTGACCATATAGTTGTGGGTTTATTTCTGGGCTTTCTAGTCTGTTCCGTGGATCTATGTGTCTATTTTTGTGTCAGTACCATACTGCTTTTTATTATTACAGATTTGTAGTGTATTTTGAAATCTGGGATTGTGATACCTTTAGCTTTGTTCTTATTTCTCAATATCACTTTGGCTAAATCTTTTGTGGTTCCATACCAATGTTAATATTTTTTGTTCTAGTTTTGTGAAAATTTTTGTTGGAATTTTGCTGAAGATTGCATATTAAATCTGGAGAATTGCTTTGGGTGATACGGACTTTCGAACAATATTGGTCCTTCCTATCCATAAGCATGGACTGTCTTTCCATTTGTTTGTAACAGCTTCGATGTCTTTCATTGGTGTTTTTATAGTTTTCAGACTGTAGGTCTTTCATTCCTTTGGTTAAGTTTATTCCTAGATATTTTATTCTTTTGGTGCAATTGTAAATGGTATTGTTTTCTGAATTTCTCTTTCTGCCATTTCTTTACTAGTGTAAATAAATTCAACAGATTTCTGTATATTAATTTTACATTTTATAACTTAACTGAGTTCATTTATCAGTTCTAATTTTGGGGGGAATCTTCAGGGTGTTCTATACATGGTATCATGTCATCTGTAAATAGTGACAGTTTTATTCTACCAATTTGGATGCCTTTTATTTATTTTTCTTGTTTGAGTGCTGTGGCTAGGACTTCCAGTACTATGTTGAATGGAGATGTAAGAGTGGACATCTTTGTCTTGTTCCTGACCTTAGAGGAGAAGATGAGAGTTTTCCCTATAGAATATGATGTTAGCTGTGGGTTTTTCATATATGGCCTTTATTATGTTGAGGTATGTCTCTTCTGAACCTACCTTGTTGAGATCTTTGTCATGAACAGATGTTACACTTTGTCAAATGCTTTTTCTGCATCAATTGAGATGGTCATATAATTTTTATCCTTTCTTTTGTTAATGTGATGTATCGTGTTGATTGATTTGCAAATATTGAGCCCCTGGCATCCCTGGAATAAATCCCACTTGATTATGGTGAAAGCCTAAAATTTTTTAGTAAACATCATTCCAGATAACTCCTCTCTTTCTCTTATTCTTGCTTGCCCTGTCATCTCTCAGAAATAGACATAGGGCAGACTGAAGGGCAGAAGCAAGTTCCAGACTCCGCAGTGTGGAATCTTAGCCTGATTTCTTTAGTTGCAAAACCATCAAAACTGGGAAATTTCATTAGGTATAATTTGCATGCCATACAGCACTTGTTTTAAGTGTGCAGTTCAATGCATTCAGTTGAACTCAAGTTATATGCGGGAGAAGTAAATAGTAATAAAATAGTAGGGAACTTTAACATCCTACTTATATTAATGGGCAGATCACCTAAGTGGAAAATCAAGAAGGAAACAATGGCTTTCAGTGACACACTAGAACAGATAGATTTAACAGATACATTCAAACATTCCATCCTAAAACAGCAGACTATACATTCTTTTCAAGTGCACACAGAACATTCTCCAGAATAGGTCACACAGTAGCCCCACAAAATGCCTCAACAAATTCAAGAAGATCAAAGTCATACCATGCAAGTTTTCTGACCACAACACTATGACCACAAGAAAAAATTTGGGAAGACTATAAATATATACAGGTTAAATAACATGCTACTAAACAATGAATGGGCCAACCAGGAAATAAAAAGAAGAAATTTAAAAGTACAGGGAAACAAATGAAAATGAAAACAGCATGATCCAAAACCTTTGGGATGCAGCAAAAGCAGTTCTAAGAGGGAATTTATAGCAATGCCTACCTCAAAAAGCAAGAAAAATCTTAAATAAACAACATAACTTTATACCTAAAGGAGTTAGGAAAAGAACAACAAACTCTAAAACCAGAAGGAAGGAAATAGTAAAAATTAAATATAGAAACTAAACAAACAAACAAACAAAACAATAAAACAGATTAATGAAATCAGGAACTGCTTCTTTGAAAAAAGTCAGTAATGTTTATGAACTTCTGGCTTCCATACTCATCAAGGAAAAAAGAGAAAGGACTCAACCAATAAAGTCACAAATAAGAGAGGAGAAATAACAACTAAGACCACAGAAATACAGAAAATTATAATATTATGAAAAACCATATGCCAGCAAAATGGACAGCCTAGAAGAAATGGATAAATTCCCAGAAACATATAAACTCCCATAACTGAAACAGGAAGAAATAGAAAATTTGAACAGACTGATAACCAACAAAGAAATTGATTCAGTAATCAAAGAACTCCCAATAAGCGAAAGTCCATGATCATATGGCTGCACGGGCAAAGTCCACAAAACATTTAAAGAAGAATACCTATTCTTCTCAAACTGTTCCAAAAAATAAAAAAGGAAGGGAAACTTCCAAATTCATTCTGTGAGGCCAGCATTATGCAGATTACAAACCCAAAGACTCCACTAAAAAAGGAGAACTACAGGCCAACATCTCTCATGAACACAAATGCAAAAATCCTCAATAAAACACTAGGAAACTGAATTCAACAATACATTAAAAAAATCATTCACCACGATCAAGTAGGATTTATTCCTGGGTTACAAGGGTGGTTCAATATTCACAAAGCAATCAGTGTGATACATCACATCAATGAGAGAAAGGCTAAGAACCATATGATTATTTCAACAGATGCAGAAAAAGCATTTGACAAAGTACAATATCCAAAGATAAAAACCCTGGACAAAGTAGGTTTAGAGGGAACACACTTCAACTTAATAAAGGCCATATATGAAAAACTCACAGCTAGCTAGGAGGTGGGCATCCTCATCCTCAATGGGGAAAAACTGAGAGCTTTTCACTAAGGTCAGAAATAAGACAGCGACGTCCACTCTCATCACTTCTATTCAACATAGTACTGGAAGTCCTTCCCACAGCAATCAGACAACAAAAAGAAATAAAAAGCATCCCAGTTGGCAAGGAAAAATTAAAAGTTTCACTCTTTGCAGATGACATGATACAATATATAGAAAACCCAAAAGATTCCATCAAAGAACTGCTAGAATTGGTAAACAAATTTAGTAAAGTTATAGGATCAATGTGCAGAAACCTGTTGCACTTCTATACACAATAATGAAGCAGCAGAAAGAGAAATTAAGAAAATGTGGTGCTTGGGTGACTCAGTCAGTTGAACATCCGACTCTTGATTTTGGCTCACGTCATGATCTCATGGTCATGAGATCAAGCCCAGCATATGGTCCCCCACTGGGTGTAGAGCCTGCCTTAAGATTCTTTCTTTCCCTCCCCCTCTGTCCCTCCCCTGCTGACACACACATGTGCATTCTTTCTAAAAAAAAAAAAAAAAAAAGAAGAAGAAAGAAAAAAGAAAAAAAAAAGGAAAGAAATTGGGAAAAAATGGGCACAAGACATGAACAGACATTTCTCCAAAGAAGACATCCAGATGGCCGACACATGAAAAGATACTCATCATCATTCACCACCAGGAAGATGCAAATGAGAACCACATGAGGTATCACCTCACACCTGTTAGAAGGGCTAAAGTCAACAACACAAGAAACAACAGGTGTTGGCAAGGATGTGGAGAAATGGGAATCCTTGTTCATGCTCTGTTGGTGGAATGCAAACTGGTGCAGCCACTGTGAAAAACAGTAGGGATTTTCCTCAAAAAGTAAAAAACTGAACTACCCTATAGTCCAGCAACTGCACTACTGGGTATTTATCCAAAGAATACAAAAACACTAAATGAAAGGGATACCCGCACCCCTATGTTTATAGCAGACTCATGTACAATAGCCAAGATATGGATGGAGTCCAAGTACCCATCAACTGATGAAGGGATAAAGAAGGGGTGGTATATGTGTATATATACAATGGGATATTATTTAGCCATAAAAAGAATGAAATCTTGCCATTTGCAAGGACATGGATGGAGCTAGAGAGTATAATGGTAAGCGAATCAGTCAGAGAAAGACAACTACTATATGATTTCACTCATATGTGGAATTTAAGAAACAAAGCAAATGAGCAAAGGGAAAGAGAGAGAGAGACAAATCAAAAACCAGACCCTTAACTAAAGAGAATGAACTGATGGTTACCAGGGGGTAGGTAGGTGGGGAGATGGGGGAAATAAGAGCTGGGGATTAAGATGTGCACCTGTCATGACGAGCACTGGGTGATGTATGGAATTGTCAAACCACTGTTTTGTATACCTGAAACTAACATAATTCTGTATGTTGACTAATGGGCATTATAATTAAAACTTTTAAAAAATTGGAAAAATAAAGAATATAAAGGAAAAATAAAAACAACTTTATTCATATGTGTTATAATTCACCCATTTAACATGTACAACTCATTTTTAAAAAATATATCACAAGGTTATACAACCATCACCACAATGTAATTTTAGAATATTTTGTCCCCACCACAAAGGGATTCCATACCTAGTAGCCATCGGCCCCCATTGTTCCTCTAACCCTTCCCTCAGCCCCAAGTAACCACTAATCTACTTTCTACTCCATACATTTGCCTATTCTGGACCTTTCTGACCAGAAATGGACTTTTCCAGAAATTTGCCTCTCCTGGACCTTGTATGATAAATGGAATCATACAATTTTTTAAAAAATGTGAAGGAAGTGAACATTTCATAGCTCTAGGACAGGGTATTTTCTTGGAAGGCAGCCTAGGAAGAAATTCCTCAGGGCAGGCTCATCTCAACCAGGATTGCTCCATGAGCTTTTTGGATGGTGGCCCGCCAAAACTGTGGGGCTGAGCACCGACACAAATTTGCCCCAACTCAAGATTTCACAAGGGCTCAGAAGTCTTCTTCCAAGTCACAAGGAGGCCTGGATGCCCTGACGGGATGTGGGGAGGATGACCAAATCGCAGGGGACATCAGACAGCTGATCAGCCTGTAATAAGATTCGGTGGATCTGAATGAAGCTCAGATCGCAGTGCTTAATGGAGCTGACGCAAGCTGCGCAAACTCTGAAAGCACAGATCTGTGTGGGCCTGCCTACAGAGCCGCAGGGGCTGAGGAAACCGCAAAGCCCTCCCTGACAGGACTGATGTCAGCCACCGTGTGTTACCTCAGAGTGACCTCAGGCAGAGAGCCATGGGCACCTGGAGAGAAGATAGATTTACCCTTTGTTTTCTTTTAGAACCAACTTTCCCCCAAAGAAGATGAAAAGATCCTTAAGCTTGCAGGGGCCTGACTCCCACCTCAGATTCTGCCCTGAAATGCTCCGTACCAAACTGAGGTAACTCACAGGAGCTCACAGGGCCTTTAAGAGCGATCCAGGGGACTCAGGTCCATTGAAGAGTTTTTCTCATTCCCAGCAGAATTTTAAAATGCATTCCCATACTTAGAGGAAAATGTTGAAACATACCAAATTTTCGGTTGTTTGTAATCTGTGTAAAAGCTGTGTCGTTTCTATGTTAACACAGAGTCATGGATAATTTTAGTTCCAACTCTTTGCCTTCAAGATAAGGAAACTAAGTCCCGAGAGTTAAATGACTCGGCCAATGCCACACCCTGGTCCACAGCCATCCTCCGTTTTCCCCACCCTAACACTCATGGTGGACGGCCATGTTTCTTGTATTTCGGCCTTCAGTGTGGTGGCTTTGATGCAGCGTCACGCTTGCCCATTTTAAGGTTTCAATGAGTCCAGAGAAATGGGAGTGTTTTACAGGAGAGCAAGGAGTACTGAATCATTTAATTTCCACCACAACCCTGTGGGCATTAAAATTATTCTCATTTTGCGAACAGGGAAGCTGAGGCACGAAGAAGTAACTGGCCCTCTGCTACACCTACAGCAGCATTGCCTTTCATTCTTTTGAAATGAACTGATTCAACAAGGAAGCCAGAGGAAGTAGAGGTAATTAGGGCCAGGTTGTTGAGGCCTGGCATGGGTAAATATCCTGACTATCCTGTGCCTTAAGCCTGAATGTCAATAGCCAAAACATTCTAAAGTCGGCCAGCTGTGGAACATTCTGGATCAAAAAAAAAAAAAGAAAGAAAGAAAAAGAAAGAGAACCAATCCCTGTAATCACACTGAACTGTGCCAAGAAAAATTGTGAAATGAGGAAAAAGATTCCTGGTGTCCCCAATAGTACATCCTTTGTCTTTGAGCTATTTTACAACTGAATACTGATGGTAATGCAAATGATTTTTTGTGCATAGAAATGCAAACTGTGTTCTGTGGAGATGCAATTGATTATTGCTTATAGATATTGACCAATTGATTTCAGCACTGTTTATTTTTTTAAAGATTTATTTACTTTAGAGAGAGAGGGTGAACACAGGTGAGTTGGGGGAGGGGCAGAGGGAGAGAATCTTCTAGCAGACTCCCTGTTGAGCCCAGAGCCGGAAGACCCACTGAGCCACCCAGGCACCCTGATTTCAGCACTTCTGATAGCTTATAGATATGTTTTTTAAAAGAAATTTTCCTTTGAACTGGTTGTCATTTTGTACTAGTTCCCTAATTAATGAATTAAATAAAATCTCTGGCACATTTGTTTTACATTTGTATGAGAGCCATCATTTAACTGTTGCAAAAAATTAATCTTAACAACAGCTTGTAGTTCCTGAATGTGCCTGTACCCATCCCCAGGAGCTATCTCGTCTTCATGTGATTGCTGTGTTCTCTCCTTCATCTGGGTCAGGGGTTGACAGTCCCTAGGCCACAGGTCCTATCAGTCCCACCAGCTGCTTTTTTAATGGCCTGCAAGTTTAGATGTGCTATTACATTATTAAGATAAAAAAATTCTCAAAAGAAGAATACTATGTCAAAAGAATAATAATAAAGGAAGAAGAATTTGTGGAATGGGGCAATGAGACAGAATGCCCATTTTCGTGTATACATAAAGCTGGAGGGAAACAGCCATATTGACTTGTTTACACACAGCTGTGGAGGCTCACTCCAATGACAGAGCTCAGAAGCGGTGAAAGAAAACACACTACCCACAAAACCAAAAATAGTTACAATCTGGCCCTTTCCAGAAAACATCTGTTAACCTATTGCTATGGTTAACAATGGATCTTCGAGTTCCCCCCAAATTCATAAGTTAAAATCCTAACCCCCCAAATTGATAGATAGCATCAGGAGGTGGGATTTTGGGGAGGTGCTTAGGTCATAAAGCTAGAACCTTCATGAATGCAATCAGTGACCATATTAGAGACCCCACAGAGATCACTGGACTCTTCCACCCCAGGAGGGCACAGAAGTGGGCAACCCGCAGTCAGGAAGAGGGTTTTCAACAGAAGCCAACCACCAGGGCACCCTGATCTCAGACTTCCAGCCTCCAGAATTGTGAAAAATTAATTTGTTGTTTGTGAGCCACCCAGTCTCTGGTATTTTGTTACCACAGCCTGAATGGACTAAGACACCCATGAACTACTTGATGTCCCTAAGGTCTCGGCGTGTCCTCCAGGACCCTCTCTCATTCTCCTGTCTGGGCTGGCTTCCCCTGTGGGGTGCGGGGAAACTGCTGCAGTTGCTTCTATTCTGCAATCACCCTCTGAGTGGTGCTTATGGCTCCACTACGCCTTCACACCCAGTGTGAAATGTGTTCACACTGGCCTGTGTTCTGTCTGCCCCTGCACGCCCAGTGCCCAAGAGAGTGCCCGGCCCAGAACAGGCACTCAACACGTGTTGAATGAATGCTTCTCTCATCCTCTGAGCAAACGCATCTCAACATTACAGCTTTGTAAGTCTTTAACAACCAGCAGTCAACCTATTTCTATTTTTTATTTTGGGGGGGTGGTTAAAGCAATAAGAACTAACCCATTTTAAAATGACAGAAATCACTATTTCTTTTAATTCCCCTGGGAAGAAATGACATAGCCAGGCAGCAGTGGAGGCAGAAGTAACAAAGATGAGCTTGTCGTGGTCTCACGCGGGTGACTGCGCTCCATGAAGGGGGCATGTGGTGAGAGCACCGGCTGGAGAAGCTTTGGGGGCCAGGCCAGCTTTGACCCACCTCCCAAGTCGGGCAGGGCGAGGCAGGTGGAGCAGCTCCTTGGAATACCTTTCTTGCTTTCCACATCTCGTCTTATCCATGGGATGTGAAGCCTCTCCTAGTCTTCCCATGTCCATGACTTCATTGGTGTTTTTCTGCTTTCTCCTTGCCATTTCTCCCTCATGTCCGTGGCATCCTCTAGAACTCCAAGTGTTTGAGCTATCCACTCCCTGGAGCCCAGCATTCTGGATTTTTCTGGTGGTTCTTTCCAATGCTCTGAATTTCCACTTTCAGAAGGCACTATGGTTGATAAGAGCCAAGGAGTCATCTCAAGAATTAATTCGGAGACAAGTCAATAAACAGCATAGGGAATGATGATACGGTTAGGAACACGGTTTGCAGAAAACTCTAAGCCCTTCGAAGGAGCTAAGCATTGTGCTGCTGCAAGTGTCCCCAACACTGGCAGACATTCTTCCCTGAATCTGCTGATTTCCTTCCTCAGTCTTCTGGCCTGAATGGTTCACCTTGTCCCGTTACAGGATTTGTCATCACTTGATTGACCTACGAATTCTCTGGTCTCAAACCTGAGACCACATGGAGTTTGATGCCACCTCCCCCTACTGTAAGCCAAGGCACAAATGTCAGTTCCTTGAGGGCAGAGACTCTCTTCCCTTCCTTTAGTAGGTGTCATACCTCTTGCATATTGTGGGAGCCACAGGATGTGTTAGCTTAGCAGGACTAAGTTCTCATTTACCATGTGGTATGGGGGGGACGTGTGTCCCCCCCCCCAAATTCATCTGAAGTCCTAGCCCCCCATACTTCAGGATGACTGTATTTGGAAATGGGGTCACTGCTGATGTCAGCAGTTAAGGTCATCCTGGAGTGGGGCGGGCCTCTGACACAATAGGACTGGTGTCCTTACGAAAAGGAGAGATTGGGACATATGGAAGGGTGCACCTAAGGGGAACACCATGTGAAGACTGGAGTTATTTTGCTGCAAGCCAAAGGGCTATGAGAAGCTGGGGAGAGAGGCCTGGAACACATTCTTCTCAAGCATGGCCTTGCCAACATCTTGACCTTGGACTTCTAGTTCCTAGAACTATGAAATGATACTTTTCTGTTGTTTAAGCGGCTTGGTTGGTGGTGTTCTGTGCCTTGGTGAACACATCTTGGTATCATACTTTCATCTTCTCCATAAGCCCAGTATTGGGGCTGGGGGCTCATCATCACTTACAAGTCACTGCCTTTTGGATTTCTCAATCTTGCTTTATTTCCAAATTGAATGACCTCCTACATTCCATTCCTATTGCTGCCATAACCAATTGCCATAAATTTTGGCGGCTGGAAACAGCACTAAAGGATCACCTCACAGTTAAGAGTTTGGAAATTCAGAGTGGGGGCCATCAGGCTAACGTCCAGACATTAGCAGGCCTGGCTCCTTCCGGATGCTCCGGGGGGGGAGAATTCATGTCCTTGTCCTTTTGAGCATCGAGAGGCTGCCCACATTCCATGACCCCCTGCTCGCTTCTCTGAAATCTCTTGCTTCTGTTGTCACATCTATTCATCTGACCCTCCTGCCTCCCTCTTAAAAGGACGCTGCGATTATATTTGGCCTGCTGGATAATCCAAGATTATCTCCTCAGCTCAAGATCCTCAACTTCACCACATTTACAAAGTCATCTTGACCGTGTAACATAACGCAGTTCTAGGGATTAGGCCGTGGGCGTCTTTGGGGGCCAGTACTCTGACTACCATACCTCTTTCCATCCTCATCCTTTCCCAGTTCCATTCATCTTCCAAGGCCTCTTCTGGGACTCCTCTACTCCAGCCCACAGTGAAATGTTTCTGTCTCTGTCTCTCTATCCACTACCACAGTGCCCCGTCCTAGATCCCTAATTGTTGGGCATGACATCACCCCCTTTCTCTAATCTCTCTGAAGGTGACTTGAGTACAGAACCCACTGCTTACACTCTGCTGGCTCTCCTGAAACAGTGCACATTGGCCATGCTCTCAAAGATGTAAAGATTGCTTGAAGGAGGGATCCATTCTTACATGGTGTAACTAGGTGCAGTGCAGCAAATCCAGACCTCCCAGTGTGCCCCCTCCTCGTCCTCCCTTGGCTCACTTAAGACAGAAGTGAGAGGGGCTCCTGGGTGTGTCGGTTGGTTGAGCCACTGTCTTCGGCTCAGGTCATGATTCTGGAGTCCTGGGGTTGAGTCCAGCATCCGGCTCTCTGCTCAGCAGGAGGTCTGTTTCCCCCTCTGACCTTCCCACTCTCATGCTCTCTCTCAAAAAAATAAATAAAATCTTAAAAAAAAAAAGTCAGAAGCAAGATGGAGTTTGGCTGAGCCAAGTAGAGGGCTGTGATCCCAAAGCCATTGTCTGCCTGTGAACTTGGTCCCCAGAGTGGAGCTGGTAAGCAGTTAGGCATGACGTTCATATTCATGTCATACTGTGTCCTTCCCCTCTCCATGGCAAATAGTCACCATGACACACCACTGACCACCTCCAGTGAGTCCCAACAGAGTTTAAGGGACTTTAGTGTGGGAAAAGTCAAAGAAGCTGTGGTTCTGCCGTCCGGAGCATGGGGCAGGCCCACAACCAGGAGAACTGGATTCTTCAGAAACGGCCATCCTGAAGTCAGGCATTCTGTGCACAGATCCAAAAAGAGTGAGATGTGGGTCTGAGCCTGGGCAGACAGCCCCAAACCCAGGTACCCAAGCAGCCAGCGCTCTCCCTCCCATAGCTTTTGGATTAACCTTCAAAAATGGGGTTTCTTTTCATTTAAAAAATTTTTTTAAAAAAGATTTATTAAATTGTCAGAGAGAGAGAGAGAACACAAGCAGGGGGAGCAGCAGACAGAGGGAGAAGCAGGCTCCCCACTGAGCAAGGAGCCCAATGCAGGACTCGATCCCAGGACCCTGGCGCTTAACCAACTGAGCCACCCAGGCGCCCCTCTTTTCATTTTAAAATACTGGTCTTTCACAGCTGGATGTACCTCCCATCTCTAGCCCTACTCTCCTCCCATTCTGAACACTGGAGTTTTACCTTATGTAGTTTAAGTGCAAGAAGAAATAATGTAAAGGAGGGAGGAGCTTGTATCTGGGAGCCGGCCATTCTTGAGTCCACACATCAGACCTCTCCTACAGCTGAGGGATCTCTGGACAGAAAAGCGGTGCCGCCTCATAGGACTGGTGAGAACAGTAAGTGGGAACGATGTATCGCAGTGCTTTGCGGAGTACCTAGCACTTAATGGGCACCGCAGATGGATTAGTCCTTTTCTTCTCCATCCTCATTTTAGCACAACAAATTCTTACTAACTCAAGAGGATTAAATGCTGAAAACCCATAGAAAGTAGGAAAACACCACAAAGATCGTTTGCATTGAGGTGACAGAATGTGATATAAAGTAATTTGCAAAGGATGATCTCTTAGCTTAGGCTGCCATAGCAAAATGCCACAGACCGTGTGGCTTGAACAACAGACATGTATTTTTCACAGCTCTGGAAGTCCCAGATCCTGGCATCAGACACACTGGCTCCTGGTGAGATGCTGCTTCCTGGCTTACAGATGCCTACCTTGTCCCTTGTCTTCACGTGGGGTGGGAGGTGGGAGGTGGGAAGTGCACGTGGGCTAGCGAGCCTTCTG
Organism: Mellivora capensis; assembly: GCA_004024625.1. Classification (NCBI taxonomy): domain Eukaryota; kingdom Metazoa; phylum Chordata; class Mammalia; order Carnivora; family Mustelidae; genus Mellivora; species Mellivora capensis. Next base: position 80,830 of record PISX010000061.1, on the reverse strand, counting down.
TGGTCCCTTCCGGTAAGGACCTAGTCCTAGCGGATCAGGACTGGACCCTCATGACCTCATTTGACCTTAATTACCTCTGTAAAGGTCTGTCTCCAAATACAGGGATATTGGGGGTTGGGCTTCAACATAAGAATTTGGGGGGAGGACATAATTGAATCCCTAACACATTCCACGGTTAGGCTTACACTTGGCATCTCCTTTATTCCTGATTTTGCACTGGGCATTTTAAAATGTGTGAAGACCTACAAAACTGCTTCCCTCCCCACTTCTCTGTTTTTGGACGTGACCAGAAAGGAAAGCGGAGGCCATGGCAGCCTCCCTCGTGCTTTGGCATTTCCCCCCAGCTCTGGAGATGAATGGGGTCTTCTCACAGGTCCCCGGAGGCCCCTGCTCCACGAGCAGCCCCATGGCTCCCTGCAAACGGAGCGGGACTCCTAATGATAGGATTTAGCCCTTGTGCCTTTGGAGAGACAGGCAGAGGGTAGAGCAGTGAGAGAGACAATGGACCTTGAACCCCACACCCCGCCCTGCTGAAGACCCCGTGCTCTCTGCACCTGTCGCCCCGTCCCGCCCCCCTCCCTCGGCAGGCGTCCGCTGACAGCACCAAGGTGCCAGTTGCCGCCGCTTCGATCGGCATCGATTCTTTTGATGACTCAGGGCTGCCGTGCTTTGTTCTGAAAATACATGCGATCACTGTGTTCCTGTGAAAAGTGGCTCCGTGCCTGTTTCTGTACATCGGATCCAGCAGTATTATATAAAATTGTATCTTCACTTTTTAGGGGATTTTAACCCTTTTTTTTCCTTTTAGCCAGAGAAGCCAGAAAAATAGGACGGCAGGGGAAGCCACAAGTGGGAGTGGCAAAGAGCGGGGTATGCCACGGAGGGAGGGACATCTAGGTTTGCCCCGGTGATCTGGGGACGCAGGCTCGTCACTTTCCTTAGTGACACCCACCCCTGAGTGCTTATCAGTCCCCGAGGCTGTGAGCTCTATTGTCTGGGCGGAGGGAGAAAGGAGAAGAGTCATCCCTTCCCATAGACACGTTCCCAGGTTAGCTGAGGACCTGTCCTCCCCCTGCCAGAGAGTTCAGCATGTGCTCACGGCTTCCCGGGGCTTCTGGAACCCGAGTGGGGATGCAGCAGCCCCAGCCTGCATGGGCGGATACGCGTCTTCACAAAGGGGCTCAGTGGTTAGAGGCAGGCCTCTGTCCAAACGTCAACAGAGCGCACGTATGCCCATAGCCAGGGGGGTGACGATGTAAAGGAATCGCTCTAAAAGCGTGAAAGTATGTGGATAGATGGCCGCACGCTTAGCCCAGCGAGGCCTGTAGAAAGAATCTGGAAATGGCAGCACTCACGCCTTCTCTCCTTAATTCACTCGGCCAGTATGTGTTGCGTGTCAACTTTGAGCCTAGAGCAGCTTCTGACACGTCCTGGAGACTGAAGAAGTATTTGTAAACGAGTCAGAGGACACATGAGTCTTTGGCATCTTATTCTAGGCATGAGGGACGCGTGATGACTGTGAGAGCCCAGCCCCTGCTTTCCTAGAACTGTATCTGGGGACTACAGGCGCTGGGCAAGTTACTAGATCGATACACGGTGGACTTGGGTGGAGGAGGGGTCCTGTAAGGAAAGCAAATGGTGACTCGTGCATGAGAGAGAGAACAGAAGGAAGGGGCTTCTTGTAGGATGGAGAGAAGGTTCCGTTTCTGCTGCAGCCTGGAGAATGAGCCGGCGGACCAGCCAGATACCTGGAAGAGGTGCTTCCAGGAAAGGGAACAGCAAGGACAAAGGCTCCGGGACAGCAAGGCCAAGAGCAAAGAGGGGTGCTGGAAAAGCTAGGGGGCCAGTGTGACTGGATCACAGTGGAAGGGAAGGAGGGAGGGTGGGGCATTTGGATTATCTCTTAAGTGGAGTGCAGAGATGAGCAAATCAAGGCCAGTGGGCCAAACCTGGCCAGTCTCCTTGTGGGGTAAGCACCTAACATTAGCTTTTTCTGATTGTGATGTGAATGCCTGGCATGAAGTTTCTGATGGCTGAGGTAGCCACTCCAAAGACATCCACCTCAAGGGAATACAGTGCCAGATAAGAGCCAGGCCCTTGAACCCATAAATCCCTTCATAGAGAGCTCTGGCTGATTTCTACCGCTGACACCTCGACCTCTTGCTTTTCCTTTCTGGAGCTTTAATTCCTACTCAAAGGTTTTATATTGACCAATAAGGAGTGAACCCTTGAAACCCTAGGCACCCAACCTTCACCTCGGTAAAAACAAAACCCCAAGTCCATGCTCTCTCTCTCTTGCTCTGTCCTTGACCTCACGGTGTGGCCCTGGTATGTTGTGTATCTCCGGGACTTGTGAGCAATAAGCCTTGTCTTGCAAAGTTCCATGAGGGTTACTGCTGAGATACGTCTTGCCATCATACCAAGAGCCACAAGGGCCCGTCTGTCCACAAGATTGGCTCCGGTGGAGATGTCTGGAGGGGTTGGCCACAGGCCCAGCTGCCCGTCCCAGGCATTTCTAGCCAGAACAGTACCATGGATTGGCCGGGAGGGGCCCCAGACAATCGGCGCAATCAGCAGGGATGCGTCACTGCCGTTGTAATTAATACAGGGAAACGCCCTTTTGCAGCAACTGGCTAACCCAGGTGGGGAACTCCATCTGGGAAGGAAACACTGCTTTCTGGAGGTCTGTCACGCTATGTGCTCTGGCATGGTGCCTCTGTTGTGAGTCACCTGCTGAACCTATCCCAGAAACACCACTGGTGTCCCAAGAGTTCCGAGCCACATGATCAAGGGCATAGGATCTAACACGATGATTAGACCACTAATTCTAAAGGCCTTAACTGACAGTTCTGTAGGTGAGGGTCCGCCATGGCTTGAGGCCAGGGAGGGCTAAGGAGGGCGGACTGGATCTGAAGACCATGATGGCCATGCAAGGAGAGGCTCTGGGCTAACGGCCCTGGGAGGGATAGCCCCATAGGTGAGGAGGATGGAAGACCCCCACCTGAGACTACTGACTCAGTGGGTCGTGCCTGGACTAGGTGTCCTAACCCAGAGGAGGGAAATCACCTTGCAACAGGAAGCCAAGCGCACCGCCAGAGGGAAGACGCACCAAAGGCCAACAACCCCACATCACCGCTTAACTCTCTGCTGTTGCTTCTCGTCCCTGAACTGACGGGCTATCATGGGTCCATCCTTGACATGGTATTGCAAAAAATTAATGGACAAATATAAGCGTCCTAAACATCTCATGCTAATGTCTTCTAAGAACACCAAGGAGGTACACCAGCTCCTTGATAAATCCCAAAGGCTCCTTGGGCATTGCTCAGTGCCACACATAGCAAGAGGCCAAGACTCTGGTATTAAGGTCCAGAAGCCTTGAGGCTTTTACCCCAAAGCCCCTGTGTGCAGCACGCTAGTGGAGGCAGACCCCAATCCCAGAGAGGTCTCTTGGGATATCTTTGCAAGGAAAGCAGCTGCCTAGGAAGAGGGCTTACATGATGGCATTCAGAAATTTTCCCAGGAACAACACATGCTTTAACAGAAGAATCAAGAAGTAGAAACTGAGATAAAGAACTATGCTTTAAGTGCAATTCAAGCCTTCCTTCAAGATTTTATGCAGCAGGAAGGGGAGAAGGGAGCTGATTATCTATCTTGGGTTTTTAAATCAGGCCTGGAATTGTTACTCTTGGCTGCCAAACTGTGTTAACTGGCTAGGATCTCTAAAGACCTAAAGCCTATAAACTTCTTACCATCCACCCCGACTACACTCGTTTCCTCCAAGATACTATAGACCCTAGCCTCCTTGTGGGGCCTGAAGCAAGGAACATGCCTCAGGAGGAGGTCCCTGAGGAGGGAGAAGGGAAGGCAAAGGCTGCTGGACCCTCACACATTCATATCAGGGCCCGCCCTCTCCTTATTTGGGTACGTATTGCCTGGGGCTGTGCCCCTCCATCTCGGTGATCAAGGCTGAGCCTCACAGGGAGTGGAATGAAGGAGAGGAGGTTCATCTCCCCTGCAGAACTGGCCTGGCCCAATGGGTCTACATTTCCATGACGTAATGACCCAAATGACCACTCCATTTCCAACCCTGAATCCAGGGAATTCTTTCTGTTCCCCCCAGTTACAGGGCAGTGCTCGTACATTTTATTGGGGCTGCTGAAACCACCCAAAAGGCACCAGAAGGTATTGACATGGTTGCTAGACGTGAAAGAGGTTCCCACCCACGTGCCCAGATGCTTCAGACTCCCACGGCTTCAGGGAGTTTGCCTCAAACCAATTTCCCTCAGTGGAAAGGGTTCCCTACTTCCTCCCAACCTCATTTCACCCCTTATGCGGATGCACAAGAAAGCCTCTACTGGGAGTCACGTGAAGCCGGGGATCCTGCCCCTTAATCTTTGCACAGCCCATCTCTAAACCCTAGGCCCTAAAACCAGCATTCTCCCCATCACAGGCCCCTTCTGTCCGCTTGCTATACACAGCTACCCTCTAGCCCCCTGGACAAAGCCCACTCCCTCAGCCTGTCCCCGACACTCCCTATGCCCCTCCCCACCCCCCAGGACTAGCAGCCACCTAAACCCTACCCCAGGAAAGGGGCAGCTCCCTATACCACTCCGGTCCCGCCACTGGGACAATAAAAATGCACCATTCTTTTTGGCCCTTTCAGGCACCAGGACTGAAGTCATTGTCATTTGGGGAGATCCCTCAAAATTCCCAAAAGGCATCATTGGTAAACCAATCAAAGGTGTGTAACCCATCTGTATTAACTATTGGGACCATTCACCCCAAATGGCTTCCTCTGGTGGGGGTCCCTGGAGCTTTCTTTCCCTGTTGTAGGCCTGGAGGCATGGACATGATGCCATGCCCCAGGGGACAAGCCCAAGTTCTTGGCCTTCCGGGTGGAAGTCACCAGATGGACACTGCTGACTCTTCCTCCTCAGGTCAGGATGGCAACCGTCCCAGCATTCCCTCAAGCAGGGCAACGAGCGCCTGTACCCTGTCATCAACGACATGCTTGAGACAGGAGTCATTCAACCCACAAACTCTCCTTCCAACAACCCCATTTGGACGGCACTTAAACTCCCCACTTAATGATAGTGCCTCCTCACTCTTGACCACTAAAACCTCAACGCTCAGCTTCCCCTGATTAAGGCTCCAATTCCTAATCTTCTAGAATTGATGATAGAAGAGGTTCGACAGACCCTAGAGAGTCCTTTGAGGTCGCTGACCTAGCTCATATGTTCTGCTCTGTCTTCTTGTGAGGAATCCCAGACCCAACCACCTTCCCTGTGGAAGGGGCTCAGTGTACGCTTACGCTCCCAGTGGGGTATTTAGACAGCCCTGAAATTGTACATGTCCTCTACCACCGGGATTTAAATACCTTCAGTTGGAAGGCGTGGCTTTTCACATCACACTGATGACATTATGCTGAGAAGTCCCTCTGAAGAAGTGGAATTGGGGCAGATTTGCACACCTTCATAGACCCCTTATACCAACGTGACTGGACAACCGCCCCTCACAAGATCCAAGGCCCAGCCTCGCTGGCCAAGTTTCTGGCCATCATCTGGTCCTCCGAGGGCTGAGAAATTCCCCCCAACAGTCAAACATCAATTACTTACCATTACACCACCCACTACCTCACACAGGCACAACACACACTAGGTCTTCTCATGTTCTGGAGACAACACATTCTCCATGTTTCGCTAATTCTTTGCCCTATATATGTAAGCCCACGTAAGTCTGCCACTTACTGGGATGTAAGGGGGATTATGCCACTGGGATGGCATAATCCCACTTACTGGGATGACACCCAACAGGGCACTTTGGAAGCTGCCCAGGGGTGGTCCAACAAGCCTCACCTTAGTCCCCACCACCCCACATTCCGACTTGAGTCTTCGGCCACACCTGATTATGCCTTCTGGAGTCTCTGGACCAAACAGGAGTCTACCTGGCTTTCTATGGGGTTTTGGACTAAGCGCCTACACCCAGCCCCAAACACCTTCCTTGAGCACCACCCTATTGGGCTCTCAAGAAAACCAAGGCCCTAACCAGTACCCACCCAGCACGACTCCATACCCAAGTTCCTATAATGCCCAGGGTAGGGGATGCCTCTTTGGTAAAATGGAAATAGTACCTCTGCAAGAGGGCATAACCTGGTCAAAGGCCTTTCCGAATTATAGGAGGACGTGGCTTCCCCCATGATCAGCCCCTTGTACAAGAGGTTGAGGACGGGATAACGCCCTCAGCTACCTCCTTCTCTGGCTTCTTGGGGAGCCCCGTGGGTCATGGTGTCGGTGTTCTTCACCAAATGGCACCGCCACCATTTCTACACTATGCACTTTGGTGGAGGGACATTTTGCCCAACCTCAGGCACCTCTTGGGGGCAGGATGGCCTGTCCAGCTCGGCCCAGCTGGCAGAATGTGGAGCCACTCACGGAGCCCTGAAGGAGGCCATAAAATGGTTTCTTGCATTTCACAGATTCCTTCTGGTTGGTCTGGCCAATGGCTAAGGGACAATTTTCTCACACAAGGCCAACCGATCTGTGGTGCTGAGATCCAGAAGTAAGGAGCCGAGTTCCTGCTGCTGCTACTCAAGTCTCTGCACTAGGAGCCATTTGCAACCACTTGGCAGGCTCCCTCACCAAGCCCTCCACCCTCTGTCTGGTGGACACTCCTGGGGGTTCCGATCCTTCCCACCAACTCAGAAAATGGGCCCACACAACCTCAGTCACCGGGGAATTCGTCCCTGAACATACTGAGCTCAGGGAGGGGACTCCCCGTGGGGCAGCCACGGTTGCGATAGACAAGTGAGTTCTCTGCTCCCAAACAAAACAGCGGAGGCGATCCGGACGGGGAGTCTTCCCGGCGAGACCAACACGCTCCCACTGGTGGACTGATTTCATTGGCTCATGGCCCCTTTCTGCTGGGCTTCCAGATATTGCATCACAATCACTAATACTTACCCAGGACTCCTCTTGGTGACCCCCCACCTGGAATTCCTCTCTAGAACAGGTCGTCTCTTTCCTTCCTAAATTTATTCCTGTTCCCGCGGATCACCAGCCGTTACTGACTCTGACCGAGGCACCCACTTTACCTTCTCAGCAGACTCGGCAGTGGGCTCGCCAACATCATATTCTTTGGAACTTCCATCCGGGTTACCGCCCCCCGGCATCTGGCCCCACTGAGCATCTTAAAGACATGCTCCTTCAATGACTCTCATGCCAGTGCCTTCTTCTTAAAGGGACACTCGTTAAATTATTTTCAGGCAATTAATTTCAGTCACCAAAATGTATTGATCTCCTGTCCCAGGCATTTCTAGCTGACAGCAGCACCACAGATATACTGAGATCAGCACAAAACACACCAGTTATTGTAAATAAAGGTTTATGGGAACACAGGTACACCCATTTATTTCAGGATCATACCTATCTCAGTTCTGAAGTCGGTGGCTGCTTTCCTTTGCAGCCGCAGAGCTGAGCAGCTGTAATAGAGGTCTGCAAAGCCTCAATTATTTGCTGTCTGGTCCTTTAAAGGCAAAGCTTGCCAACCGTGCTCTATTACATGGAATTTGGCTTGCAGGAGGGCAAGAAGGTATTGAAATAATCTTTTAGGCCCCAGAAGGGACTCCTCCTGCCCCAGGGGCCACGTCAGCAAACCGGGACCTAGCCAACTTCCATGTCCCAGTAAATGCTGCGCTTGATCAGAAAACAGCATATCCAGCCAGCCAGGCCCCAAAGCGAAGCCAACTGTGGGCTTTCTCACCCCAACAAGGTTGACCGAATGGTCCCGGCCAATCAGATCTTTTCTCTTTGTTTCTTCATTGTTCTTCATTTATCCTATGAAAGCTTCATGCCTGCCACCCCATTCTGCGTGAGGCATTAAAGTTTGTGTCCCCTAACTTGTCTTCAGTCATTTTCTAACAAGGGACAGGCAGTTGGGAGACTGCAGATAGATAGATGTGGATGTATTCAACATATATTTTGGAGAAAAAAAAAAAAAGAGAGAGAGAGAGAGAATTGGCTGTTGGTTTTGTTGAAAAACAGTGGCTCCGAGGGGGGGTCTGCCAAAGTGGGGGGGGGTGATAGCATTGACCAGATGGGGTGCCCTAGGGGAGGGAAGGTTATAGGGCATGAAACAGCTCAGAATTTAAGTTCACGGTTAATTCTGAAATGTCAATTTGGCCTCATTTGAAAGGAGAAGTTAGAAAGCAGGATGTCATTTAAGACTGGAGAGCAAAGAGAGACACTAGGAGTAAGGAAGATGCAAAGCCCCTGAAAGAAAAAATAAGAGAGAAGAGGGATGGAGGGATGGCAGCAAGCGCCCAGCTAGGGATGCCAACAAGCCAGGGTTTCTGAAAAGCCCCAAAGGTGGCCTTGTCACCCAGAGACAGAAGTTAGAAGGGGCTGTCTCCCAGATCTTGGGTACCCCCCTCCCCAGGAAGGTCTGGGTGTGTTCTAGAGCCGACAGACATACTCGAATGTCTGACAGGCAGCCATTAACCCCACAATCGGTGGGGTGGGAGAGGGATGGCATCGAGCAGACCTTTCTCCAGAGAGCAAGCCAGGAGCCTGACCTCCTACATTTGTCACACGCAGGCAGGTGCAGAGCCAAATGCTGCCCCCCGCCCCCGCACGCCCCACTTCCCTTTGGGCAATTTGTCCAGAGAGAAAGAGAGAACCAAGAAAGGACTCACTTAGGCCCAGTGCCTTTTATATTTTTTTTCCGTTTAAAACCAATTTTATTGAGATATAACTTATAACAATAAAACATATCCATATTAAGTATATAGTTTTGAGTCCTAACAAATGCACACACCCCTGTAAACACAACCACAGTCAAAATCTAGACCATCTCCCTCAACCCTAAAAGTTCCCTCAGTCCCTTAGTAGTAAATCCCCGCCCCTCCCCCGGCCCTGGGCAGTCCCCCATAGGCCTTTCCTCATTGTAGATGGTTTCTGCCTCTTCCAGAGTTTCTCATAAACGAAACTTTGGCTGCTTTCACTCAGTGGAGTGAGATAATTTTATCAGGAGTTTATTCCTTTTTATTGTGGGTTAGTATTTCATTGGCATGAATATTCGTATGTACACAAAAGTTTGTTTCTTCATTTACCTGTTGATGGATGGACAGTTTGGGTTATTTCAAGTTTTGGGGTTTGTTTGTTTGTTTGTTTGTTTTTGGCTGTACAAAAGAAGCCTAGTGTTTTTGTCTTCATCCCAACAGAGACTCCCTTCCTTGCCTCCAGGTGGGGAGGAGAGAGGCTGGTGTGCGGACTGAGCGCAGTGTTTCTCACACATCAGTTCGTCAGAATCTTGCTAAATGTTCTAAGTTAGAGCGCTTGCTAAATGAAGCTCTGGGGCTGGTCTCTACCACCCCCCACCCAGAGTTTCTAATTAGGTCGATCTGGGGTGAGCCCAGAATCTGCATTTCTGACAAGGCATGCTGAAGCTGCTGTTCTATTTTTTTTTTAATTTTTATTAACATATAATGCATTATTAGCCCCAGGGATACAGGTCTGTGAGTCACCAGGTTTACACACTTCACAGCACTCACCACAGCACATACTTTCCCCAAAGTCCATAACCCATCCACCCTCTCCCTACTCCCCTCCCCCCGCAACCCTCAGTGTGTTTTGTGAGATTAAGAGTCTCTTATGGTTTGTCTCCCTCCCGGTCCCATTTTTTCCTTCCCTACCCCCCACAATCCCGCCTGCTCTGCCTCTCAACTTCCTCATATCAGGGAGATCATATGATAATTGTCTTTCTTTGATTGACTTATTTCGCTCTGAAGCTGCTGTTCTAGGGAACACACTTGGAGAACCACTGGTCTTGGGGACCTGGGAGGCCAGGGAGGTGACACAGCCTGTCACGGGGTGCTGTATGCATCATAAGCCTCATTTATACACAGTCCTGATGGGTTCTCAGATGCCTATAAGCCTAGGAGGTTTTCTCTTAACAGCTTTGTTGAGGTATAACTTACCTACCACAAATTCACTTGTTTTAAGTATACAATTTGATAAGTCTTAGTAAATGTCCCAAGATGGGCAGTCCTCAACACAATCCAGTTCTAGAAAATTTCCATCACTCCAGTCAGATCCTTCCTTCCGATCTACAGTGAATCCTTGCTCCCAGCCCAGGGCCAGACAGCCACTCCTCTGCTTTCTGTCTTTATGGGTTTGCTTTTCTGGACGTTTCCAGTAAATGGAATCATGCAAGATGCAATTTTGTGTCTGGCTTCTTTAATTTAGCGTAACATTATCGAGGGCCCTCTACATTGCAACGTGTATTGTTAACACTTAAAAAAATTACCAAATAGTATCCCATTTAATTATCATGGAAATACTGTCTAATTGCACGAGAGACCACATTTTGTTTACCTGTTCATCAATTTATGGACATTTGGGTTACTTATTGGCCATTATGATTAATCCTTCTATGAATGTTCATGTAAAAGTCTCCGTGGGGACATATTTTTTTCACTTCTTTTGAATATATACCTAACAGTAGAATTTCTGGGTCATATGGTAAATTTATATTTAACATTTTAAGAAACTGCCAGACTTTCCCAATGTGGCTGTACCATTTTCTATTCCCACGAGCAATGTGGGGTCCAATTTCCTTAGATATGTTCGTTTTTAAACTTTTTAAATTTATTTTAGTTTATTATTTTAAAAGGATTTTATTTATTCATTTGACAGAGAAAGAGAGAGAGAGAGAGAGCTTGCAAACACAGGCAGACGGGAGAAGCAGACTCCCCGCTGAGCAGAGAGCCCAATGCGGGACTCGATCCCAGGACCCTGAGATCATGACCTGAGCAGAAGGCAGACGCTTAGCTGACTGAACCCCCTAGATGCCTCTGTTTTCTTTTTTTTTTTACGAGAGGAATATAAGAGAATTTGAGATTAACTTTTGTGAAGAAATGTATTAAGAGTACTGTTGATCAAGTACTTGGAGTTTACACACAACAGGGTGGCGATGTGTTTCTTTGCACTGGTTTCAGTCCTGGCTGCCCATTAGAATCATCTGGACGGTTTTAAACAATCCTGCTGCCAGGCTACTACTCAGACAAGAACAACAGTAGAACAGAGGGGGCGGGTGGTGGGGCTTCAAAGCTCCCAGGCAATTCCAATGTGCAGGCTGAGCCCCTCTGACATTTAAAAAAAAAAAAAAGAAAGAAAGAAAAAGAGCGCCTGGGTGGCCCAGTTGGTTAAGCGTCTGACTCTTGGTTCCGGCTCAGATCATGATCTCAGGGTCCTGGGATCGAGCCCCGTGTCAGGCTCTGTGCTCATCAGGGAGTCGGCTCGAGATTCTCTCTCTCTCTCTGCCCTCCTCTGCTCTCTCTCTAATAAATAATTTTTTAATAATTTTTTAATTTTTTATAAACATATAAAGTATTTTTATCCCCAGGGGTACATGTCTGTGAATCGCCAGGTTTACACACTTCACAGCACTAACCATAGCACATACCCTCCCACTAATAAATAATTTAAAAAAAAAAGATTTTATTTATTTATTTGAGAAAGAGAGAGAGAGAGTGAGAGAGAAAAAATGAGCAGGGGGAGAGGCAGACGGAGAAGCGGGCTCCCCACTGAGCAGGGAGCCCAATGCTGGGCTCGATCCCAGGACCCTGGGATCATGACCTGAGCCTACAGCAGATGCTTAACCTACTGAGCCACCCAGGCGCCCCTTAAATAAATAAAATAAAAAATAAATTTAAAAAAAAAAAAGACCGAGTCACTTGCTAATAGTTGAACAGCTACAGCTGCAGACTGTCCATAGCACAAACTGAATTTCATGGCTCTAGAAGAACAGAGAACGTGCTCTGGCAAATAGTGATGATTGTCCCCCTGGTGTTATTTCAACTTTTCCAGCCTTTTTGACCATGGAGGAGAGTTAATGGTAACTGAAGGTGGTGGACGGGTGGGAAGCCAAGGGTGCAAAGGTCTGTTTTCAAAGCTCGAGAACAGGAGTGTGCTAAGTGGCACCAGACAATGCCAGTGAGCAGGAGACGGGACAAGACGGGGCGAGGATCCTGCAGGGAGGAGGGCGCCCCCCCCCCCCAAGGGTCTCTGACAGGAGGGAGGGCAGGCTGGCTCCTCTGCTGCAACAGGACGTGGAGGACACTGAGGCAAGGGACGGTGAGGGAATTCCCACCCCTGCGTTTGCTTTTGCTTTTCCTGGTGAATTGCGAGGTAAGGCCATCCTGTAGAGAGCGCTGTGTGAGGCTGGGTGGGGAGAATGGGAAAATCTGAAATAGTCCTCTCAGGGTGTGAGAGTCTCTGTTCACCTGAGGAAAATAAGCAGGGCTGCTGGGCAGGGTGGGGCGTGCCACCAGCGCCGGCCCTTCTGTTTTGGAGAACACTGACCTCGCTTCTGTTTCTCAGCCCCAGGGAGCAGGCAGGAGACAGCGGGCAGCGGGCTTGATCCTGAGTAACACGACAGCATCACTGGGTTTTAGAAAAGACAGAAGGGCAGAGGGCCTTGGGGTAAAGCAGGGGTGTTTCAGAAAGAATAGCCCTTCAAATCCATGCCGGGTTAGGGATGTAAAAAGAATAAGCTGAAGGTGGGGGGCCTGGGGGGCTCCGTTGTTAAGTGCCCGCCTTCGGCTCGGGTCATGATCCGAGGGTGTTGGGATCGAGTAGGGAGCCTGCTTCTCCCTCTCCCACTCCCCCTGCTTGTGTTCCCTCTCTCGCTGTCTCTGTCAAATAAATAAAAAATCTTTTAAAAAATGAAATAAAGGATAAGCTGAAGGATTGAGAGAAAGCAGAGGAGCACTGGGTTGGGGGAAAGGTTGGGGGCAGGGAGCGGGATGCTTAGATTACGTGACTGTGCAGGTAGAGATGCCAAGGAACGGAGCCGGGATGCCCGCGTGGCTCAGGTGGCTAAGCATCTGCTCAGGTCACAGTCCCGGGTTCGAGTCCTGCATTGGGCTCCCTGCTGAGCAGGGAGCCTGCTTCTCCCTCTCCCTCCGCCCTTCCCCCCACCGCTTGCATTTCTCTCCCTCTTTCTCCTTCAAATAAATAAATAAAATCTTTAAAAATTTTTAAAAAAAGAACATATTTTTTTAAAAAAGTAAGGAAGAAAGAAGGAACTGAGCCCAGGTACATGTGGGCTATCCACGCGGATCATGGCACATCTGTTTCCTCCCTTTTCCACGCACTCCTCACCTCAACCGTTACCACAGTCTCGCAATCAGATGGCCTCCCTGCCTTCAAATCCAAGAAGTGCTTGATGTTTCAGCATCATGTGACACCATTCTTGAAGTGGTCTCTCACTGAGTTCCAAAACAACACACTCTCCTTATCTCTTCGCATTCTGGCTTCTGCTTCCTGTTCTGCTTTAGAGCTCCGTCTGCCTCTGCCTGTCCATTGTACATGGGAGTTTCTCAATAGGGTGGACTCCTTAGCCTTCTTCCCTGTATTTCCTCTTTAGACAACCTCATCCCTGCCTCATGGCTTCATTACTACTCCTTATCTTAGAAGTTTCTTAGGAGCATTAAGCCCATATATCCAATTTCTACTAGTCCTTTCTCCTTGGATGTCTCAGAGGCTTTCAAGCTCATTTATTAACTTGAACTCATGACTTACCCCCAAATCTGGCACCTTCCCGATGTTCCCCTTCAGTGACCTTCACACCTGGTTAGATGTCAGGCACTGAAGAGCTGTCTTTGATACCTCCCTGTTCCTCAACCTCCGATGTCGAATCTCTTGCTCCCTCGGTTTTCTTCCTAAATGGCTTTGGGACCCGCCCACTTCTCCCCATCTCCAGTGGGATAATCCGGGTCCAACACCCATCACCTGTTGTCTAAACTTCTGTGAACCTCCGCAGTGGCTCTTCAGTCTCTCCAGCAATCCTCTTCCAGCCTATCCCTCACGCTCCATCTCCTGAATTCTGCCTCCAGCCCAAACACAAATCTAATCATACAACCCTTTGCTTCAACCCCTTTAATTACTTCACATTTGACACTGCTCCTTGAATAAAGATGAAAACCTGTCCTGTGGTCCTAGGGACCCAGCTTGGCCAGGGCCCCACCTCTGTTCCAGGACGAGGGTCTTTGTTGTATAGACATACGTCCTACATTCTCCTTCTGGATCACTCCTGTGCCCAGCACCCAGCTTTTACCTCCTTAGGGAAGATTTCCCGACCACTCCAGTCAGAAAAGGCACCAGTGAGCTCCTTCTACTGCTTGCCCTCATGGAACCTGAGCCTTCTTTTCGTGGGCCCATCTTGGTTTGGAATTAACACATTCGTTTGGGTGGTTATTTGATTCCTGTCTGTCTTCTCACATCAGGGCCGGCGAGCGCAGGAACCAGATCTGGTTTTGCTCATCTTGTTCCCCTCCCCACTTAGCAAAACGCGTGGCTGTAGTGAGTGCTAGAAGTGTTTTGCGGGGAGGGGGAATGCTCTCTGACGTTCTATAGTTGGAGAAACTTAGACCTGAAGAAGTGGGAGACTGGTGGTCATGGTGGTGGGGCGTGACCTCTACACGGTCACGGTTGATGGCAGAGCTGGAATGTCCATCCTGGTGTCTTTCTAGCTCAACCTGAGAACCATTTGTTTGTTACCATAAACACCCTGGTTGTATCTCTCCCTTGCCTGCCTTTTGTGTGTGTGTGTGAGAAATAAAGACTGTCCTTAAACTGTGCCTTTTGTGTTATCCATCACAAAACATGGGACCACTGGTGGCAGGCAAAATGACACCCTCTTGGGGAAGAGGGGACACCATTTTAAGGACCTGCTTCTATCCTCACCCCCACCAGCCTGTGGTGGTGATGGGGGGCCTCGTGGGAGCTGGGGGGGGGGTCGTTCCTCCCCCACCCCCCGCTGATCAGCCACCAGCAATCAGAAAGAAGAACAAGAGGCACAAGGATCACCGTGACTCATACCAGCTCCCTGGAAGGTGTGAAACGGTCAGAGAAAGTTGCAAACCCCCATCTTCTCCAGCCGCAGCAGGCACTTGTCTGCCCGGCCTGCCCGGACCACAGTCTGATCCTGAGAAGTGGTTTGCACTGTTTTCTCCCGAGGCTTAATTTTCCTGCAGTTTCTTTTGTGCTGAATAAAGCACGGGAGCCCTCTGGTGGTAGTTTGTAGAAAAAGATCCCAGGAGAGAGAGATCGGCGTAGTCTGGGTGAATTCTTTGTATCTCTCTCCCTTGCCTCCACAAGCCATTTCCAGAATCAGGCACTAGAAGTAGATCAGGGCCGTTATAAACTGTCCGAGCGCGAAGGCCCCAGTGGACCGCTGCTTTTTGTGGTCAGGCTTCCAACGTGCCAGGCCCTCCGTGCCACACAGCTGTGAGTGACGGTGTTGTCTGAGACACTGGGAATGACAGGGCTGGAGAGGAGGGAGTGGGTGACAGACCCGTATCATTGCAAATGCGCAAACCGCCTCACTGAGCAGAGAGGGGAAGGAATCCACGTTGCCCGGGGCTGAGGAGGGCGGAAATCCGGCCACGCGGACAGGCTGACAGCGGGCACCTGGGAACCAGGCCCATGGAGGTCCCACTTCAGCAAAGGCAGCAGCACCTTATTTCTCCGACCATTTCTCAAAAGGCAGGCCATATCTCCACCTGCTTTTCATTACAAATTTTTTGGCATGTCCCCTATTTTATTAGCTCCGTAGTCTACTGTTCTCAGTTTTGTGTTAAATTTTCTCTGCATGTCTTTCGAAGGCAAAAATAAAAATCTGCACTATTTGAAAGCATTAGGAGAAAGATGGAAAAAGTTCAAGATCACAAAGAGATCAAGATGGTTTAATAGTGATTTTTTTTTATGGAAATCCAGTCATATCTGCCTGAATGTTTAAATACACCGTTACTTTGGACATTCACACTCCACTAGGAACATGACTTATTACAAAGGAGAGAGGGATGTCTAAAACCACATTTAATTTTTAATACAAAATCTGTTGCACTATTACAGAGGTGACCCCTTCATGCACAGATAACTCTAGCGTCTACCGCTACGGAAGAGTAAAACCTGTACTTTTACTGTTCCCTCCCCCAACAAACACCAGCAAACTTAAAGTCACTTTCATCTTTGTGCTCACTGCTGTCCAGGCCTGTCTTGTCTTTCTGTATTTCCACTAACACGGCTGGTCTGTGAAAAGGGAATATGGAGCCGTGGACACGGTTAGGGCCATCATGACCTGGGATGACTTCAGACTGGGCTTGGCCTACATAGAGCAAAGATACCTACTGAGCCCCACAGGCAAAGCTCCATCTAGAAACTCACCGTCAATATCTCAGAGCGCTCACTATTTCAGTTTCACAGCAAAAAAGGGAAAATAAAAACCCAAAAGGCATTTAAGGAAATGCTTTCCAATCCCGGGCACTGAAGTCATGAGCTAACTTCTCAGTACGACGTCAACATCGGTTGTGTGTTTATTTGTAGGCAACTCCTTGAAGCACGTAGCGTCTACACTTTCAGTGTATTTACAGACTCAACAAAAATATCTACATATAAAAAGCTTTACTTAAAATTAAACTTGATGCAAGTTATGAGAAACCAATTTATTGGCAAATGAAACTGAGCATTCCTTCAACCATAGGTTGTTAGAGGATTTCCTATTTGGAGGTAAACCATTTGACAGATATCGTTGGTGGTTACGGTAGGACGTGTGTGTATGTTCTGGAAACTGCGGATGTAATCCCTTGGACTGTTGGCCTTGTTAGCACTCATCAGATTTCTGAGTGTCAGAAATGTGTCCATGGCAATTTGCGTACACGCTGTTTCATGCTGCGGAAAGTTTCAAAAGGCTTGGAGGAAAGCTTTCCTGTTGTCATGCTTCCGGTTTGGGAATACCTTCCCCTTCCCCCCAAATTCCCTCCCAAATCGACAGCTTTCTGACCCAATTGGCTCATTTGAACAGAAACCACAAAAGCCCACCAAACCAGCATGCCCTCCAGGTGGGGCTAAGGCTTCTTTTTATACATATGGGGAAATGCTCCTTTTCATCCACTGTCTAATTGACTTCATGTTCACGTTTCCTTTCTTTCAGCATTGGCCGCTTCCAGGACCTCTGCTTTCTAGAAGTTAGTTATGGAGCACGACAGGAAGCTAGGGCTCCGTGTCGGCCAGGCTGGCCTCCACGGAAGGCAGCGTGTTATGGAATGCTTCTGGTCCGAAGGCACTGCATGTGTCTTGCCCTGTGCTTTCTGGAGTCATTTTTGGAAGTGAAGTGGAGTGATTCGTTTTCGATTTTTCCGGTCTGGCGTTCTGTGCCAAAACGCATTGCAATACACATCGTTTATGCCTAAGAACAACTGACCGTAGGGAAGGTGTGAGAAGTTGAACACTGTGCTGCGGTAGTACCCGGAGAAATAAGGAGGCTACGGAGTGACAGGGGGCAGAGGCTGGTCACAGAGCCTCAGCAAAAGGCATCTGCAAATGCGACCGTCGTCGTGAACTCATATAGCAAGGATATCCTGTCCATACTGTTGCTAACAGTCTCCCAAAAAGACTAAAGACAGCTAGACATAGAGTCACCAATGTCACCACAATGTCCACAAAGACATTGGAGTCCTAGAGAATACTACAGTAACACTCTTGACAATGAAAACGGAACTGGTATTTCAGGGGGTTCAGCGGAGGAGAGCATCCACAAGTATCAAACCGTGTTTAACAAGGTACACAGGTATTCCTTCACGTGTAGCAATTTTCATGCAGCGTACTGGACTGTACCCAGAGAGCGAATAACGTGATCGGTTGATGGTGTTATAGTATTTTTATCAGTTCTGAACAAGAATACCTATTTCGAATGAAGAAGGATGCACTCTGCACTGTCGTTCACACGAACAAATCATCTGAATCATGAACGTGTTCTCACCGCCCTCCTAATACTGAGGTACGGCAGAACACGACCCTTCCTGCCTCTGCGTCCTAGCAGACCAAGTGCATAAGAGACACATTCTAGAGAAATGGGATATTGGCAGAGAGTTACAGATTAAACAAAGGAATTCATGGCATTGACAGGAGAAGGTGCCTCGGAGCTCTCGTTTCCTTCCGCTGGTTCTTTCTCTTTCTTACCACTGTATTGTCCAATAAAGGAGCCGTCCTCATTGAACTGGCCGTTCACCCCCTCTCCATAGTCAACGAGGCTGTCATCACTGTCTTCTTTCTTCACTGTCCTGTCTGAAGGTGTCCGACTGCCTTTTTTCAAGGGCTTGTGGTCTTCGGCATCACTGGAAGAAAGAGAAAACGTTTTCGTCAGGATCGGCATTTAGGTCAAGTGTTGTTGCTTAAAGACCATGCATGCGGGTTACGATAAAGCGGGTGGAGACCCAAGCCTCACGAGCCAGGTCTAATGGTCACATGGACTCTGATGGCTGCTATGTGGTTGGCATGAAAATCAGGTGCAGGAATGGTTTAATCATGAAGTCTTCAGGAGGTGGATGGCTTCTCACCGCACGCATCAGAGTCAGTGACTGATTTCCACTCCCGGTTTAGAAGCGACTGAGAGGTAGCCACAGGCATTCGAAAAGGAAGACTTGAGGAGAGTTGAAAATCATCACTACTTTGAATTCAGAAGGAGAGAAAAGCTTATGGCAAGGAGAGAAGTTAGTATGTTAAACTGTGAGATTCTCGGATTCCTTGGATATGAATGGAGAATGATTTTGGTTAAATGTGAAACATTAGGAGTTCTGTTTTCTGAGCAAGAGGAAGCAAAATCCTACTTTTCAAATAATTTTGTTATTGAGTGCGGGCCAGGCTCTAAACTTTAACCTTACCTTTCAAGAGACCTAGAAATTCCATTAAAAGGATGCAGAAGAAACAAATGAAAACAGCCTAAGAAGAAAAGCAAAATCCTTATACTGATAGTAAACAATATTTTTTTTCTGTCAGAATTTTAGTTAATGGGTCAAGACTGATTAATTTTGGAAAGAGACACAGTTGAACTTCAAAGCACTACCTTTGTACTATTAATGTCATGTCCGTATATTCTAAAGAGCATGAGTGATTCAAAAAATGTCAGAGGAGAAGAATTTTTAAAATGTTATAGAATTCAATTTTTCCCCGTGATTTCTCTATGAAATCCCTGAGCGCAATATCCGGGAGTGGGAGCATGTTTTAGAACACCCCCCCATATGGTCGTGTCACTAGGAATGCATGCTGACACTTGAAAAGGTGACACTCAGTTTAAAAAAAGAAAAAAAAAAAGGTCATGAGAGCATTCTGTTTCC
The DNA here is from genome assembly GCA_004024625.1 of Mellivora capensis. Classification (NCBI taxonomy): domain Eukaryota; kingdom Metazoa; phylum Chordata; class Mammalia; order Carnivora; family Mustelidae; genus Mellivora; species Mellivora capensis. Next base: position 61,656 of record PISX010000061.1, on the reverse strand, counting down.
TTTCGAAGGCCCAAAATTCAAGGTAGAATAGGAAACTTAAAGCAATATTAGTAAAAAGTGAAAAGGCAATAATGTCAAAAAGGGGTTGCGTCAGCATCCATATTTCCTCCAGCAATTTGTGCCAGGGTTTTACTGCTCCCTCTGTCTCTGACAGTGACTTTGTTCCAGCCAAGATACACACATTTCAAGATGCACAAATATTCTGGCTCTTTGGCCAATAATTCCTACCAGGGTTTTTGATTTTTCTCCAAGAGGGAAATCTCAACACTGCAAACACGATACTTACTTAACAGGACACAATGGTCTGCTTCTAGAAATTACCAGTCGTTGCAACAAGACCCAAGCTCTCGTCACAGACCCAATAAACAAGATGATCAGCTCTGCTAATTGACAACCCGGGAGGGATCACAGGACCACCGGACCTTGAAGTGACTTGTGTTTGCAGCCCTTTGGGGGACAGAGCATCTAATCATCTAATCCCCAACCTGCTATGAGTATAAAGTGCACATCTTTAATCATTAACCTCTAGGCTGTGCTTGAATACTTTCTGCAAAACATTGTTCTTGACTTGGTGAGGCCCTAAATTCCATCAAAGTGTTCAATAATGAGCATATTTTTGTCACCTGGATTCCACTTACTCATTTTACTGTATAGGACTAGTGTTCCAAGGAACACACTACAGGAAATTCTAGTCTGTGGCGGTTCTTTGATCCAGCCGTCTATCCACACATTCAACCAATCACACATCTAATACATGTTTATTGAGTGCCTACACTGGTACCATTCTAGTTGTTGGGAATATAGCAGCAAGCGAAACAGACTGAAACCCCGAATTCATTAAGCTTACTTCTTTTTTTAAAATTTTTTAAAATTTTTTTTAAGATTAAAAAAAAATTTTTATTTATTTGTCAGAGAGAGAGAGAGAGAGAGAGCACAGGCAGACAGAGGCAGAGTGAGAAGCAGGCTCCCTGGTGAGCAAGGAGCCCGATGTGGGACTCGATCCCAGGATGCTGGGATCATGACCTGATCCGAAGGCAGCTGCTTAACCAACTGAGCCACCCCGGCGTCCCCATTAAGCTTACTTCTAATAGGAACAAATCCAGAAAATAAACAACCAACATATGAAAACATTAGCTCGCTAGTGTGTCAGAAGGTGATTAGTGCTATGGAAAATACGGAACTCAGTAAAGGGGATGGGAGGTGTCAGGGGATGGTGTAGAAGCTGACATTGAAAATAGGTGTCCATGGAATGCCTCAGTAGAGATGACATCTGAGAAAAGACTTAAAAGAGTTGAGATAGCCAGGTGGATAGCTGGAGGGAGAGCCATTCCGGCAGGTGCAGCAAGCAGTGCAAATGCCCTGAGGTGACCACAAGCCTGGCGTGTTCTAGGAATGGAGCTTGTGTGGCTGGAACTGAAGGGGAGAGAAAGCCGAATTAAAGTAGGAGGTAGCACGGCTAGATCAGGGGGATTAGTGCAAACACACAGGAGTCAGATGACTGGGACCCGGACAAGAGTGGAACGCCAGGGTCACAGACAGTGGTTAGATTATGGAACTACTAAAAGCAGCACAGGAAGGATTTTCTGATAGGTTGGATGTGGAATAATAGAGAAAAAGATGACACCAAGATTTTCGGTTTGAGCAACAGAAAGGAGGGAATTACCATTACTATAGAGGGCAGCATATTTGGGGTGGAAGGTCAATAGTTCAATTGTGGACATGCTAAGTTTGCTACGTCAGAGGAGCCACTCCTTTCATCATTTTGTGAATCGAATATGACAATGTTACCTAAACCCAACCAGAACACTTTGAGAAAGTGAAATTACAGGCAAATCTCATTCAGGAACCTAGATGTGCAAATTCCAAGGAAATCATGAGCCCGTGGAATTTAGTAATCTACTAAAAGGGTACCATAGCATGACCAATTAGGTTTATTCCAAGGAATACAATTTTGTTTCAGCATTAAAACATCAATTGATGTTTTTCCATTTTAGTAGAAGAAAAGAAACATGTTATGATTATTTTAGTAGATCCAGGAAAAGGTTATTTGGTAAAATTCAACACCCATTCACAAAAAAACCTTCAATACTCTGGGAATATAAAGTGTCTTGATTGACCTGATTAAGGATATTCACAAGAAACTTGCAGTAAACATCATCTTTGATGGTGAATGTTGACAGACTTCTGTTTCCTGTCAGAAATCACAGTAGGGATGCCTGCAATCATTACTTCTAACCAAAACTGCATTGAAAGTACTAAGCAATGTGCAAAAAGAAATAGAAGGCATTTGTCGTTATTCATAAGCGATAAGGTTACACGTAAGTAAAACACCCATAAGGATCTACAGGCAAACATTAGAATAAAAGGAGAGTTTGGTAATATTGCTGAATACTATATTAGCATAAAGTCAATTTTATCCCTGTACTTGCAAATAATTAGAAAATGAAATTTTAAAAAAGGATTCCAGTTACATCATATAAATATGAAGTATATAAGAACAAAACCAATAAAAAAGTTTTAAGTTCTCTATGAAGAAAATGAAAGTTTGATTCAGTTATTAAAGAAGAACTAAATAAATGGAAGAACATGCTATAAGTGTGCATGGGCAGACTCAAATATCATAAGTAGGTTAACCTTCTTTATATTAGCCTTAAATTCAATTTATTTCCAATAAGAACCCAGCAGGATTTTACATGGATCTTGGCAAGCTGGTTCTCAGCCGCATATGTAAACAAAAGGGCCAGAAATACCTAAGAAATTCTTGAGGAAGAATAACAAAGTTGGGGGGGTGTGTGTCTAGATTTATCAGATATCAAGACTTACTAAAGGTTACAGCATTAAGATAGTATAGTTTTGGTGCAAAGATAGACAAATCAAACAAAGGATCATGAAATATTTGGGAGCTCATTCTGTTGGTTTTATTCCTACATCATATTTCTATCCTATGGTAGCTGGGATTATTTTTAAAATCCTATTTTCCAACTCTTTGCTGGTACATAGAAATAAAATTGACTTCATGTTAATTTTGCATCAAGCAGCATCACTAAATTCTTTTATGAATTCTAATATTTTCCTGATTCATTTGGATTTTTACATACACAATCCTATTAGTTATGAATAATGACCAGTCAAGAAGGGGCTCTCTAGAAGCATGCATTCTAGTTGGATTTTTTTAAAAGTAGACTCCACATTAGGCAGGGCTCGAGCTCACCACTCTGATACAAGACCTGAGCTGAGATCGAGAGTGGGATGCTTAACCAACTAAGCCACCCAGGCGACCCATACCCATTCCATCTTAAAGATCATAGTGGATGAGAGAGAAAAGTTGGCTGCGCTTGAAAGAAGAGAAGGAAGAGGGGTGTTCTATCCATACACGGAATCTTTCCAGGAAAATTTGTCTTTCTAAGACTGGTTTTTAAAAAGCGGTGCAATGTAATGTCACACTTCCATTAGAATCGGGTTAAATGGGAAAAAAAACTCCTATGAGACACCAGCACAGTGTGTGACACGTGACTTGTGCCCAACAAATAGAAGCACTCATCACTCTACCATCACACCTCCTCGCGCCACCCCAAGTCCTCACCTCAGGGACATTCTTTTTCTCACAAATACTCTGTGTAACACACTTACTTAGAACTTTCCAGAGGTGAGGCCTGGTTATAAGCCTGTGTGTTAATGCTTGGCTTTTTTCAACTCAAAGATGAATTTCTTAATGAAATAGTAAACAAACTCGCTTTTGACATCATGTGAAGGGAAGTCGCTCAGTCAAGTTTCAGTGTAAAAGAGAAGCCTCCCAAACGAGAGGAATTTAGAAGTTATAGAGGATGACTTAAGAGTCATACACTTAGTTAGTTACACGGTATTCAAAGTTTAAAAATATTCAGCCCTACCTTTTATGAGAACGGTTAAGGACAAAGATTCAACAAATTTTGAAATAAGTCATAAAATAGTAACATGGCTCCAAAATATACTTTTTGATCCTCATAGCCATGAATGAAGATGGTTTTGTAGCGTAAAGGAAAGTTCACATCATGGCGTAGATACAGTCCCTGTGCCTCGTCCTCTGGGAGGACTTCCGTCATCACCTTCCTTCCACCCACCTAGTAGACTTTGGCTTCCAGCCTGAGTTGTACCTCTTTCATAGCACTTTTCACACGATGCTGACTGTCCTTTTACTTCCCTGTGTCCCTCGCTAGACTATAAACTAGTGAGATAACGTACTATCATTTTTAAGACCCCCACAGCCTGGCATAAAGTAGGCACTCAATAAATACGGGTTGAATGAATGAATTCATTGTAATATCACAATAGAAGAGATGGTGGGCATTTTTTGAAATTTTTCAGAATTCTAGCATCCGCAAATTTTCATTCCTTGTGAATTTCATGATGTCTGACAAAGCATCAGTGTAGAGGCATTTTTTTTCCTTTGCCTTGCCCTCAGGATAAATTTTAAGGAGCTCTTTTTTGCAGCAGCCCTTCATTCGGTGTTATGCACTCAGGTCGTACCCACTGAACATCTACTGACCAAAGTCCAGCAGCGACACACAACTCTGTGATCATTCAGTCTGACTCTCCTGTGGTCACCAGCCCACCACCAAACCCACCAAACCCTGCTGCAGTTCGATTGACCTTCACGACCCAAACTCTCCTTCTAAAGGTCCATCATTATTCATACTGTTCACAAACCAGTCTATGTTTGTGAGCAGAATAAATCTAAAGTAGACAGCACATATGACCCATCTTCACATCATTCAAGCCCAACGAGCATGGGTTAGTTTGCTTGGAACAGGACCATGTTCACTTGAAGGATAAGACTCCCATGCCCAGACCCTCCACATATGCTATGGGTTCAAGTACCATGGCCACAGGATTTATGACCTAGGTTCATTCTGGTTTCTAAAGGAATGGATCTAGAGAATAAGAAAAAATACTTACACGGTTGGTTGCATTGTTTCTCTGATTTTTCTATATGCTAGTAAGGATGCAGATCCTACTGTCTGCATAATTAAAGAAACAAAGAAAACTGCAGGCTTCCACCAGAGGGTCACTGCTTGGGGGTGGGAGTTGGAGGGAGGGCACAAGGTTACAGCTTATGGAAAAAAAAATCAAATTTAGCCACTGAAGTTCCATCCCTCTTGGCACTACGAATGTCCTCTGGCTCAGAGCCAACGATGTAGTAACTGTTTCATCCTCAAGCTGGAGAACGAGCAAATCATAAACAGAATTGATTTACATTTAGCAACAGCCTCAATTTTGTCTGTGTTGGTGTGTGATCCGCATATTAATTTATTTTCAGAATGAAAAAGAATAAGCATCAATAAATAATACAGAGGTCAAAACTCCCAGAAGGTGCAAAGCAGAGAAGAGACCCTGGTGATTTAGGAAGGAGAATGACACTTCAATGTATTCAGTGTATTATTTTTCTTAAAAAACTGTTGGAATAAATAGTTGGAACCGTTTTCATTCATCGTAACATCTAAGAAACTAAAAACTTTTTGTTTTTGTTTTTAAGTTAGAAAAGAATCCACAGCGGAAAACGACTGAGGTAGTGTCAAGAAGTCACAAGACGAAGCCACAGCCATAGCTAAGGGTGGTTGGGTATTTGGGAAAGTGATTTCACTTGTGGGATTGACTTTCCTCATGGACTGGCAGCTTCGGTTAAAAAAAAGAACTACTGGGTTGTGTATTAATTTTAGACACCCATCAGAACCTTCCCTTGGTACCTCCCACATCAGTGTAATTGCATGTGTGACAAGTATTTTTGTCTTCACACATGAACCAATGGGTCTGTACTCGATAGGCCCAAAGAAAAGTCTGTCTTTTCTGAGGAACTCAAGGCATAAGTTAAAGACAACTGTGTGAAAACACTTCCCATATGAATGAACACCAAGACAAAGAAATATGGCCAAAGAAATGTAAACATAGTGATAATGAGGCCAGTTTCCAAGTCCTTGCTATGTACTGCTCGTGTACTGCTCTGGAACCCCAAATTGTATTAAAGGTTGTTGGTAGACATCTTGTGGAGGAGGTTAGAAATCACAGAAACTAGAAGCCTTCAGTGATCATCTAATATTTGAGCAACTGTATTATTTTACAAATGAAAGAGATGGAGACCCCAGACACATTGAGTGCCTTATCTAAAGGAATCAAGGGTAGGGCTGGGTTGATGGTAAAATGAAGTTTCTGGATTGGGAGTTAGTACTGGTTCAGCCTTGATTTCCATCACATTTCAACGGAGTAGGCAGCATGGCTGCCCTGAGAATGTCAGGTTACGTCAGACCCTGGTTTCACACCACCAGAAGAGCAGGCTGACATTTGAGAGGCACGAGGCAAGCAGCACATCGCCGGATTGATTTAAGCGTGATGATGGACAACAGGAATCCATCGCCACGTGAGGAACGCAGGAGGCGCCATGCTTTCTTTCCAGTTCATGCCAATACAGGTGTTTCAGGCTACACTGAAGACGTAGCTTCATTGCCATAAAGAGGGGGGTGATGTGCCTATCTTGTGTAACATTCTAGCCACAGGAACCCTAAGAAGTTATTGAGTCATTATCGCCTCACCTGAGTTATGGGAAGAAGAGGTAGAAGAGTGAATTAAACCAGCGAAGACTGCAACTCACCCAGTGTCACACATGGCCTCCCTAGACTGTGGCCATCTGCACACCGCCCTACCATGGCCGAGGAGAGTGGAGGGGAGGGGGTAGCCCAGGAAGCTTCCACAGATTTTGAGTTCCAGAGTCAACATGGGACGTCCAGACAACCCTCACTAGACATCTTTCTGTATCACGAGGTACAGAAATTCTGAGAAGTTTTACAAATCATAATCATTTCTGTTGAAGGCCAGAGTTTCTGAAGGGGTAGGTGCTGAGGCATGAAGCCCAAACACTTGTATCTGTGTGGAAACTGATATGACACCAAATGTATCTGAAATCTATGGTTTTTCTCAATTAGTTATCATATTTCTTATCCTTAACATTCCTTAGCCCCTCATGATATTGATGTGGAAATACCAAAAATGAGCTCCAGAGATGGATAAAAATTAGCACAAATATCTATACATGTCATCTGGCAATCACAATAAGGAGATATTTAATTTCACCTAAAAGCCATTTTTCTGCCAAAAAAGGCTCAATCTGGGCTCAGGGCATATTTAAAAGACTATATTTTTATAATTAAGAGGCTAATAGAAAAAACAAGGAATAAAAGGATTTTACAAATAGAAGTATTCCTTTGGAATACCCAAATCCCAACTTTTTTTTTTTTTTTAGTCAAATCCCAACTTTTTAAAGGAATATAGAGCTTGTTTCTCATTTTAAACATATCCAAAATCATCAACTCTCTCTTTTAAAAAAGACATATAAATCCTAGGCAAGAATATCTTTATTTAGAGAGTCTCCCTCTGTCTCTCCCCCCTTCTCTTTTCATTACTTAGCACGAGGTTATGTTAAAATTTATCCTTAATGATGGAGCCAAGCCAAGAATGTACAACCAAAGTTCTGTGACTCAGCACACTGCCTAGAGGGCTATGGCAGTCTTAACAGTTTACAGCTTCTGAAAGAGCCTTGCCATCCTTTCATGATTAATGGATTAGGGATTTCTTTTGGAAAAACAAGCATCAAATCCAGAATTAAAAAGAGTACCACCAATTTTATAAACTGATTACTTAGAAAGTGACAAGTGTAGTTTCTGTCACAATGCAAGCTGTGTAGTGTCTTTATTGTTGTTTTAACTCTTATCATAACACACCAGCTCTTCCTAGGTTGAGCAATACAACAACGCTTCTGGAGAAATATGGCGGAGTGGAAGGCACTCTGGCCCCAAACCTGGGACTAAGATGGAGATTTATTTTTTAATGAAGACGCGCGGTGCGTGTGCTGTGCGGGGTGGGGGAGGGGAGGCTGAGAAGCAACAGCTCACCTGTATTCTCCAAAAGTGCCATCGTCTTCCTTCATGGGCTGGATTTCAGGATCAGCATGAGCATCTTCCTTCTCTTTGACTAAAAAATTTCAAAGGGATAATATTACCTATTGATTCCTTGTTTCCTTATTCAAAGTTTTCAAGAGCGCACTCTGAGATGTATTGCGGTGGAAAATGATTCTATACCCAGCAGCTGTCCTACCCCGGCAGATGGTTATGTGGTTATGTGGTTATGTGGCCCTGCATATACTCGGCTGTTTTAGTCTCTTTGAGACAACCTATTTGGCCCATCTATTTATTACCTATATTCAAGGTTACAAATTGTTTCAGCACATCTCTTCTTCGGCGGATTTTTTTTTCCTGGCCACTGAATGGGAAATGGCCAGGGAAAGAATATATAAATTCACTGGATCCACTGAATTGAACAAAACCATTAGCCATAGAGGAAAAGCAATGTTACACATCACAATATCAAGACGCAGCCCATGAAGTACTTCCTCTAGAAGATTCTACGTACCTTCACCCTCTGCCTGTTGGTTTTAATGTAGCACCTGGGACTTAGGTGGAGCCTAAGCAAGCAGAGTCACTAATATCTTCAGAGAACAGATTAATTTACTCCCCCAAATACCTTCTGATCCTTGACAATGTTTAGGTTCCCATTACCAAAAAAAAAAAAAAAAAAAAAAAAAAAGGCACCAAAACTTGTTGGGACAGAAAGTCCAAATTTCTGGCTCTGGGAAAATATGCTTATTGCAATCTGCATGATCACTCTCATTATTTCTTTATAGTTTTGAATAATTATGCAGCATTGTAAGGCAATTTTAATCTTTCTTTCTTTCTTACCTGGATATTTACCACCCTTGTTTCTTCTGATGAAGCAAACAATCAGCAAAATTAAGATCAGGAGAGCGACAGCACACATTAGACCAATGAACCAGCCCTGAGTTGCAATATCCACCTGCCGGCTCGCCATTGCTGGAAAACAAATCAGGGGCGTCAGGGACATGGCTTAAGGGGGAGATGAGAACTGTCATAGTCTCTTGCAGTAAAAAATTACCATACTATATGAGCTTTTATACATTTTACACATGGCCCCCAGTTGAAATCTGCCAGTCATCAATCAGGAGCTACATAAAAACTTTGAAAAATCCTCATTAATCAAAAAAATTCAAGTAGCGAAATCTGAATGCTAATACCATCAAATGCTAACAAATCCTGCTAAACACTGTGTTCACAGCAATTTTCACTATATATTCTCAATAGAAACATAGTCCCAAGTCAGATTTAAAAGTCCTGTCTACAAATAAACTGTACATTAAGTAAAATGATACGAATGTAAGACTGATTTGAAACAGAACAAAATGTATACATCTCATGGAGTATTTTTCCTTCAAAGGAACTGCTTTTGGAGGCTAACATATCATTGCAATGATGTTGCCATTTTTCAAAATGTTTTGGAAATCTTCTTTTAAAACAGAAAACTTTCCACCCAAGAAACCTGTCCACATAAGATAGCCAGCCTTATTATTATTATTATTATTATTATTTTAAATTTATTTATTTGTCAGAGAGAGAGCAAGTGAGCACAGGCAGACAGAGTGGCAGGCAGAGGCAGAGGGAGAAGCAGACTCCCTGCCGAGCAAGGAGCCCGATGTGGGACTCGATCCCAGGATGCTGGGATCATGACCTGAGCCGAAGGCAGCTGCTTAACCAACTGAGCCACCCAGGCGTCCCCAGCCTTATTATTTTATATAACATCTCAATTCGCACCTAAATCATGACTTAAATTTGTTATTCATCTCATTTACAAGAGTTGGTTCTAAAATATTTTTGGAAATTTCTTTATTTTTATTATTTTTTTATTTTTGGAATTTTCTGAAAAATCCAATTTACCCTCAAAGGATCAATATTCGATATTCAATATTGCTTTGGACCCATTTAAAAGATTTTGAAAGGTATCTTCATCAGCGGAATCATTATTGGGATAAATGACCAGCTTAAAGAGAAAATACTCATTCACATGTATACATATTCTTTGTCTTCATCTATTCTCTTTGAGTCAATAAACGTGAAGCCCCTTATTGAACTAGTCCCCATATGCAAATCTCCTAAGAAAAACACAGAGTAATTAGCATTTCTGGTATTATTCTAAAGTATCAATCAAATGGGACAAAGTGCAGCATCAATGGCTATTCAGACATGCCCATGAGGATTTGTTTAAATAAATCAAATAAATTAGTATGAAACTTTTTTTTAAAGCCTTAATTTTTTTCTTTTGACGTGATCAAAGTAAAAGGTTTTCTTCTTTAGATTCACAAGCATGTCTATATCATGCTTTTAATTTGACTGAGTTTCTTCTGCGTGCATTTAACATGGTTGGGTTGACTATATGTGATCTCTGGATGCAGAAACACATGGCTACATAGACCCCAGCTTCCGCCCTCCGTGGCCAATATCGCACCGCGTTGCCTTATTTTACTCCACACAAAGCAGAGGGAGAAAAGCAAAATGCTTAAAATCAAGCATGAAGGAGGATGTGAAGAATGTGTGTGTATGTGTTTAAGAAATAACACGAGAAGTGGAAATATATCCTCTGGATTATTGATCAAGGGTCAGTAGCCTTGCTCTCGATGGCCATGGATGCCTCGTTGATTCAAGGGTTTTGAGTTGTATTTGGACTAGATGCAACCAAGGCAGGTGGTGCTCTCCTGCGCACACACACCCTGATCATGACAATGATGATGGAGATGGAAGACAGAGATAATGAGAGTTAACATCCCGAAACTCCTATCGTGTGCTGGGCACTGTGCTGAGGGCAACATCTGATTTAATCTTCACAGCAATGTTTTGAGGTGGGCAGCAGGAACAAACCCATGCCCCGAGAACAGAAAGAACTTGCCCGATGGCTGGCATTGGACGGAGTCTGTCTGACTCCTGAGATACTAGCCATTACACTCTGCCACTCTCACGGATTCCAGAAAACAAGGCCAGACCTCAGATCTACAGAAGTCTTTGGGAAAAACAGAAGGCTAGAGGGACTCTCCATTCTGAGACAGGCAAAGGATTTTAAAAGTCCATCATTACATACTCCTTGGCAATACATTTTTCCCCCTTCAAATTTGTACATGGTCTTTGGTTGTGTGCCTTTTTGCCAAAACTGAGCCAGAAAAGCATTGGGGTAAAATAACTTTTCTTAACTTCTCATCCATAGAAGAAGGGACCTAAAGCCCAGAATGACTATGAGAGACTTCAACTCTTCCCAGAACACTCTGAAGCCACCTTAACTGCAGATACACATTCAAACCCAAGTCATGGCCACCATTGTGCCTCACCCACACACACATGTGCACACACACGTGCATGCAGACACACACGCACACTGAAGCCTGTGGGGGTTTTTTCTTTTGAATTTGGGTTTCACTGGGCAGGTACTTGTAGGATTGAGTAGCAGAGCTAAAGAGGATTTTCACTTTATTTCAAACTTTACAATAAAACTATGTTCATGTATTTCTTGAGTAATCCATAAAGTGATAAATTAAACAAATAGAAAAATATAAAGAATACGAAAAAAGGAAATAAGCCCGAAGAATAAAATCTGCTTTGTTTCTTAGAAGTCAGCTTTAACCTGTGTTCCGCCAGCACATTGCTTGCTGTCTACTGGCTAACCTGTGCTCTGTGGTCGTAGGTCTCAGAAGAAATGCTTAGAATAACAGAGCAATGTGGAAGGGACAGAGTGAATAAATGGCTGTTGAGGAAGAATCCGTTAAGTCTAAAAATGTCCTGTTGAATCAAAATAGTTATAAATGTATAGAAAGAGCAAAATAGTCCCTTGGCTAAAGTTTGGAGCCCGTATTGAATTAACACTATTTGCTCCCGGAAGTCATATGTTAACTAAGGATTAGTTAACATATGGATCAAGACTTACTCTTTTTCATCGTTATATTTATATGTCAAAGGTGACAGTAACTGGTTGTGGCCTCGTCCTACCTCTCCATTGCTGGCACATAAGAACGACCCGCCCGTGACGATGGCCCGCCTTGAACCAGCTGCCAGCTGCAGCCGGCATTGTCGGTATAACGACACTGGAGGACAAAATTTTTCTAAAGGGTTTGCCTTCTGTCCCATAAAAGGACAAAAAATGCCACATTTGATGTCATAGATAGAATCTAGTTCGAGCTTGAGCTGCAGGCTAGGTGAACACTGGAGCCTTCAGGGGTCCAGAACAGCTGGATAGACACACCGAGTGGCAAACAAAGTGGCCACTCCAGCCTGTTTCCCCCAGGGCGTGGGCTCAGTGACCCTCATCAGGGGAGAGGGTGTCGTGAGAGCCTCTCCTCCAGTGTTGGAAGGCTGAGCCTCCAACTCCAGCTCTGTCATATTCCAGCCGGGTGACATGCACTGACCTGACGCCTGGGTAGGAACGAGAACACTGCCCGCCCCGTAGGATTGTGGGACGGACTGAACAAGACCAGTCATTGGAAACCAGTTGCCCGGTCGAGATTCGAGCTGATGAAATGCTAGCGCTGGGACTACTGCCAGCCTGCCAGCTATCAGTGGACACAACGTCTCCCTGAGCTCTTGGTATTTAGGAATGAAAAGCCATCGCTAACAAAAAACCCCCTGTAATCCTAACTGTGACTTGATATTCCTCTTCTCAGCCAAACGCAGCGTTTTCCTAGAGTTCTGTCCACACGCGGTTGTGAAAACACAAGGAACAAAATTACAGAGAAGTGGTTTTCTCTTTAAACATAATAATTTTCGCTCACGAATAGCTTAAAGTGTGGTTGGATATGTTACTGAGGATTACCTTTGCTTTCTTGTTTTAAAACCGCTGGTGATGTAGATCTTATCCATGACGCATGGCTTTAAATGACTTTGAAAATCATAAGTCTTGTGTCATGAAAGACACACACAAAATGCATTTTGCCTGCGGGTTCTAGAGCGAATGCAGCATCTTCTCAAGAACGCACGGGGTGAGAGCACGGAAGTAGCGCAGACGGATGAATCACAGAGTGAGCCTGTGCCACGCGGCCCTTCTTTAATTTGGGGAAGCAGGGATTATTCTCCATATCTCGAGTTAGTGTGACTATTCTTGCATCTTACATGAACAGGATCTTTATTTTAGAAACTTCAATCACTTGTCGCATAGGATGATACTGCTCAAAGAGCAAAAATTAGGCAGGCAGGCAGATATGGTGTGGTTACAGTGAGATACATGATTTGAACAATTTCTCATTTATTCAAGTATAATAATCTTTACGTCAGTGGTCTAACCAGACGGCCAGGGTTGTGCCCCATTATAGTCCCTTGTGACATAAAAAATTGTGACTCTCTCAAGGAGTCATTCTAGCTTCAAAAGCATTTTGAAAATTATCCTAACTCCAAGAGAAAGTTTACATGGATAAAGGATGTGAAAAATTGAATTACCTAAATAATGTAAGTTAAGAATCATTTCTATCTCTGTTTTTGTAATGGTTTTAGTCTATGCCGTGATTAGAAGGTGATCAGCCCAATTCTGTAATCCATTTGATATAAGAGCCAAAGACAATTAAAATCCCAAGTCCCAACACAACTGGGCCCCACAGAAAGACATTCATGGTCCTATCCATAACCCAACTCCACTAGGCCCCTGCCTCCAGCTGGGGCTCTCTCAAACACATCCTCTGAACTCACAAAACCCGAGTCCCCTCGGCACCAACTCAAACCTTCTATGCTCCAGGCATTGAACAACTCCACTCAAAGAAGCTCTGAGAACCACTTACAATTTCTTTCCTCCACTCTTCTTTGTCTATGGGAATTTTGCAAAAACAACAAACTTGAATGTTTAGAGGAATTGGAAGTCACTTAACATTTCAAGCAAGAAAAAATCTTTATATGCTAAAGACAAATCTAGACTGCTTAGGTTTATCTTTTTAGATGGCTATAAATCTAGCCACGCCAGATAAATCAACTGAAATGAAAAACGACATGAAAATGTTCTCAAAGAAAAGTTGACTGGATTTGGAGAAGGCACATTAATTGTAGACGTTCCCATTGTATTAAATCTTCTTTTTTTTTTTTTTTTTTAAAGATTTTATTTGACAGAGAGAGATCACAAGTAGGCAGAGAGGCAGGCAGAGAGAGAGAGAGGGAAGCAGGCTCTCTGCTGAGCAGGGAGCCTGATGTGGGACTCGATCCCAGGACCCTGAGATCATGACCTGAGCCGAAGGCAGCGGCTTAACCCACTGAGCCACCCAGGCGCCCCTTAAATCTTCTTTTTAATGCAAAGGAAACTTCTTTCTCTGCACTTTGCCTTAGATATTATTGTTTCTCTAATGATCTTTATAAAAAGAATTGTTCTACATTAAATAGTTTAAGTGAGCTATGGAAAGAATTGTTTTTTGAGGCTCACAAGATGAATCTTTTGGTAAACTTAAACGATTTCATTTTTTTTTTTAAGATTTTATTTATTTGACAGAGAGGGAGTATGGGTGGGGGAAGGTCAGGAGAAGCAGACTCGCGCCGAGCAGGGAGCCTGCCATAGGGTTCAATCACTGCAATCATGCCCTGACCCGGCTGCAGGCACTTAAAGACTGAGCCACCCAGGCACCCCACTTAAATGCTTTCAAGTTTGTCCAAGTCATAGATACAACCTCTCCCAAGTATTCACTTTCCTAAAGGAATAGTTACTTCAAAAAATATTTATTTGCATGATAAAAGCCTGAACAGAAAGTTGGACAACATTCACTATGTTGTCACAAACATTCATTGGCCACCCAGTTTATTCCGTGCAGAGCAACCCCTGAAAATTAAAGCTGCTCCGCCTCCTGGTGGGCGTGGCCAGGGTGTACACTGGTGCCAGCCTAGGGAATGCATTCAACATGGAGACGGAATGGATGCTCCCTCCAAGTGTTAATGTTCTGCAATTTCTGATAAAATTCTGTTGGGTAGGTATTAGGGAGGGCACGTATTGCATGGAGCACTGGGTGTGGTGCAAAAACAATGAATACTGTTACGCTGAAAATAAATTAAAAAATCAAAATTAAAAAAAAGTTCTGTTGGGTAGTACAGGTATAATGACTAGTCAGTTTGATTGTTGCTGCCTCAAAGTCCAATTTGAACAGACTTTTCTTCCTCCCTACTTGTACTGACAAACACGATTTTGGCTGCCTTACTCTTGTTTACATGTTGTGGGTACAGAGCAGTTTTAAGTACCATGACATGAAAATAACATATGCAACAGAACATAGTACGCCCTTGTTTTGAATAACAGGAACAAAAGAGACTCCTAGCGATGTATAAAACATATAGTTTGAATGGTTCAGTTCACTAGAATTTTTTTAGATAAACAGGATTCATTTAATTGGATCAAGTTATTTTTCAGAATGACCCACAGTAAATCCTTAAAAATATTCTTACTCTTTTAAAATGCAGCCCCCAAATTAACAACCAGGCAATGAAATTGCTTCTTACTGCCAGCTACATCGTATTCAAGATAAAAGTTCACAGGCTCTGGCCCCTCCGACTCCCAGCTGACACCGGCCCTGGTCTCCGCAGCTGTGGCAGTAAATTTCCCGATCCTGGGATTTACAACTTAAGATAAACACAGGACAGAAGAGTAAAACAAACAAGCAATCGATCTGCAGCGTCCAACACATGAATATCAACTAAGAGGAAGTCCTCTGAGATTGCGCAAGTAAAACTGAATTAGATTTACTGCTGAAATTTAGGGCTCACTCATATTTCACTTCCATGCCAGAAAGGGCCGTGATTTATAAAAGCAGCAATAGGACGTGAATGAATAATCAGGAATAATGATGTACAGCATCCAGATCGATGAGTTCTGTGCTATGGGTCCTGAATGATGTAAACTCTTGTCCATTAGATACAGTCCCAGGAATCCTGAGCCCTCACTTACCAATGTGGGGCAGGGAAGGGAGTGGCTGAGCAATGCTGGGGGCAGACGTAGCAGAATCTTCCTACAAGATCAACCCCAATACTAGGCAGCTGTTTCTTAGTTCTACTGATCAGCTCAGGGTGGGTCTTAAAAGACTTTGAGTTATGCTACTTGGACCAGTGGCTTCTGACCTGTTGTGAGTCACAGACTTCTCTAAGAGCCTGCTCGTGGGGAGTTCAGGGACTCTAGGGGAGGAATACCTACTTTTGAGGCTGTTGGATGGTTAGAACACACTGGAAGAGAAGCTGCAAAAAAGACCTGTCAAATATGCTTTATCAGAAATTTGAAAAGAAGAAATCAAAGAAGTGTTTTACTTGACACACCCCAGAGAGTAAGACGATCTTACCTAAGTGTTTATTACATGTCACATTCTGGAAAATCGTAGTACAACCTAAATGGCTTCTTTAAACACCAAATTATGGACATGATGGGAGACTCTATGCCTACTACTGAGTAAAGGTGACACCTACAGCCAATAAAGGATATTACTTGGCTCTCTGAGGCTGACCATTCTCTCAACCTTCTCACAACAGTCTCAACTAAAAATGACCTATTTACAGATATATTAACTCGGGTAGTCACAAAAACAAGATCAGTGTATTATCCCAGAGAAAATGTCCTCAGATAGTAAATCAGGTGTCCAAGGGCTGACTTAGACTCTAAGATTAAATTTCCAATTATGTTATAGAATTTGGAAGCTAAAGGTCTCTCCTGGAATTAACTTAATGAAATAGCATTTCTTAGGATCAGAAAGAGAGATACAGACAGTCCCCGACTTAATCATCGTTCGACTTTGGATTTTTTTGACGTTACAATGGTGTGAAAGCAGGAAGTGTTCAGTAGAAAGCACACTGTGAAATTTGATCTTTTCTGGGGCTAGTGGGTTTGTGGTACGAGACTCTCATGATGCTGGGTGGGAAGCCAGCCACCACTCCCCTCAGCCCTGTGATCACGAGAGCGAACAACCTGCACCATCCCTATCCACATGATCATTCTGTTTGCACTTTCATTCAGTGTAGTAGTCAATGAATTCTGTGAGACAATTAACATTTCCTTATCAAATAAGCTTTGTGTTAGATGATTTTGCCCAACTGTAGGCTAATATAAGTGTTCTGAGCCCATGTAAGGCAGGCTGGGCTAAGCCAGTTTTGGTAAGTTAGATGCACTGAATGCATTTACTACTTGGAGTATTTTTGACTTATGGTGGGTTTATGGGGATGTAACCCTATCATAGGTTGAGTAAGCTCTGGACCCCTGGGTAGCTCAGTTAGTTAAGCATCTGCCTTCGGCTCAGGTCATGATCCTGGGTTCCTTGGATTGAGCCCCCACATCGGGCTCCCTGCTCAGCGGGGAGCCTGCTTCTCCCTTTCCCTCTGCTCCTCCCCCTGCTCATGCTCGCTCGCTCTCTCAAATAAATTCCTAAAAAAAAAATAAGTTGAGTAAGTTCTATTAAAGAAATGAAATAATGCACTTGACCTCTGAGATATAATTCACCATCCTGTGTGTACAGTGTACCCCCCTGTGCGAAGGGTGGGAAACAGCAGAGAGCGAAGCTGGTTATGGAATTATGTAGGGTCCTTTTCTGTGGACCTATTTGATTTTATTGTCTGAGGTTGTCCTCTTAAAGGAGTACATAATGAGAGGAATATGATCAGTCAACAGAAACAGTAAATACAAACACATACGTAAAACATCAGTGGTAAAGATCCCAGGCAAAACATTCATTTTCTTTAAGAAATTCTGGAATCACAGAGCTGAGGAATTTAGTCTTTGGTGTATTGATGGGAGATGTCAAGGTAGAAGCACAGTGAGATACTTCCAACGGAAGAGCATTTAGCTTATTCTTTTTTTTTTTTTTTAAAGATTTTGTTTATTTATTTGACAGACAGAGATCACAAGTAGGCAGAGAGGCAGGTGGAGAGAGAGGGGGAAGCAGGCTCCCTGCTGAGCAGAGAGCCTGATGTGGGGCTCGATTCCAGGACCCTGAGATCATGACCTGAGCCGGAGGCAGCGGCTTAACCAACTGAGCCACCCAGGCGCCCCCATTTAGCTTATTCTTAAAGCCAGCCAGAGAAGATATCATACTTTTATCACAGAGAATTCCAGTGTTCCTTGTTTTACCCTACACTCATCCACTTTCTGGACGTGCCAGCCAAGGGACTACGAGTATCATTTCTCATTGGGGCCTTCTGAAAAGCCTGCCTCTCGTCTCTTTCCTTACCCTAAGTCTTTCTTTGTAGATCCCGTCCGTGTAGCCACCTGCATTTTAGCTTCCTGAACTAAGTACGTGATTCTGTCTCTCCATGTTTGAAACGTGGATGGCTCGCCTCCACCCACAGGTAAACACTCTTTCCTTAGCAAGACATTCGTGGTCCTCAGTGATCATTTACATCTGGCTTCATCTTCCTCTTTGGTCACATCTCTGGGTAAAACTGAAACATCCTGTGGATTTTCAAAGCCCATGCCTTTGCTTATGCCTCCTACCAAGAATTTAGGCACCTCAGTCCCCTGACTCATCTGTCCAAATTATCTATCAAGGGCCAGTTCAATATTACTATTTTCGTGAAATTTTTCCTGATCCTTTTGGACAAAATAAACAGTTCACTCCTCTATGCTTAGATAAAATATTGTTCAAATTACTAGTTTAGCATCTATTTTTACCCTTCTTTTTATGTATGTATTTGAGAGAGAGCAAGAGAGGGTGAGTAGGGGGAGGGGCAGAGCAAGATCAGCGAGCCTGACATGGGACTCGATTCCACAATCCATGAGATCACAACTTGAGCCGAAACCAAAGCTCGGTTGCTCAACCAACTGAGCCATCCAGGTGCCCCTGTTTTTACAATGTGTTGGTCTCAGTGGTCACATTTTTAGCATATCAAAGGCAAGGGCTGTCTTACTGTCCTGGTACACCGTGCCTTAACGAAGACTGGTGCATTTTATGGGGTAGATAGACATTTTATGGGGTAGATAGACATTTTATGGGGTAGATAGACATTAGCTGTTGAACTGATGGAATTCGTTATAGTCATTTTGTTGCTACTGTTCCGGCCAAACTTAAAACTTGATTTTTGTTTACATCTTCTTCAGCTGTTCCTTGTTTCTTGACTCCATTGGTAGTGATGGGACAACTCTGGTGTAATTATACAGTGTGGTAATTACACCATGGAGACGCTTCTTCACCAGCCCCTCGATGCCCAGCTCTGCTCTGTCCTTGACCTGTTAGTCTCTCCCCATTCCTGTACCCCAATTGGTTACCTCCCAAGAGTGTTCTGATGGCTGGTCCCAAGTAAAGGCTTGGGTAAAGCAGTGTCCATCTATCAGCAACACTGGCCCAGAACGCAAATCCATTGGCTATGTGTTTTTGGATCATTTCTATAGATGCCTTCACAGGTTGATTCTCTAGAACCCCAGACCCTGACATTATTTAAAGGGACACAAAAATTGCACAGATGCCCCTAAACAACTACGATTCCTACACAGACACTGAAGGCTTTACCCGAACGAGGACACGGATCCAGATAAGTGATTCCTAAGGATCTCAGGAGTGTGTCCATGCCCAACTGAGGCATGGCAAGGGAGGGGGTGAATATGGCCCAGGACATCCACCGGATTGTTCTGGATTCTACTTAGCGGATTGAATGCTCCTTTTACAATTCCATATTTGTAAGTTTGAGTTTCATTAACATCTCTTAAAATCTGTAAGAAAAATTTTTAAAAATGTACACTCGGATGCATCTCTTTCCCCCTCTGATCAGAGGTGAACTGAAGCCACGAGGGGCCGATGTATGCAGAGCTGAGGATATCACACCTGTTTTTTCTCAGCAAGCCATCTCGGATTCTTTCATCCTCTTATAAAGAAAAAGTGAAAAATCATAAAAACAGAAAAATTTAGCAGGATCATAGAGAACTTTCCTATTTCTCATCTCTTAGGGAGTATCTATACACTACATGGAGAAGAAAAAGAAAGAGAATAGAAATAATTCTGTGCTCCACAAAAAGAGATACTTTTAAGGAAAGAAAACCCAGGATAACAAATGATTTCTTGAGCAGTTAAAAAGTCTTCAGGCATTTGCCCTCACTTTATACAAGCAATGTTCAATGGCTAGTGCACTATTAAAAGAAGCAATGTAGAAAATAAGGTTAGGGTTAGGTTTTTAAAAACCACTTAAACCCTATTTCTCTTCTTATCTGAAATGCCCGAATTCAGCGTCAGGGGCTTCGTGAACCTTCCGACAGTCCATTTTTGCTTATCTCTATCCTTATAAGTAACTTGCAATCCAATTTAGTAACATTAAATGGTACAAACTAAACTATTTTAATAAGGATTTCTCTTAATTGGTTTTAATTCATTAACATCAGTGGGTAATTTTTTTTTTTTCCCAGTGAATGCATGCCATCTTCTAAGGCGGCAAGTCAGTGGGAAACAGCCTCCCTCATGGACCGCCCTCTTACAGCACAATTAATGGGGGCTACTGACTCCGGGCGGAGCCCGGGGGCGCATCCACGGCATGGGGAAGGAGGCCAGGCTTTCTCTGGAATGCTTCAGTGAAAGGTTACCAGGGGAACAGAGCAGGGAATTATTGTAACACAACCAAGGACTTTAATTGAGATCTAATTAAGCCAGGCAAGGCGCACACATGGAAAGGGGAGGCATCGATCTTTCTACAACACTGTGGAAATTGGGAATTTCCACAGCCTCGTTCTCTCAAGTCTAAAAGCACACAGATCACATTATTAAGATTACTGAACGTAGCTATCATTCTTCAAAATCTAGCTGACCTACAGCTTATCATTTACCAAGGCTATGAATATAAGCAGATTTCTTAAAAAATAAATAAATAAATAAATAAATAAAGATCTGAATTAGGCCTCTGCCCACAATATCTGAGGAATTTCGAGCAAGGCACTTCTTTCTCTTGGTCGTCTTCTTCATGCCTGTTTGTACCCTGTCTGGCAAAGTCCAAGACCACCCCTGGCCAGGGGCGCTCCACAGGGAGGCAGTGCCCTGTGCCAGGATTCACAGCCCTTGAAAAGCTAACAGATCAACCAATAGCCAAGGGCCAAAGATGGAGGGAGATCTTGGGGTCTGCCACAGGGGGAAGACCTATCCCAGGGGATTCAAGCACGGCTCTCCCGACACACCTTCCTCACCCAGCGAGCTGAGAAAAACAAAGGAGAACAAAGGAACTACTCCACTATGCCTCAAGGAAAGAGACACCTGCCCTCATGGTGAAGACAGGACGGATGCACACAACTGGGTAGAACGTAGGCTGACAGCAAGGCTTGCTGGGAGGGATCCTGGGGTGGGGGGGGAGGCTGTGGGTCCCAGGCCAGTAAGGGGGCATCACTAAGCCGAAAGGCCGAACGGACGGTGTGGTGTCATGTCAGCAAAGAGGACACTGTGTCTACAAGGAGCAGGGCTCAATCAGATGAGAATGGAGAGCTTGGCTGATCCTGGTTCTTACAGGCTGTTTGCAGCACGGGATGCATATTTCTGAACCCTGAGCATGGGGTGTGGCCAGAAAGAGGATCTGTGACAATCCACAGTTTGGGTCCTGTCTGATCCAGCCCCAATCCCGTCATTGAAAGTGAAGATGAGGGTCTGCACCAGGGCGGGGTCTTGTGAAGAAGGGTTAGCAGAATTCAGTGTGTGGCTTTCTACTTGTGGAAAAGATTAGACGTGAACTTTTGAGCCAAGATCTACCAAGATCTTCCCTTCCGTTTGGTGTTTGAAAGCTCGTTTTGTATCTTTTTTTTAACCCATGCTGCACTTCGCCATGTTTAACATTGCAAATTTCACACATGTATAAAGTCATGCAGATGAATGATTTTACCTTTGCCTGCACCTACATCAGGTGGAGGAATACCAGCTTTAATGAAGGGAAACAGAAATAGGACACTATATAGTTAGATGTAACACACCCATGAGCATGTAAAGCGATATAAAAACACTTATTAAAATGCCAAAGCATGCAAGAAGAATGAAGGGTCAGGTACGGGGACCAAGATACGCTGGTGTCCCCAGGCTTACTCAGCAACCAAATCCACACATGCCTTAAGGTGCATTATTCATATTTTCCTCTTATGGAACAAGGCTTAGGGTATGTCAAACCCATTTTGGGGTAGAAATGTCACTTCCTCATGCTAGGGAAGATAATCAAACACATAACCCTCAAGTAATTCTACGATTTGGCGACATGCAAAATCAGAAAATCTTCTATAAAATTTTTGGACATTTTCACTGAATCAAAATTTTTTTCAAAATAATTTTTTTCAAGTTGGAAAGGAAGTATTAATTCCTTTTCTTGGTACTCTGATGGGACTATTTTGCTTTCCTGGTACCAGACAGCATACCGAAATACAAAGTCCCGTGCTCAAACACAAAGTAAATGCACTATTTTGTAACGGTTTCGTATTCCTCGCTAGTGTGTGGCCTAGCAAACGATCTTCTGGTGACCTTAGACCAGAACCAGAATGACATCTATTTATTTGCATATGGATGTGTGTGGATGTGTGCATGTGCTTGACTCTATCGATGTCAAGATGGGAGTTTACAAACAAGTGTTTGTGTCAGTTGGGTAAGATGGATCCTCCATGGGAAGAAGGAAAGAGAAGGCATACACTTGGGTGAAGGACTCAGGTCTTGTGACACTTAGAGTTACATGAATTTTATACATACCCATCTTACCTTCATCCACGTTTGTCACTGCCTCCTCTGTTATTTGACTTCCTGATCCTGCTGCTGTTTGTGCATAGAAATAAAACTTATACCGTGTGCTGAAATTTAAATTTTTTAAAGTCCAGCGAGTCTTGTTGGCAGGAATTTTCAGATCCACCAGCGGTCCCAACTCGTGGGTGCTGTTAACTGGCAACAAGAAGTAAAAGAGAAGTGCATCCCTCATTAATTGCTATAGGAATACTATTTTTTAAAAATTTATTTGACAGAGATCACAAGTACTCAGAGAGGCAGGCAGAGGGAGAGGAGGAAGCCGGCTCCCCGCTGAGCAGAGAGCCCGATGCGGGGCTCGATTCCAGGACCCTGAGATCATGACCCGAGCCGAAAGCAGAGGCTTAACCCACTGAGCCACCCAGGTGCCCCTTCTATAGGAATACTATTATAAATGAATGTGTCAAGCAAAAATGTCGAACTTGGATTACATTCCCTGTATAATCCTGTTCACTCCCTGCCTAACGTAACTGTCATTAGCCATTTACAACTCCGACACGATCGCAAACAGGGGGAAATAGATTCCCCACCCGTTTATAAGCAAGGGGAATTTCACGGCTGAATTCCAGTAGCATTTCTTTTCTCTGTGTTTTGGCAAGTTGTGTCAGGTACTGATAATCCCAAACTTGTCCTCAGAGGCCTTGTGCCAAAGGAACCCCTTCCTTTCCTCCCTCCCTCCCTTTCTTTCTTTCTTTTTACCATTTTCCAGTTACAGATAACTAATGCCTACCTAATCTAACAATAGCATCCATCCCACACTCAAAGGTCTGTAGGATTCTACAGCTTCTTGATTTTCAATAGCGTGTATGTCTTTAGAAAATCTGATGTGAAGTCATATCACGTGAAGGTATATGCATATATTCTACAATGCTAAAGAAATGACCAGTTTGTCTTTTAAGAAAACAGCTAAGTTTTTTCCTTTTGAAGCCATATTCCCCCCTTTCCTTCTCCCAATAACTTACTTGGCTGATATTTTAAGGTGTATTCAGTCAAAATGCCATTCGGGTGGCTCGGTGGGTCCCATTCCAGAGTGAGGGAGTCTAGTGTTGGGTTAACAATCTTCAAAGAGGACGGAGCACTGGGGACTTAGAGTGAGAACAGAGTCAACAAAAGGGTTTTTGGATGTTTCAAAATGTATTCAGGGGACACGCTGTAACACGTTCGCCTCATTCACCGAGGTTTTCTGTAACTCACTCCTGCCCCCGATTCAGCCAAAACTACCAGAAACCCATGGCGAGAACCCCTCCAGCTCTTCTCTTCCTCTTTTTTGTCATCATTTCCATTTAGACTCACTAAAGTCATCCTCCAAAATACATAAAGACTTTGCCTTTAGATGGATCCAAACCGGTATTTTTAAAGGAGATGGTACTTGTTTCGTGAATGGTGTCTTAATAAAAGCAAACTGGTGACTAAATGAATCTATTCTAACCAGACCTTTGAGTAGACACAGCTGTGTTCTGGGCTATTAAGAACTGTTTTCTCCGACGAACCAGGTGTCTCCCAACAGCCAGAACACCCTGCCTGCTGGGCTCTGGGCGTGAGCCAGCCTGCCCAGGTGCAGAGTGGTTCTTCTCCCGAGAGCTGACAGACGCCCAGGATCTCCTGGCGATGGACAAAAGCCGGGCGCTGGCAGACTGCCCCCCATCCCCCCTGGCTCTGGGGACGACCCGCAGGGTGTCAGGTTCTCTATGGCAAAGGCTGGCAGATGACCAGAGGACATGTGCCCGGTCTTCTTTTATCCGCTTCCTCATGAGGGTGATGGATGGAGGCAGCTCTCCCTCACACTCCTCTATGCATCCACCATATTCCCTAGGTCCCTTAAAGGCACCTCTGCCTCTCCCATCACTTTAGCCAGAAACCAAGGAGTCAAGCCGAACTTCCCCCTCTGCCTCATTTCCTCCATCTCCTGGGACACTATATCCTGTCAATTCTACCTCGTATGTCTCAACCACATCCATTCCTTACTCTCTTCTCTACCACTTCCCCACCTCAGGCCCTTGGTGGCCTTTGCCTGGGCCTAGAAGAGTCCTGGCACATAGTTCTCAGCTTCCCTAAGCCCCTCATCTCAGAATCTGACGACAGCCAAAAACCCTCTCCAGAGAAATAAACACATACTGTATATAAAGTTGGGGGTTCGTGGAGCTCCTTAAACCCATTGACCCCCCCCAGGAGACTACAGTCTACAGGTGAAGAGCCTCTGGCTCACAGGCTAATGTTCATAGCATGTAAATCCATCCATGCTATGGGTCCTCCTTCCCTGACCTTCCTCTCTTTCCTCACCGTTCCTGGCTGCACAACTTCCAGTCCCCTGAAGGAGCCATGCCGCTTAGTACCATTGTGACTGGTAGGCGTACTACCCCCTCTCTTCTTTATCCTTTAACTTTATCCTTTAACTTTATCCTTTAATATGTCATCTCTGCCATGACACCTTCCCTGAAACATCTCAAGGAGCCGTGTGAGGTCTCACTAAGAAAGCCTCGAGAGGAAGAGGTCTTTAGCCTCTGAAGGAGCAATGGCCTGAGGACAAGCAATTGTCATAGGACGGGAGCTGGGACGCAGGATGACCCTCAGAGAATGTTGGTCAGGTGCCAACATCTCGAGCCCTTCAAAGGAGCCAGGACCCGTTTTGCTGTGAACTACTTGTATCAAAAAGACCTAAGGACTCCACAGAAGTTATTTGGCTCATTTAAAATTATGAGCTTGAAGCAAAAATTCAAATGGGTGAATCCTTACCTGTCCTACTCTGCTGTCCCTCTCCCTCATCTGCTAGGCACCCGTGTCCCTGTGACCAAACTCCTCGTGCCCCACCCCTGCATCGATGGATATTTGATCATCCCTCCCCCTCCCCTTGCAATGGCCCCTTCTTGCAAAGCTTTTCCTTCTCTTCCCAACCCGTTTTGTCAAGACTTCCAACCTTCTACCTCGGCTCAACTTCAGCAGCAATGATGAAGTGCCCCGGGAAAGAAGTCAGCTACGACGGACAGGATTACTTTTCTTCCCAGGGTTTTTCTTAGGTTAGCACATCAGTGCTCATGCTTTTCAGATGAAGGAACCGAGGCTTAGAGAAGTTGCAGAACTCCCTTCAGGTCAGAAAGGTAATGACCCAAATAAACATTGAAGTAGATGGTTTGGGGCTGTCTAAGTGTGTAGAAAAACTTTAGTCAGGGGAGGGGAGCTTGAGGCAGCATTTTGTTTTGTGAAGCCTCCCACGTACCCTCTGGCCACACATATGAGCTGAACTACACCTTTGTGGGGCCCCTTCTGTCAGGCAAAGCCTCTCAGGAGGCGCCGAATGTCCTAGGATCTGAGTCACGTCTGCCCCCTACCTCCTTCTGGAGTATTAAAGACTCTGTCGGGGCTGGCCGGGCCCTCCCCTTTCCCGTTGACCACACGGACGTTCAGCGTGTAGTGGCTGAAGGGCTCCAGGCCAGGCAGCATGCCGTGAGTCTTGCTTCCCTGGAAAGTGAGGATCTTTTTCTCAAGATGGCGTCTGTTTCTCTTAGACGAACTCTGTGCCTTCCAGTAGTAAATCTGAAAGAGCACGGGCAAATGTCAGCATGGATAAGGGAGCAAACGAGATTCTTCCCGCTCACGAAATTCAAGGCTTATGGCTATGTCCTAGGAAAGGTCCTTGGTGCATGTTAGAAGAAGATTCCTGGCAAAACTGAGAGGTACTGATTATGAGGCGAGACAGTAGAAACCCAAACCTACTAGAGGAAATGGAACTGAGAACATGTGAGGTAGCTGGGCTGTAGACTACTGGGTTGGAAGAGTGTGAGGGAAATAAATGGAACAGGATGACACCCACACAGATCTCTCTAGAACATAAGGGAAGGGAAGATGATGGAAGGATTGAAGTGTCTTGCTTGTATCAAATATTCTAAAAACAAAAATTACTGGCCAGCATTTACATACTTCTCCAGAGCTAATACAGTATCATGTGCAATAGATCATTTAATTTAATCCTAAAAGCCACGGTGAAGCTTTTATTATTATTATGGTTTTAGCAGAGATGAACCCCAGGACCGCCGAGTGGCTTGCCCCCAGTCACTGGAATCCAAAGCCGCAGTGGATCCTCTACTCCAAGTCTAGGGCTTTCTCACTAAGCCAAACTGCTTCACTTTGTCAAAAATACATTTTTTGGGGGAGGGTATTAAATGGCAGGCACAGGTTTTGGAAAGATAGGTAAGCAAAGGGTGGATTAACATTGGCTAAAAATCCAGAACTACTGCTTAATAAGTCCTCTTAAATTCTTCTTAGATGTTCAAAGAGAAGTCAACATATATACAGAATCCAGCCATGTGAGAGGAAAAACCCAACATGGACTACGATGCAGTGCCAAAAGTGACCTCTAGGGGTCAGCTGTGACTTTCTTCCTGAGGGCAAAACCAGCTCCTGGGCCCAAATCTCCACGTATTCGTCTTTCTGGGCTTCCCAAGAACAAAGATAAATGATGGTCATAAGAATGACCCTGTTGGGACTATATGAGTTTGATGTATAATCTGTATGTTTTTTTTAAATACCTATTATTTTCAGAACAATTTTGTGTGTTTAACACATGTGGTCAGTATTGCTTTAAAGCTACGAGTATTTGGTTGTATTTTCGTTTCTTAAACACTAGTTTTCCCATTTTGTGCCTCTGTTATTGTTTAGTTGGAAGAATTTTAGGTCACCTGTGGGAAAAATGGAGAAAACAGATTCTTTTTTTGCCCCCACTTGGATGCAGTGAGGTTTTGCCTCTGCTCTGGCTGAGGTTCTTGAGACCTGGCTGGTTCGAGGTAATAAGCCAGATGAATTCTCAAGGCCTATGACCAAGAGAAGTGCATCCAACATTTGCTGAGGGCCTGTTCCTACAGAAAGAATACAGAAAAAGCTCCCTTCACTTGCCCGATAGCCTTGCAGGTGTCCTCGGATACTTTTCAGAGGTACGGGGTCCCAGTGGACCTCTGCTAAGGTACTGTTCACCACGTTGACACGTACATTTCCGGGAGCCACCATTGGGACTAGGGAAGAACAGGAAAGGGAGCAGAAGTATCAACGTTATTTTGAATTTCATGCAAAAATGCCACTAACAATTTTGGCTTGAAGTATGACTCAGCTTTATTCTATGGACTACCAAGGATCGAGAGTAGATTTTTTTGGTATCTGCTCATCTGACTTGGTGAGAATTATGTATCTTTTTCAAAGGTATCGACACTTGGCATTCTGAACCCATTTTTTTTTTTTACATATTTACATGTTTTTTTTTTACCTGTCTACATGCAGGAACGTTGAGCAAAATAACGGCCGCCTGTGTCCCTCCCAATCTAAGCACCCCCTTTCTAGAGGCCTTGGCTTGCATCTTGGTAAGTCTGTTTCGCTGGCATCAATGAAACAAGATCCAACACTTACGGTCTTCTCCAGAATGCCCCATGACCACGGCTGGCTCCGGAGCAAAGCCCACGTCATTCAGAGCCTGTACCTTTATCAGGTACGGAATGAAGGTTGGTGTGCCCGAGACAATATATTTGGATACGTTTGCCACCACCACAGACGTCCACTCATCGTCGCCATCTTTTTGGCGCCAGCTCACTTTGTACTGAAGGCCTGGCCCATTAGATTCGAAACCATTCAAGGGCTAGAAGAGAAGCCAAATAATTAGAGCTTATAAAACAGATAGACTGAGCAACCTTTTCCTGGAACAACAAATTCAATTCCCAGACTTAAGGAAAGTGAGCACTGAAATGCTAAAATACCAGCTATTAACAATGTCCTCCAGGGACCTTTTATCTTTTTTTTTTTTTTTTCCCATTAGTGATGAGATTCAAAGCTTGTTTGGGATCAACATTTCAAAGGTTTTAATTTCTATCTTGAAGTTGTAAATACCACATAAGCCTCTCAAACTCGGGCTCCACAGTCAAGGGTGGGTAACTTAAAGCATTTCAGTTACATAGTTCCCTTTATACATTTCTGTTTGTGTGACAGTACATCATTGTCTGTTTTGCTCAGAGCCAGAAACTTGTGAACTGCTTCTTTCTTTCTTTTCTTTTTTTTTTTTTTAAAGATTTTATTTATTTATCTGACAGACAGAAATCACAAGTAGGCAGAGTGGCAGGCAGAGAGAGAGGGGGAAGCAGGCTCCCTGCTGAGCAGAGAGCCTGATGTGGGGCTCGATCCCAGGACCCTGGAATCATGACCTGAGCCGAAGGCAGAGCTTTAACCCACTAAGCCACCCAGGCGCCCCTGCTTCTTTCTTTATTTAAAAAAAAAAAAAAAGAAGAAGAAGAAGAAGAAGAAGAAGAAGAAGAAAAGAAGTTGGCTTGTCGGGCGCCTGGCTGGTTCCTTTGAAGGAGTGTGCTACTTTGCTACTTTTGATCTCTGTGTTGTAGGTTCGAGCCCCACAGTGGGTCTAGTAGAGATCACTTAAAAATAAAATCTTAAAAAAAAAAAGTTGGCTTGTCAGTCTATCCTGTTTTACACATCTGTATGTATCTAAATGTGTACAAGTATGTATGCATATAAATGTGCATGTATAGGTTTCTTAAAATAAGCTTTAAAATTGCAAAAGTGAATATATGTTAATTTTCCAAATCCAGAAAATACAGATAAACCAGAAAAAGAGAGAGAGAGAGAGAGAGAGAGAGAGAAGCAGAAGCAGCAAAAGAAGTTGACTACTTGGAATAACTTGGTACATGTCTTCTTGAAGGTTCTCTAAAATGATGATAATACCAGCTAGCATTTGTTAATATATGTGCTAGGCACTATTCTAGGGGCCTTATATGCATTAATTCCTTTAATTGTGTGAGATTGGTTCTATGACTAGTCCCATCACACAGATACCTAATGGTAGTGTTAAGCAACTGACTTAAAAGTCACACAGTAAGTGGCAAAGCTGGGATTTGCACCCATTCATTTGGGCTCCAAGCATCAAGCTTTTAACTGCTACACAATAACGTCTCTTGAAGAAAGATATGTAATGTATATTTTTCCCCAAAATGGATAAAATGGGATTTTTAAAAATTTTATTTTATTATGTATTTGACAGAGAGAGATCACAAGTAGGCAGAGAGGCAGGCAGAGAGAGAGAGGAGGAAGCAGGCTCCCCGCCGAGCAGAAAGCCCAATGCGGGACTCAATCCCAGGATCCTGAGATCACGACCCGAGCCGAAGGCAGAGGCCCAACCCACTGAGCCACCCAGGCGCCCCTGAAATGGGATTTTAATACAGACATTGTTTGTTTGTTTGGAGAGAGACAGAGAGAGAGAGAGAGAACATGCAAATGGGCGGGGGGGGGGTTGGAGGACAGAGAGAGAGGGAGAATCCCAAGCAGCCCCCGATGCAGGGCTTGATATCATGTCCCTGAAACCATGACTTGAGCCGAAATCAAGAGTCAGACGCTTCACTGACTGAGCCACCCAGGTTCCCCAATACACAGAGTGTTTAGAAACAGCTTCCCCTCCCCCTGCCACTCTAAGATCCACTGAGGAAAGCTGAAGGCTTCATGCTGAGCTCACCTTCCAGGCGATCACCAAATTATCAGGCTCGGATCCTAGCCCTTCCACAGCCGTGGGATTTGTATCAGGTTCTGGAAGTTAAGCAGCCACATGTGTGTGAGTTTCGGTCTTCTCTCTAAACAGTGGAAAACGTCTCAATTTCATTTTCTGTCACAGAAGCCCTGCTTTACCTGCGGCTTTAGTCAGATACTGTTCCGATGCCTCACTGGGCAGGCTCCTCCCGAGGCTGTTCACGGCCATCACTCGGAAGGAGTAGTTCACGTAAGGCGACAGCTTCAGCTGGGCTGTGGTCTGCATTCCAGAAACCTCGGTTTGGTGGTGCCACAGCCCCGCCTCGTGCATTGCATCTTCATATTCGATGATGAATTCTGGCCACGACACACACAACAAACCAAGACAGTGAGGTCAGCCACTGAGGGCAGGTTCGAGGATACCGAACACGACGATCTAACAAGAGTGGCCAAACATGAAATATTTCACCTTCAAGAAAAATTCTGTAAGAGCATTTTGATTTAAGAGTTCTATCAGTATCTTTTGGGGCACCTGGGTGGCTCAGTGGGTTAAAGCCTCCGCCTTCGGCTCAGGTCATGATCTCAGGGTCCTGGGATCGAACCCCGCGTTGGGCTCTCTGCTCAGCGTGGAGCCTGCTTCCTCCTCTCTCTCTCTGCCTGCCTCTATGCCTACTTGTGATCTCCCTATGTCAAATAAATAAATAAAATCTTTAAAAAAAAAAGAGTTCTATCAGTATCCTCAGTATTTAAGCATACCCAGCAATATTTTTTGAATTTTATTTTATTTTTTTCAGTGTTCCAAAATTCATTGCTAAAATTCTATTTAGATGTGGTCTCCAGATCCTTAGGAAAGTTTCAATATATGAAAAGATGGTCAGGGTTTTTTGTTTGTTTGTTTGTTTGTTTGTTGTGTTTTTAATAACAGGAGAAATTAAAGACCGTGAGATACTACTTTCCATTAAACAGACTGGCAGCAATCAAAAGTTTAACATACCTTGTTGACTATTACACAGGGAAACATGCATTCTCCTACTTTCTTTCTGGGAAGCGTAAATCGACACAACTTCTATAGAGGACAATTTAGAACATCTCACAATAGTCAACTCAGATAGCCTTTGACTGAGGAATGATACTCCTACCAATGTATTTCGAATACACGTGCTCATGCATACGCTCAGAGGCACAGGAGAAAGAATGCACATTATAGCACTGTTTGCAGCTGAAACAAGCTAATTGCCAGCAACGTAAGTGTTCATCACCGGGACACTGATCGCATAAATTATGGTGTATCCACACAGTGGGATATCCTGCAGCTGTAAAAACTGAAGAGGGCTCCTCCATATGCCTCCGAAATGGAAAGACTTCCGAGCTACATTGTTCAGTGTAACCAAGTAGGGTAGAGAACAGTGTGGAACACTTGGATAAGAGGACAAAGAGGGACTGTAACGTACACACCTACCTGTACGCTTGAATATACATGTTTTCGTCCCAGAGTATACACACTGACAGCACTGGGGTCTTGGAGGAAGTGGGAGTGAGAGGTGAGAGGAAGACTTACTTTTCAGTGCATGCCTTTTGTATCTACTAAAAATTTGTGGCATGTACCAGTTTTACCCTGGTTAAAAAAACCAGGTATTTAGATATTTACTAATTACTTATAATGTGCTCATGAGGGGTGATGTGAATTACAGACACAAAGACGAAGTAGAATGTTCTGTGTTGCAGTGCTCCGAAGCTAAGTAGCTTAAGTCCGCCTTTCAGTCTCCGTTCACTGGTGATCTCCACTTCTATCAGCAGCCTCTGCCTCGCCCTTGACCGGCTCACTTGGACGGTTCATTGACTCAAGCGCTCATCGGCTTCTCTCTGGTGGCACAACACACTGGTTTCGGCCAGAAGTGATCCTGAGCTTCCTCCCCGGCTGGCACTAGTGACTCAGCTCTGAACCCTGAAGCCCGTCTTGGAGCCCCTCTTTGATTCATATTCTCTGGAGTTCTTTTGGCTGTACCTTTAGAACACACAAAATCTGACCACAGTCGAGCGAGGTACCTCCGTTCCTGTCGGCCCTATGTCAAGCCACCGTTCTCTGTCTCTCGTGTGAATCACTGCAAAGCCTCCCAACTCATGAGTTCCCAGGTTTTCTCAGTGTCTCAGTAATTTTCCTCATGGTTCTCTTAGGCCAAAAGAAATATCTAACATTTCCACATAAGTAGTTAGGTCCATACAACTTAATAAATACTCATGTCTTCACAACTTACGACCTCTTTGGCAGGGCACGGCTTCTCGAACCTCATGAAGATTGGACACCACGTTCCCCATTCCCTGTCACACACTGATTTTCATGTGGTCCTTGCCTTTTACCACAGCAAAGGCTTAGCAGGAATGACATCATCTCCATAAAGTACCACAGTAGCATGTAGGAACGGAAAATTGCCTCGAGCTTGTATTTCATGTGGCATCTGACAGAGGTGACTGTTTTTTAAACATCAGCATTTAAAAGTCAAAAACTGAAAACATGTCCAAACTCACCCTTGTGAGTTTGCTAAGATACTTCACAGAGAACTGTGGTCCTACCCAGTCTCCCTGTTCCCCTCCTGTTCTTCTAGAGACCATTTTCTTTTTTTTTTTTTTTTTAAAGATTTACTTACTTATTTGGGAGAGAGAGAGTGCACATGAGCAGGAGAGGTAAAGGGAAGGGGGAGAGAGAATCTCAAGCAGATCCTGCACTCAGTGCAGAGCCCGACTTGGGGCTCGATCTCACAACCCTGAGATCATGACCTGAACCGAAACCAAGAGTCTGATGCTCAACTGACTGCGCCAGCCAGGTGCCCTAGACCATTTTCAATAGAATAGCCAGAGTGATCCATTAATCACTCCTCTACTTAAATCCCTCCAGTGACTTCCAACCCTTACAATAGCCTCCAAGTCCTGCCCAGTTCACACTCCAGCCCTTGGTAGCAGCAGGAGCTCAGGAAGAGCATAGTCTCATGTGTACACTGGGCAGATCCTTCTGAAAGGTGCCGCAGAAGGAGCCTGCTGTGAGCACTCCTTGTGGAGGGTTCTCTCCTGAAGGGAGATCTGAGCTGTGTGTGTGTGTGTGTGTGCATGCATGTGTGTGTGTTCTACATATACATACGCATATACAACGTGTACTGCGTTTTACATATGTACCCACATACAATGATATTATAGACAACAGCATAATATATTAATTTTATTTGTGGCCTCAGCTCGAATATAAGCTCCATATGGGCAGAGAGTTTTGACTGTTTTGTTTTAGAACAATGCCTGCTACATAATAGGCATTCCGTAAATATTTGTTGAATGAATGAATGAATGAATGAGTACAAATGCTTTGCAGTCTAATGGTATAATTTTAGTATAGGTACAAAGAGTCTCGACACGTCCTAACCAGCTAAATCTGGCTATTATATTGAATTGACTGGAAGATTCAGCACAAATGAATGAGGGTTCTGATCAAAGACTGAAAACGCCGTTGAGGAAAGAACACGTCTTAATAACACAAGATGGAGAGGAGGTTTTTGTTGAATTTCATGGAAGTATTCCGCTTTGCCTGTGGGTACAAAAAACCAACACACATATCACTTTGGAGTAATGAGGTACTCGTCAGAAAGGAATGTAGCTTCCTTGCAGGACAGGAATGAGCTCATAATATATTACAGGCATGTGATACTCTCTCAAGTAGCTTTTCACTTTTCAAACACCTAAGCACCTCGGGAATCTAATTTTATGGAGCTCTTCCAGCATCCTTACGGTGGCACCCCTCCCCCGACTCTGCTCCCTAGGTTAGCGTCCTGATGGCCAGGAGCGGAAACTGTGGAATGTGCCTCTTTTTTTGCAGGGGCTGATCAGAGGAAAGAGGCCCACCCTGGAAGGTAACATACCTACTGTCCACACCCACCTCTGCAACCAATTGTGGGTCCGCAAAATCACTTTAGTCACCAAATCTGTTTCCTAACATACACGCTGGCAGAATGGTGCCAGTTCCTCCCGCATTAATGGGCAAAACGAACAGCTCACAATGAGTCATCCAACTACGGTGGAGATTTAAGGTGATTCTGACTGATCGCATACAGAAAATTCAAGTGTATTTGCTTAGTTAACATCTTTGGCAACTAAGTGGTGTCCTATCCCAGAGGCTGTCACCGGGAATAACTCAGGCTCCAAAGAGAAGACCACGATAGATCAATGTTTTTGTTCTATTAGTAATGAAACAGAGAATGCCAGAAAATCTCTCTGTAAGGACTTTCAAATTGCATGTGATAAAGTGCTTCGGATATGGTCCTGAAATTTATCAGTGACCAAGACAAGGCTATGACGTACTTGTGATAGGGCTGTTGTTGTCGTTGCCTGGCGTCCACGACAGCTGAACACTTTTGTCGAGTTGATCTGTCAATTCTAAATCAAAGGGAGGATTTGGGACATCTGTAGATGGAACACACACACCACAGTTAACCATCCATCCTTATGATACTTACTAATGATACCCTTCACAGGGGTGGGGGGGTCGGGGGGGAGCATCTTAAAGACACAGCACACTTTTAATGGGCAATGAGCATGCATCTGAAATGAAACGGGAGACACTGAGGTTGCTGGCGACACACGAGCACACCCAAGACAA
The DNA here is from genome assembly GCA_004024625.1 of Mellivora capensis. Classification (NCBI taxonomy): domain Eukaryota; kingdom Metazoa; phylum Chordata; class Mammalia; order Carnivora; family Mustelidae; genus Mellivora; species Mellivora capensis. The sequence continues at coordinate 26,932 of PISX010000061.1, read as the reverse complement.
ACCATCAATGAGTTCTGCTTGTTCCTTTTTCAAATGAAACCAAATCCCTTGTGACCAAAACCAGTGAGGTGGGCATGCGTGGTTTACCAGCACCCTCAATGTGTCTTCTCATAGACATGAAGGAGTGCAGACAGAAGAAATAATACTGAAGCTTTATTCCTAATAAATGAGAGACAGAGAATAGCGAATGCCAGAAAACTGATACAGGCAAATATAATGTACTGCTCAAGAAGACTTCATTCTTTCTGAAATGCGTGCAATTACAGATTTGGGGGCTCCTGGAGACATTTATATTTTTAGGCGAATTCTAAGACTGAGGAGCCCCCAGCATGCACACCTCATGCAGATGCTCAGTACAACAGTTGGAAGGGCACATGGGGACATGGCGTGTTTATTCTCAGAGGACACTAGGGGACAGACACCTGTTGGGACAAAGGTGTCCTAGGAGCATGTCTGCCTCTTCTAATGGTACGTTTGAGATCCAGAGAGTTAACATTACCCTCCAGGCTCTTTCCTGACCTTGCTCTTGGGAGTGATTGTGGCTCTTGGGGAACCAAAGCCCATATGAAAATATGGGCACTTCTTCCCTATCAGTAAAGAAAGAGTAAATGTCTAGCAAGGGACAGCTCTTCTATACCCTGACTAATGTATAAATCCAGCTGAGTTTTATACCATAAAATTAATTTTAATTTTTGTATTTACAAGCTGAATAAAGATGAGGGTTCTTTAGTCAAAAAGAGTTCTGGAAATAATTTCTGATTTATTTTCCAGGCTCAGAAAAATCACACAACCTGGAAGTGCTCTCCTTTAGTGATTTATGTTTTTTTAATGCAGTGAGTTGTTTTTCTCTAATACAAAGTCCACATGTTCTAAACATCCATTGTTTTCCTATGTAAATTTATGGAAAATGGGATCCCCAAGCGTTTATGTTTCCAAGACAACTTTTAATAGACTGAAATTAAAAACTACTCTGTGGAATGATCTTTGAGATTTTTTTTTTTTATTCTGGAAACCGTGGAGGACAGCTTTTGAAAAAGCACGATGCTATACAAGGAAATTACACCAAAGAGGACTTTTATCAAATGAAATGACTTTATAATAACACATGAAATATTTAGCAACGAGTGGTACTTCACTCAGTGAAACATTCCGAGCTCTAATGAAGAAATGATTTATGGCAGTAAATGAGCAACAGAACTGAATGCTGGACAGAGCCCTCATCCTTAAGGCAACACAATCAGTGATGTGGTAGAGAAAAGAGAGGAATTAAATGTTTTTTCTTTTTGCACATGTGAACTTGTTTGACAGAAAACAGAGAAAGAAGACTCATATTAGTTTACCGTAAGTAGGAGCTGGAGTTGGAGTAGGAGCTAGAAAGGACATTAATATAAAGGATTTTAATCAAATTAGTCATGGAAAGATATAAGATAACACAAGAAGACAAAGACCAACCGTGATTAAGATTCTAAAACCAAGCTGTATGCTTAGCTGTGGGACACGGCATTGATAAACATGCAGTAACAATGTGGTGGGGGTTGGGGGAATCCTTCAATCTTAAATCAAAGTACACTATTTCTCCCGATTTTCTTATAAAAAATATCGCTATTACGCACAGCCATCATTTTATTCCAGCGCTGCTACAGTAGTATATTAACACTGAAATGTTAATTTCTCAAAGGCATCTCACTCAAAGGCATCTCACAAAGAAGAAAACTGCAGGTATTTAGCTCCCCTACAGAACTGCAGAACTGTAACAAGCAAACATTTACTCTGGACGGTTTTCTTTCCGACCTAACACAAGGCAGCCAGGGTACCGGGTGCGTTCGCCTTCTTACCAACAACGCTCAACACGGCACTGGCAGAAACGTTGTCGAGAGTTGTGTTGGCCACACACGTGTAGGTCCCACCGTCGTCGTCCCATACATCAGCCACCACCAAGTGGTCTTTGTCCACAGTGAACCTGTCAAGAGAACAGGTTCAGAGCGGCTGAAACGGACACCCGACCACACATGACGGATGCTTGCTTTCCTGGCATGAAAGAAACTCTGTGAATTCGAAACAGAGAGAGAGAGGACAAACATTTGTGGCTCGTTAGAGCAGAAATCCAAAAAATACATCTCACTTCGCTCATGATGAAAGCTGGAAGACAATTAGAATGGACTAGAAGCTTGGGTTAGAAGGGATGTCAAGTCATTTCGAGCATGCCCTTGGAAGGTTAGGAGCTTCCCTGAAGACCAGGGGGGCACCCGGGGTGGGGGTGGGGGAAGCTGTAGTCACCCTCACTAGTAGGCTTTCCTGTGGCTTCTGCTGCTAAGAACCATCTGAACGCGCTCATCCAGCCCCATTTCTAACAAAGTGTTTATTTTAAAATAATTTATCACTGACTGTGGAAATTTTGTGTCATTTTGGCCGCATGCATAATCTCTCACGGGAGAAAGTGAATGCAAAGAATATTATCGACTTTATCACAGGCCACAGGGTAATTTAGATTGGCAAGCACCATGGAGAGTTCTCTAGGGGTCGCTTGCAGGCACGAGAAATTACTCAGTAGGTCAAAAATCCATGTAAATAGGATTCGTGCACGATTTTAATGAGGATGCATAAATCATTCACTGTCTTTGCAGGGAATTTCCAAGTTAAAGCTTTAGCCACCTTCACTCCATGGTCATTTCTTCCTATTTCCTTTTCATCGTTACCAGCTCTGATGCTACAAATAAAACTGGCCAGCTTGGGGGGGGGGGGGGCGCCTGGGTGGCTCAGTCACTTAAGCATCAGCCTTCAGCTCAGGTCATGATCTCAGGGTCCTGGGATGGAGCCCCGCACCCCACATCCTGCCTCCTGCTCAGCGGGGAGCCTGCTTCCCCCTTCCCTGCTGTTCCCTCTCCCTCTGCTTGTGCTCTCTCCCGTTCTCCCTCAAGTAAATAAATAAAATCTTAAAAAAAAAACAAAAACAACCTGGCCAGTGGGAAGTATAGAATTAGATGGAAGTCCTGGGTATAGAGGAGAAGGCCACATAGTTGTTTTTTCCTTTGTTTTGTTTTGTTTTGTTTAGGGGTAGTTAAGCTACGCACACTGCTTAGGCACACTTGCAAGCAAACCACAGGGGCCCCTTCCGCCAGCACAGGGCATTCCTTCCACGAGGGGGCAATGTTGGTAGCCTCCGTGACAGTTAAGCTTCGTGCAGTCCGCTCCATACCGATTCCTTCAAATTGAGGCTTCACCCAGATAACGGATATGACTTTTCTTCCATTCCAAGTTCAAGGACCGCAACATGTTTACGCTCTTTTAAATTTTTACCTGTCTCCCCCGCCCCCTTTCTACTGGCTTTAAGCGAAATCAAAAGAAAATTCCCTATTTGAATGAAAACCAGTGTCCTTTAAAATACCGACAAGGATTTAGGTGCACTCTGCTGATTAAAGTGATCGCATTTCTGCTTATTTGTAGAGTGGTAATGAAAACATCTGTCGAGACTTCACTGTACGAGGTAGAAAACAATGGAAGTCATCCAAGGCCTGAAAGGTTTTCCCCGTCCTGGATTACATAGGAGCCCAGCACACAAAGACAGACAAACTTTCTCAGGGGCTGATTTCAATAGCTCGATACCTTTTTAGGTCCGCACATTTTGGGAGAAAATGCACTTTTGTGGGGGGGCAGGGAGACCAGATTTCACAAACTTTAAAAACACCACCGAAAAGTCACTCTACAATAAACCTTTAGTTCTGAGCAGCTCAAAGAGGCAGAGAGGAGAAAGGAAAGAAATGTTCTTCAAGGGGAACCTGGGTGGCTCAGTTGTTAAGCATCTGCCTTCGGCTCGGGTCATGATGCCAAGGTCCTGGGATCGAGCCCTGCATCAGGCTCCCTGCTCAGCGGGAAGCCTGCTTCTCCCTTTCCCACTGCCCCTGCTTGTGTTCCCTCTCTCACTGTCTCTCTCTTTCTGTGTCAAATAAATAAAATCTTAAAAAAAAAAAAAAGTATCCAGGTCAGGTTCCAGGTTTTCCTCCCTCATTTTTTTTTAAGATTTTATTTATTGGAGTGCCTGGGTGGCTCAATTGTTAAGCCTCTGCCTTCGGTTCAGGTCGTGAATCCAGGGTCCTGGGATCGAGCCCTGCATTGGGCTCCTGCTTCTCCCTCTCCCATTCCCCTGCTTGTGTTCCCTCTCTCGCTGTGTCTCTTTCTGTGTCAAATAAATAAATAAAATCTTAAAAAAAAAAAAAAAAGTAATGGTCTTCAAATACCTTCCGTCATTGGGCAGCTCACCGTTGTCCTTCAGCCACGTGACAGTAGGGATTAAGGTGTGATCATGTTTCACCTTGCATTCGAAGGACACCGTGCCCCCTCTTTGCACAACTGCATATTCGGGCTGTTTAATGATCCTTGTTGCATCTGAAATTTAGCTATTGTTATCCATTGCCAAAGTTGAGGAATTTGCTCAAAGTCATGTCATACCTGAAAAAACTTCGTCACCTCCACCTTACCTTTGATTTCTAAGTGAACTTCATTCTTTGCCATTCCTAATTTATTCCTTGCAACACATGTGTAAGTTCCCGTACTGTCCTTTTGGGCCACAGGAATTTCCAAAGTGCCATTTTCATGCAAAACATAAATATCTTCACGAAGGGCACTACCTTTAGCTCCCTTGAACCTTCATTACAGAAATTATCACAATGGGAAGAGAAAAAAATCGTAATTTGAAGTCAGACATAGAATGCCACATTGGAGATCAAGACATGGTCATCTGCGTCATAGCATCAGGTTCAGAGACGTTAGAATCTGCAAAAGACCTCCCGGATTGGATGCCTATAAGTCAGTGGGATCCATGGAAGGCAGGAGGTAAAACTGGGACATTTCATGAGAAATGGTGCTTGATGAAATAAGTCAATCAGAGAAAGAGAATTATCATACGATCTCTCTGATATGAGGAATTTGAGAGGCAGGGCTGGGGGTCGTGGGGGAGGGGGGAGGATGAAACAAGATGGGACCGGGGATGGAGACAAACCATAAGAGACTCTTAATCTCAGGAAGAAACTGAGGGTTGCTGGGGGCTGGGTGGGGGGTAGGGATAGGGTGGCTGGGTGATGGACATTGGGGAGGGTATGTGCTATGGTAAGTGCTGTGAAGTGTGTAAGACTGAGGATTCATATTCTTGTATCCCTGAAGCAAATAACACATTATAAGTTAATTTAAAAATTCTTTTAAAATTAAAAAAAAAAAGAAATGGTGCTTGAAGCATTAGGATGACAATATGAAATACTTCAATTATAACTTTCTGTATCAAATTCATATTTAATACACACATTATTACCCATTCTATCTCCACATGGGTGATAAAACAGGCAAAAAGATCTTTTCGGCCTTTTTCTTCCTCCTGGGACACATTCGTAAGTCCATGTGCAGGCCACAGTTCTAAAGCCGACTCGATATGAAGATGTTTGATATGAATTCTAAAGAGATTTTTGATTCGTACGAATAGGAAAATATTCAGGGGAGAAACCAACCACACATGTATGTAAAGTATGCGCCTGCTCAGCTTCCTGGTTACTGTCAGACAGAAGGGGGGTGGATAACACCGGCTACATGGGAACCTCGTGACCTCACTAGGACACCAGCTGCCCAACCACTGCGCTTCTCCTCTCTGCCCCTGAAGTGGAGACCTGGGGAGACTGTCCTTAATCCCACACCTGGTTTAGTTCTCACATGAGCCCAGCTCCATGTCTGGTCCCTGATGGACGACCAGTAACTGAAAGTTCTAATTTTCTTTCGCTCCTTCCTTCTGAGCTGCTGCCCGTCCTCACCTTGTGCCCCCCAGCTCAGGCTAAGCTAAGCAAGCACCTCGATCCTGAGTGGGGACGGTTTGATGCGAGGACTGAAAAGACATGAGTGAGCTTGGCTGGATCCCTTAAATTTTCAAAACACATACTCTCCCACGCCCCCCCTCCCGTGCCTGACAAGTGTGCGGCTGCATACATTATAGGTGGGGAAGTATTCAGCACCGAGCGAGGAGTGAATACATCTCTATGAATTTAATCATAATCATAATTATAATAACATAATCATAATCATAATAGCATCTCTGTGGATTTAATCATAATAGTATGATGGAATCTGAGCCGTTGGAGAAATTGAAGGCTTTAGCAAATATAAGTATTAAAGACAAACAGAGCCGTGGCTTACCACTCAACGGTGGGCAGAGGGGACCCAAAGAAGGCACAGTCTAGTAAAGCAGGCCTGTCTGTGATGACCTGATAGAGTGTATTTGCAGGTGTAAGGATTCGTGGCGGCTCAGCTAAAAGAAGTTGAAAACGTAAAGTACATGTTAAAATAAAACCAACATTTAGGTCCACCCTGTATTTTACTGCATTCGAAGGCTGTTCAAGTTCACAGTCTGCATAACCCATAGGTCCCTCCCCTTAGGTTCTCTGTCAGGCACGACACCACCAGCCAACAGGCTGGAGAAATTCAAGTTTTCTCCTTCTGTCTCATACCCCACATCTCATCTTGCTCAGGCATGCGGTTTTAATGATTTATTTATCTAGGTGTCCTACTACCCTGTGAGTCCCTTGCAGGCAGGGAAGGGGACTTTTATTGTTTTCTTCCCAGAAACTAGGTCAGGGTCTGGCACAAAAATAATGGCCGAGTACATCTTTGTTAAGTGATGGGCCCATCCTCACCCCAGGGTTATGAGGGAGGAGCGGGGTAAGAGTGGTGACAAGCACACCGCTGGCAGAAAACAAAAACACAGAACCAGAAATCAAAACTGCCTCCCCAAACCCCAGCAACACGGGAAGTGTGCTCAGCTAGGCGTGGGAGTCACCGACCTCCATTTCGAGCATGAAGGAAACATGCCAAGGACTGGTTGGCTTCCTGACTATGATTTCATTCAAAAGGGAGTCTACTACACTTAAAGAGTTGGCACTTAATTCCCCGGCACCACAAAAACAAGTCTCACATACAATTTTAATACATTTGATGTTTCGGTGGTTTTGTCCACTATGAGAAATGGAATAAACCAACCATTTCACACAGAGGACCTGAATAAACATTTCTCCAAAGACCTACAGATGGCCAAGAGACACAAGGAAGGGTCCGCATCACTCATCATCAGGGAAGTGCAAATCAAAACCACAATGAGATGTCCCCTCACACCTGTGAGAATGGACAAAATCAAGAAGACGAGAAACAACAGGTGTTGGCGAAGACGTAGAGGAAAAGGAACCCTCGTGCCCTGTTGGTGGGAATGTAAATTGGTACAGTTTTGAGGAAACCAGCATGGAGTTTCCTCAAAAAAAGAAAAACAGAAATGTCATCTGATCCAATAATTCTACTGTGGGGTATTTACCGAGGGAAACAAAAACACTAACTCAAAGAGACGCCCCTGTGTTTACTGTGGCATTGTTTATAATCGCCAAGACAGGGAAGTAACCTCAGTGTCCATCAATAGACGAATGAATAAGGAAGGCGTGTGTGTGTGTGTGTGTGTGAGATACTACACAGCCATAAAAAGGATGTGACTGCTCCATTTCAGGCAACACGGATGAACTAGATAGTATTATGATAAGTGAAATTAATAAAACGGAGAAAGACAAAACCCATGTGATTCCACTCATATCCCGTAAGTGGAATCTAAAAAATAAATAAACAAACAAAAAGCAGGACCGGAACGCCAAACGATGATGGTTTCCAGAGGAGACCGGGTTCAGGAGTTGGGCAAATGGCTGAAGGGCAGTGGGAAAGGCAGACCTCCAGTTACGGGATGGCTAAGTCCTGGGAATAAAGCAGGGCGTCAGGGACGCAGTCAATGACACTGTCGTATCGGGAGAGCCAGCAGTTACGCTTGTGCTGAAGACGAGTGTCACGTGTACACCTGTCAGATCACTAAGCTGTACACCTGAAACTAGCATGACATTGTGTGTCAACTACAGTCAAAAAACCAAAACGAAACACCAACCGTTTCAGAAGATGCTTGAGTCTACCATAGTATTCTAAATGTATTATTAAGAATTAATAAATAGAGGCGCCTGGGTGGCTCAGTCTGTTAAGCATCTGCCTTCGTCTCAGGTCATGATCCCAGGGTTCTGGGATCGAGCCCCGCATCAGGCTCCCTGCTAGGCGGGGCGCCTGCTTCTCCCTCTCCCACTCCCCCTGCTTGTGTTCCCTCTCTCGTTGTGTCTCTCTCTGTCAAATAAATAAATAAAATCTTTAAAAAAAAGAATAAATAAATGTACATATGTGACAAGAATAAAGGCCGAACGTTATGACTAATGATTTATTTTTTAAAAATCAGAATGACATTGTTGAACTTACCAGTTTTTCAGGATGGAATGGCAGAAACATTCGGTTACTAATAGATTAATGTTATTTTCCTTTTGAGGGCTTAACAATTAGCCTAACCCGATGTGGACCAAGCAGTCTTTTTGATTATATTTACAGTGAATAATTGGCTGCTATAAAAATTGTGTTCCGAAAGAACAGGAAGTCCAGAGTGCCATACCCTTTAGGGTAAGGTCTTTGTCTTACCCATCTTCTTATACCCCGTGCAGCTCCCAGGCCTCACTGCGTTGCACACAGTAGATGCTTGCTATGTTTTTGCTGAGAACAACAGCAGTCACTAACTGAACCTGCCATGTCTTTAATAAAGGGAGAGCTTACCCAGCACGTTTACAAATGCATTCGCCAGTAAATATCCATATTCATTAGAGGCATTGCACTGATACACCGCACTCGATCTTTCTTGAACATTTGAAAAGATAATGGTATCGCCGTCTATGTTTCTGCTGGGGTCATCAGGAGCAACTGTTTGGGTGCAAAAATATAAGGCATCTGTTGATTCTTCTTTGTGTGAGGTCTACATGCTAGTAAGTAGAACAGAAATACATGCCGACTGAGGTATATGTAGTTAAGAAGGAGGAGACTGAGAACCCAGGCAGAAATCCCAGTTTTCCCTCCTCTGACTTTGGTTATCACTTCTCAACACATTATGCTCGATATTCATTCAGTCCTAAGTGGACTGATTCTGTAAAACTGAGTATTATTTCGAGAGATCCAGGGGAAAAAGCACAAGGTAGGTGAAAACAGAAGTACACATTCGGGAATGCGTTGCCTGTTCACAATGAAACCATGATTCTACACGAAGAGGCGAGTTAATTCTCGAGAGGAGACAGCAAATGCTAGTCCAAAACAGAGAAACCCTTTAGCTCAACTGACCCTGTGTCCTTAATGGGCCTCTCTTTGAAATAAACAGATAAATAAATAAGTACGTAAAGACATCTAGGGGGCTAATCATCAAATGTGAAAATATTTATTTTTCAGTACCAGAAATTCCTGAGGCTGAGGCAGAAACAAATCATGTGAAATTATGTATTTTTTAGCTAAATCTCTCAAGTACATTAAAAAAAAAAAGTCAAGACCAGGACTGATCCTTGCCGAAGTGGAAAGGAACAGGGCGAGCCATGTGATATGTGAGAATTTAGTCCAGGTCACGCCCAGCGGTGTGGAAGTGCCGAGTTCCTGGAAATGAATTCCCATCTGTGAGTGCTCCCGCAGGCTGTGACCTCACCTTGCTTTAAAAGCACACTCAGAGGGGCGAGAGGTATCTGCCTCAGCACGAGGCTCAAAATCAACACGCCATAATTGCACCCTTTCCCTCAAATCTCCGCTTGCAACTTGACCCACTTAAGAAGGCTTTGCTTCCATTCCAAACACCGTACTTGTCTCTTTGATGCCAGGAAAGGGAGGTACATCTAAGACATAGTTATCACTGCATTCAGATGCCTTTATCCCTTGCAAATCTCAAATATTTGGTTCCTCCGTGGCTAATTAATTCCCTTGAAGACCTACCGGTAAACCAAACTATAGTCATTCAGCCTTGTCTTAGTAGTCCCATTTTCTCTGGCTGCTGGAACAAGGTACAGAGTTAGTGCTTAAAACCGCATCAATTTACTGTCCAACAGTTCTGTGTGTGGCTGTTCCACGCTCCAATCGAATTAATAGCTAATTTCTAACATCACCTTAGACACTCCAGTTAGTTCGTCTAGTGGTAGAGGAGTGCCGGGATCCTTGGGCTCGGCTTCTTAGCTCATCTCTGCTGTTTGGGACTCCAAACATTTCAGAATGCCTTAAGAAACATGTTCTTCCAACCAGAAAACAAATACAAGTTCTGACTCCTTTAACAGGGTAAAGATTCCATCCGTGCATGACAGCAGAGGACAGAGATGTCTCACTGGCCTGGGAAGTGAACCATAGCTGTGGCAGATGGCCAGGTACCCCAAGAATGTGGTATACCGGGGGGGCCACCACATTCCTTGTCCCAGACTCCAAGTCTAGTATCCCTGGGCCTGTCTGACTCACCCACTCTCAGTGATGACCATCCAAGCAAGGCTGTTGGAAAAGAGCAGGGTTTCCAGAATCTCTTTCTCTGTCAGTTACTCTCAGTAGTTTGGGACCCAGCACTTGGGCATTTGTTGCTGGGTCGCTTTGCAGGACTCTCGGTGCCCAGAATTCTGACTGCACCTCCGCAGACGCCCTAGACGGTGGAGGGAGGGAGGGCGATGCCCGGGCAGAGCGCGAGCCTGAGTCTCTCTGGCTGTGTGAGGACAACTCCTCACATTCCGTGAGTACGTGGAGCTCTTAGAAGTCACAACCCACATGCAGTGTAATGGGTAGAGAGTTCCGGGTTTGTATGATGAGATGAGAAAATTCTGGAGATCTACTCAACTGCAGTATGAATATACTTACACTGCTGAACTATACGCTCAAAAATGAGTAAGATGGTACATTTTGTGTTATGTGTTTTTTATTTTTAACCACAATAAAAATACATCACCATGAACTTGCAAGACCAGCTCTACGAATGAGGCCAGTAAGACAATCTTCCCTCAGTGGGAGTCATGAATCACATCATACACCATCCTAAGGAGCTTTTATGTAGCCCACCCTTGCATTTTTCCTTGCCATCAACTCTTTTTAATGTTATTCGTTACCTGAAGGGCATCAGACTGTGTCTGTCTTATTGTTGCTTAATGGAGCAGTCTTCAAATATTTATTTTTTGGCAAGGTGTTTAGGAAAAAAATAAACCCTTTAGGTAAGAATAGTGAATAAGCTAATATTTCTCTGTGCGGGCTGGGGCTACATTTTCCTTAAGCACTTTCACTAAAGAAACACAAACAAACCCAGGCCCCCACAGTGACATATGGAAGCTCAGCTGGGAGTGGACAAAGACGAAAATTACTAGTGTAGAGCTACTGGAAGTCCTTGGATTCTGTGCGCTGGCTCCTGGGCAGGAGTGACTGGCCAGCAACCCAGCCCCAGGTATCCAAAGGAATAATGATTACTTCTGGGAATACCAACTCCATTTGCTGTAAATGAACAACAGAGAAAGAAATCTGAGCATGGAGTCATCACATCCAATTTAAAGCTCCAAGGGTAAGGTTCAGAACTGGGGTGAGAGCCTGCCAGCAAGACATTCTTCTATTCTAACTGTCCTGACACACCTGGCCAGACCTGGAAATGCTTCCAACATTCAGATAATGAGAGTAATAATGAGTGCCACTTAGTTTGTATAGAGCATGATCCATTTAAAAAACATTTTTATATTTATCTCATCATTTTATTTCCAAATAACTTTGTGCGATGGACTGGGGGGTGTGTGCAAGTGTGCCGTGTGGAGAAGAGAAGACTGGAGCACACAGTGGTACGACATGAGAAGAACACTCCGTTTTTCTGATGCAGTCCATTCTATAAGCATCTCCTTGAAATCTGGACGTTTGGCTGTGGTGTAGAACACATCTCTGGGTGCAGAGATGAATCTCCTTTGTCTACTTATTCCATCCCTCATAGGGGATGCCCATGGAGCCCTCTGCTTTGGAGAAAAGGCAGAAAGGAGATGCCTTGGTGGAATCTTGGGAATGTTCTGGACCGTGCCTCTATCCTCCTGGCTGCAGAAGCGTGGCTGTTCCCTGACCCTCACCCTCAGCAGCTGCCCACCTCAAGGTTTCTGCAGCTTCTTAGGGAAAGATGTGGTGTCCATACAGCTGGTGCTGCCAGCTAACTTCTGGGGTCTACACGAGGCCCCCCGGAAGGTTAGGAACCCTCGCCATGCCAATTCCATCCATTGTGTCCTGCGGTGACTGTGCCATTCCTCGCCTGGCCTGCCTCTTCGCCTCCCCCCAGCCCCAGCGCTCCATCACCGCTGGAGGCATCTGTGGGATTCACAGCTCAATAAGCCACAGAGGAGAAACAAGTCTGTCTCCCGTGTCTAGAGTGGTCCCCAAACCTCAAAGGCAATTCGGTTTCGGGGTCTCCAGATTCACAGGCTAATTAGCAAATAGGATGGAAAGGGGAGAGGTGCAAAGCTCTTCAAACTCTGACAAATTTTTGACCGTTTTCTTCCACATTTACTCCTTAGGTTGGAGCGGGGGAGGTCAATATGAGGTGGAGGCAGGGAGGCTTCACTTTGAACTTAGCTAATCAAGGCTCAGTGAGTCTAGATAGATCAGCTGCTGGGGGTAGGGGTGGGGCACAGGACCTGCCCCTAAAGTCTACAGCCCCAGGGTCTGCAGGACCACTGTGCAGAGAACTCTGAAGGTCCCCACCAGCTGCCAAAGCCCATCACCTGTTGGCGATGAGATTCCCCCCACACGAACCCATGAACTCTGAACCAGGCCGCCAGATGCGGAGGAAGCCACCACTCACAGACGCTTCACATCACCTTGGTATATGAACGAATTTGGAACACGATTTGGGAGATTTTGTTCTTTCTGCTCAGGACCTAATCAGATAATTTGGGATTACGGTGGAAGGGCCTAACTTGTATCCCAGGACCGCTGTCCTGTGCACCCCCTCTCCCAGGCAGGCCTTTCCCAGTTGGTTCCACCCCCAGATATTTCATTTAAAGGGGAGTGTCTGTGAGTGCACTTCAGAGCCCTTCACACAGCTGGAGCAACAAGGCTCCCTGGGAGGCACCACCCATGCCTGGTTTGGTTGGCTCACAAGCCGAGCGGATCAAGACGGAAGATCAGCTTCATTACCTCATCTCCGAGTCTACTTGTGTCCTTGACCCAACTTGGTCTCAACTTCCCCGATTTTGGACTGGACTGCATTCTGGCCACGGAGCCCCAGGGGTTTATCTTTTTCAACCTCCCCTGGCTCCTGGGTTTTCCCCACTGCGGGGTGAGATGGGCAGCCCCTCCCACTTGTTAGTCCCATGGAGGCCAGATCTCAGGTTCGCGGTTAACCCTCCCTAAAGGGCCCAGACCCTTTCCTGCCATTCTGAATGCGTTCCTGGGAAAATCAGACAGTACACCATAAAACATCTTCTTTAGGACTGGGCCGTATCCTCTTTCCTCTGTTTCCACTCACGGCAACAGCTTCCCAATGCACAACCACTGGGTACTCTCTGCACTTCTTTCGATCTCAATCATGGTTAACATTGGGAGCAGAATTACCCAAGCCCCAATTGCTGGCCTCTTTGCAATCTGTATCTCCCAGGAACGTAATTTCCTTTTACAGTAGAAACAGGCCACCTGTTTTAGAGTATCTGATGACTATTGTACAGTGTGACACAAATAAACTCCTAATAAAATTCATGGAACGGGGTGCTCTTCCTTGGTCTAGACCTGACATTGTGAGACCCGGATGGTGAGACATAGGGACCAAGCCACTGAAATCTGCCAGTGGTTCTCAGATCCATCTTAGCATGAAGACTATTTCAGAAAATTCAGATTAAAGGAGCTTTCAGTTATGTAGAATTAGAATCCATTTTTGATTCTGGCTTGGAGGCAACAAGGAGCAAAGCTCCTCTACTTGTCAACCTGAAGGCTGTCTTTATTGTGAGTTAAGAATACCTTTGCTAATTATTACGTTACTGGCTGGAGGATGAGCCTAAGTCTAGGTTTTAAATGAAAGCCAATTTTCTCTCTCTGGGTCTAAGAGAAGGTGTGAACTCCAAGAAGGAGAAAATGGGCAGAGTCTCCTGCAAGCAGCAGCAGGTGGTGGGTAAGGTGGGGAAAAGGAGAGCTGGTGGGTTCTCTCTCTTAGAAATCTGGAATCAGGGACGCCTGGGTGGCTCAGTTGGTTGAGCGGCTGCCTTCGGCTCTGGTCATGATCCCAGCATCATGGGATCGAGTCCCACATCTGGTTCCTTTGCTCGGCAGGGAGCCTGCTTCTCCCTCTGCCTCTGTCTGCCTGTGCTTGCTCGCTCTCTCTTCCTTCCTCTCTGACAAATAAATAAATTTAAAAAAAAAAGTCTTAAAAAAAAAAAAAAGAAATCTGGAATCAGGGAGGGGCAATATCTGATTTTAAGTTTGTTTTGTTTTGCTATAATCCTCAAGCCTTCCACTGTCCTCAAACCTTTAACCAGGTTTTGTAAAGCTGGGCTTTGCTGTGATTTAGAAGATTAATGGATGGGCCTGTGGCCACACTTTGAAGGCTGTTCTGGGCAGCATGGCGGCGGGCTGGAGAAGCTGGCTGGGAGAGAGAGAGCCGAGAGTGGTCCAAGGAAGGTGGCCGAAGAGGTGGCCCACAGCAGCCGGGCCTGGGTCAGTACTGCTCAAGATGAGCCTGGCATACCTGGGGAGGGAAAACTAATCAAAGATCAAGGGTCCTGCAATACAATCGTGGTCAGAGGCTACCTTCTTCTGTGGGCATTAAATGGGAAGGTGAGGGCGCCAGGGTGGCTCAGTTGGTTAAGCATCTGCCTTCGGCTCAGGTCATGATCCCAGGGTCCTCCAATCAAGTACTGCATCGGGCTCTCTGCTCAGTGGGAGTCTGCTTCTCCCTCTCCTTCTGCCTGCCACTCTGCCTACTTGTGCTCTCTATCTCTCTGTCAAATAAATAAACAAAATCTTAAAAAAAAAAATGGGATGGTGACCTCTGAAGACCAGAGAACTTGGGGACATCTGGGCTCTGCTTAGGAATGAAAACTCTTTAAATGACCACAGCTGTGTTTCTTTTTCCCACCACAGCCACTGGCTCTATCCCTAGCCTCCCCAGCATGTCTCCTCTGACTCCTGTGACATTTCCACAAAACACTTGACAATTGGAACAGAGAAGATCTGAACTCTCCAGGAATGTTTCTTTCTGACCCTGTCATTCTTCCTAGGATCCATGTAAAAAGACCGGAAATATTGCCAAGTACTAATCAACACATACCATCATGTTTAAGGGCACAAACTATTCTGTCATCAGGAACATCGAGAGGCAATAAAATAAACATCCGAAGGTAATTTGGTGCCTCTTTTTAGCTCACACATGGCTTCCTTCCTCACCACCAGTGCTTTTATTCCATTTTTTCCCTGTTGAGACGTAGCTATGCTTGTAAAATAGGCTGCAACCATAGAGCCTGTCAAGGCAACTTACTTTCTATTGGGACTCCATTCGATAACCAGCTAATTCTGGGCTTGGGGTTGCCATTAGCTCTGCAGATCAGCCTCCCATCCTCTCCTGGGGACAGCACAAGGTTTTGAGGTGCCATGATCCAGTACGGAGCCGCTTTATGAACGCAAGGAAGGAAAAAAAACCCACAAACATTTGAATCATACAAGCGTTCTAGCAAATTAATTATACTGAACTATTTTAATATCAAAATAAATATTTAGCAAAACATGTGTTAGCCTCGTTTTTTTAAAGAGTGAATAGTATTGTAAGTGATGCCTCAAAGAACACTTCAGACTTTCAAAAGACTGTTCTAGAGCCTTTGATACAAAGACCATCTCGTTTTACATTAATCAGACGTTAAAAAGGTAACAGATCTCGCTAAGGTTGTAGGGCGAGTTATAGTACACATAGGCTAAGGAACATGAATTTAAATCCTGAGCCCTGTAGAATACACATAATTATAAAACTGGGAAGGAAGTTAAGAAACTTCGTATTTTTGAGAAGTTGTAAGTTAGTATGGAGAATTCCTTTGAGCCCCTCAGCCAGCTCTCTCCAATGTTCCCTTACATAACCAAGGTACAGTTATCAACACAAGAAATTAACAGTGGTGCAATACCACTAGCTAAACTACATCTTCTTCTACCCATGCCTTCTTTCTGTCCCAGGAGCATCTCCTGGCTACCACACTGTCTTTACTTGTCTTGTCTCCTTACTAGTTTCCTCCAAACTGACAGTTTCTTGGTCTTCCCTCATCTTTCATGACCTTGACACTTTTAAAGAGTACTGATCCATTATTTCATAGAATGTCCTTCAACTTGGGTTTGTCTGGTGTTTTCTCATGATTACACTGAGGTTTTAGGTGATGGATCCCTCTTACTGCATCATTTTGGGGGATACACGATACCAACATGACTTACTACTGCTTATGCTAACCTTGAACACATGGTAAGGTGATATCTGCCAGGTTTCTCTGTAAAGTTGCTATTTACGTGCTTTCCATAATCTATCCCCTAGAAGTGAGTCACTAAGTCCAGCCCAGACTCAAGGGTAGGGAAATTCAGCTCCCTCTCCTTCCCAGAGGAAAGGTGAAGACTTTGTGAAAATATGTTAAACCTGCTTCCATAATTAATTTTGGGGGCTGTGTATGTGTGTATGAGAAGAAGTACTTTGAGGCTAAGGGGATCCTCTGTTTCTCCTTAAACCTTCATCTATCTTTCCTCATTGGCTCTTGCTTGCAGGAGTTATAACTGCGGGATGTGCATGGTGATTTCCGGATTCCCTCCTTCTTCTTACAATTATTAATTGGAATTCTATGAGGAAGGTTTGAGAGAGAATTTTTGACCTGATTTAGATGCATTCTAGGCATGCATGGGCAAGGGCAATGAGAAAAGATCCAAGGGGTCAGGACTGTTGATATAAATTTACATTTGTTATTAATTGAAGTTGAAATCAAAGGCATATTTAATTGAAGATTTACAACTTCTCGTGAAGGCAAGAACCATGCATTTGAAACAATTGTATACCTTTAACTGTGACAGAAATGGTATGATAGATAGCCCCCAATGGGTTTTTGGCTATACACTGGTAATTTCCAGAGTCTGCTTCTGAAACCTGAATGATTTGCAGAGTTTTCTTGAAGTTCTTATAAAATGTCCGGTTGATGGGCAGGGTTCCATCTTCTTTTATCCAGTAAATAATTGGGGTAGGCCTGATAAGATAAATAAATGATATTATTAAAAAAAGAAGTTCACCTCGCTGCTTTTGAGGGTGAATCTTCATGCAAGTTGTTAACAACTTCTTTGTCTAAAGATCCTAAGGAACAGAAAGACATTGTAACTAGCATCACACTTTTTTTTTTTTTTAGCATCACACTTTTATAAATAATGCTCAGACCCCTGTATTGAAGTCTGTGAGACAGCACCGTCACAAAAGCAGCGCCATGTTAACGCATGGCACACCGTGACCTTGGACTTCCCTGACGCAATGAGCAGGTTAGCCTAGGTGACTTTGATGAAGGGACCTCATTATTGTCTTCAAAGTTCTGATCAGTGAGGCATGCCTAGAAAATTTTACATAAACGAATATGTCAATCAAAAGGCTTACTATGGGGGCGCCTGAGTGGCTCAGTGGGTTAAAGCCTCTGCCTTTGGCTCAGGTCATGATCCCAGGGTCTTGGGATCGAGCCCCGCATCGGGCTCTCTGCTTGGCGGGGAGCCTGCTTCCTCCTCCTCTCTCTCTCTCTGCCTCTCTGCCTACTTGTGATCTCTGTCTTTCAAATAAATAAGTAAAATCTTTAAAAAAAAAAGGCTTACTATGAAATTAATGATACTGAGTGTTTTTTTTTTTAATCAGCTAGAGTTAAAAATGCAGAGAAAGTGCTGATATACAAATTTGTGCCCATGAACTTTTGCACACATTTCCCTAAAAAGTGGAAGAATTTTGATCTAGTGACTTTAGAAGATTTTCATGAGAGTAAATAAAACTTCACTGGACACAAATATTTATTAAGCACTGAACTATGGACCTAGCACTGAGTTGTATGTTGGGAAGATAAAGACAAAGAAAAAAAAAATATATATATATAGCCTAGGAACCTTAGGAAGATCACAATATTTGTCCTTAGAAATTAAGTGGGGTTAATTGGTTGATTGTAGAATTGCTTCTGGTTTTTGTAGCTGAATAGAAATAATTGAACATATTTCTTTGATGAAATACCTTCTAAAATGAAACCTGCTGGGAATATAAAAAGAGGTAGAAAATGTAAAATCATTTTGAAAAATGGAAGATATCAGACCAATGTGGTATCTGATACCATATTCTGGTGTCTCTTTAGTCAAATAATCTGCACTTCACATGATCTGAAGGTGAGTGGATCACAGGGATAGAGGCATGAGGTCAAACTAAGCCATGGATTGTTCTGGAAGCCTGCTCACTTCTCCACTGAGTAGTTATTAAGAATTAGAAATATTGCCATTATGTGAGTCCTACAGCTAGTGGTTTGTAAATGATGGACTCCTCAATCTTAGTTTTACACCATCCCACAGTTTTAAAAATTCTTTTGGAAGTTTAATGCAATTTCCAAATACCAACCATATTTTAGTTTTTACATAAGAGACCCTTCATGGGAAGGGGAATCATAAAATTGTGAGAATGGGTATCTCTGCTCCCCAAAGGTTGTAGGTTAGTAGATTAAACCACTTTCTAACACCATGATGAATGAAAATTGCAAGGGGTTGGGGGTTTGCTTTTAATTCTGATGGGAAAGATACATACTTAATATATCTTTAAAGGGGAGTTTTGCTAGTTTCAGTCACTTGAACTGAGTAGCGTGTGCTGTGATTTCCTGACGGGACCAGCAGAGGCCTCCACGTGTCTCCCGCAGTAAAGCCATTCCTAGAAGTCAATTCTGGGAAGGAACTCGAAACTGTTGCATCACCAGGTCAAGGACAGTGCAGATCAGAACATGGGATCATAACAATGTTTCTGAGATTCCATGCAATGTTTCCAGCAAACGTGCCCACATCAACAGTACTTGCTTGGTGCCAGGGCTAAGAGGGGACGATGTAGAAACTTGCTTCTGACAGCACCTAACATAACAGTCGTCCTTGTATCTGCGCTATGCACAGGGGAGTCATCTGCAAAGAAGCTAGGCTCGTGCTCTGCCTAGAGGAAGGAGCGGAAGGGACAGGGTGCTCGTTCTGAGGCCAGACTGTAAGAGGCCCAAGAGGTGGTGCGTGTACTTCTGTTGTTAGGAGAATAAGCCGGGGCTAGACGGCTAGAGGGACAGGAGTCCCTCAAGGCCAAGAGCTGCCGAGAAGACCCCCAGAACCACGAACCCAGAGTGGAGCTGCCCAGCAGAGGCATGAGCAGGCTCACCCTAAAACATCCCGCTCTAGCCCGTTACAGCAACTGCCCTGCGACCTGTGGGCGAATGATTAACAATAAATAGCTATTGTTTTTAACCTGCTAAGTTTTGAGGTTGTTTGTTACGGAACAGTAGTGAAATAAGACACCCTAATTGTAACCATAGCAACCACAAGGTGATTCCTGATACTTATTTCAAGAGGAAAGCTATTATATTAAGAGAATATTTCAATAATATGAGATACACATGGCTTATTTTTGAAAACGATTATCAAACTTTTCTTAATGCTTGCTGGAATTAGTATAAGACAATAACTGTTGCTGTGACATCAATGCCTTTCTATGGACCCACTAGGTTTTTGTAAGAAATGCTACAGAACCTGCAAAGACAAACAAGACAAACAAAAAGAAATGCACACCAAGACAGAAAGCGCAGGAGTGCCTGGATGGCTCAGTTGTTTAAGGGTCTGCCTGCAGGCCCGGGGTCCTGGGATTGGGATCAAGCCCCCAGGTTGGCCTCCCTGCCCAGCAAGGAGTCTGCTTCTCCCTCTCCCCTCCCCCACTTACCCCTCCCCTCCCTGCCCTCCCCTCCCCTGCCCACAGGCTCCTGCTCTCTTCTGCTGCTCTCTGCCTCTCAAATTCATTAATTAACTAATAATTAAATAAAATCTTTTTTAAAAAGACAGAAAGTGTGAACTCACAGTCCCTCTGCAATGCATTCCAGTGAAAGGACATTCCCTCTTAATTCTTCCTTGTGACTGGCATTGCCTTCTGGAGTTAAAAAGGTTGGTGGCCTCTCTCTATTTGATTTCGCTGCAAACAATAAAATCATATGGATTAAAAGTTATGCATATGTATTTCTCAAAACATGGTTTACTGCCTAAAACTCTAATCCCTTTTCAAAACCACTAAGCACTGAAATTAAACTGCACATCACACTCTGCCTTATAAACATTGCTCACTCAGCTGGGAACAGAAACGATGTTGGTTACGTAACCATTAACACGAAGGACTATTTCACTCTTCTACATTCCCTTAATATAGGTTAGGTTTTTATGAGTTTTTGGTGCATTGGCAAATTTTCAAAATGTAGACATAGAGAGGAAAGTCACATTATCAAACTATCCATCCCTTACAATCAATGCTCGGGTCAAAGAGAAAATTAACTATATTGTGGAAGATGTTAGATTTTTCTGGAAGCTGTGACTATGGGAGGGGGTAGTTTGGTTTACACTAGAGACAACATCATAGCCCATTTCATTGATTAATCATGGACATAAATCTGTGGTGGATGTCTAAGTATCAAGACCCCCAAACTGCAAGGTTTATAGAAACAAAACAAACAAAACTAGCAAGTTACTGACAGAGGTCTGGCAAACTGTGTGCCATACATTAAGAATAATGAATGGTAAAGAAATTGAACTTGGTTTCCTCAATGAAAAAATAAAGAGGCCTCAAGTCAGAGATCTCAAGGAGGCCCACAAAGGCAATCTTCGGTTTCATGGAGACCTCATTTAAATGTGGCCTTATGTTCTAATGGCCTCTCAGGAAACTGTGAAGTAGGAATCTACCATCTAAATGTTCTATCGCCCTTTACAGTTTTAAACACTTAAATGCATTATCTCTTTGATGCTCACCAAAAGTGAGTGAAAAGGTAAGATATGAATTATTCTCATTCCTCAGAAGAAAAAAACCTGGATACCAGGAAAGGTTTTACTTGAGAGAAATGAGAATTTTCTTAAGACTTTAGAAATTGTGGAGGAAACCTTACCTCCCTGAAATCACTTTGGGAATGGTTTTGAGACCCATCATTTTCAGGATATATTAAAATAAAATAAGGCAGAAGTTGTGGTTTGCCTACTCTGATCATTGATGGTACCTTAATGTTTTTTACTTTATATCTCAAAGGTGAAAAATTAATACCACAGAAATTCTGCCTTAGAGATCATTAAGAGGACCCCCATACCAGAAACCACAATTTTCACTAAAACACTCTATACCTGACAGTCACATTTCCCTTAAGGAAATCGAATTCTTCTCTTTTTAAAAGAATGAAGTTAAATGCTCTATTTTAAAAAGGTTATTTCCACTGAAGAGAGTGACTTGGTTTTAAACAAAACTACGAGAAATGTTATTGCTAATTATATGACACTGATAATGTCATGTGAGAACAGATGGGAAATGTGATGATTTACTATCAAAATCCACTTGATGTTAGTTGCTAACGATTACTAAGACTGACGAGTTAGTATTCTAGTGGGTTAATGCCCCCTTTTTTGGTTAATGAGAAAAGTTTGTGAGCAAGACAAAAGAAAAATATAATTCTAAACATACATGAAAGATTTCCCCCCCAAATCATGGGAAATGGTGCTTCACATGAAAACAGTGATAATAAGTTTTATTATTATACATACAACGTGCAGAATGTTTTAGTGACATGACGTAAGCGTGTAGCTAAGTTTCATAGAAAACACAAATTTGCTCTAGTGGTATTAAACACGGAACTAGGACTCTCATGAAGAAATCAGGTTTAATAGCTATGGAGGTGGAGTTAGTGAACTGATTCTACGATGAAGGAGAGGAGTACCAGTTGTAGTCACCAGAACTCACCACCATAAAACTCAGAGTCATTCAAATTAGCAGCTATGGTGTCATTCAGTTCATCCACTGAAATAAACAGAATATGATGAAGAATGCAAAAAGCAGGGGAGCAGGTACTACAAAAAAGTCTCAGGCAACAAAAGTAAACGTATACAGCCATGCTGACCAGGTGCCACCCCTACCAAGGAAATACAGGCTTTTACATTGTTCATGACTCACTGATTACGTCCCTCAGCCACCCCAGCCAGTAATACAGGGACACGGAACCGAAGCTTCGGGGCTGCTAAGTCAAGGCACGTTGGGGCGGAACGCACGCGCAGATGCTCCGGGGACCAAGGAGACTCCGAAAGTTATCATGGAAACAGCAACAGTGATATCAGCAAAGAATGTACAATACAGTATCCGGGTTACATGTGCTTTTATCTGCCAACAGGTCAGCAACTAGTCACGGGTACTTTCCTGATCAATGAATCTGTGTAGCTCAACGTCAGTGGTGTTTACTAGTTAATATCTTTGAGGCACACTTGGAAACATTATCGAAAGAGAGAGTCAGGAGGTCGAACTCTTACCTGAAATCACCTTCACGGAAATAGGTTGCTTCTGCTGTATGGTTTGAGTGTGATTAAATCTGGCATAACAGATATAGTCCTCACGGGTGTCCTCTGGGAGAACATTGGAGAAGTAAAGGTCTCCGTTCAGACCCTGAGAAACTCTCTCACTTTGTGGAAGTCTCTGAAAGGCTGGAGAAAGGCAGAGAGATATCCAGATGATTCCATCCCAAAGCTCGCCCGATAACTACTCATAGTTTGGTGATCTTCCCTAGAAGTTTTTTTCCCCTATAAAGCTCTTCGAGTAAAAGCAAGTCATTGCAGAAACAATAGCAGAACCCAGGAAAGCTCCAACTGTGCCTGCCAGAGCCCAATTTCTCTGGAGTGGGGGCAAAGAGGAGACTAGAATCATATAGTCAAGTGTTGTATTAAGCAAGTATAAACAAACAAACAAAAAAGGCTTTACAAATGAGTTTGCAGGACTTTTCCTAATATTTAATATTAACTGTTAAACACGTGTACACACATATCTTAGAAAATGCATTTAAAAAGCTTGTAAGGATGTTAAGTTGGCTTGCCTCTACGTGCTTGGTCAGACACCAGATACTGTGAAAGCATCTAAGCCTGAGCTCCATCAGCATCCCAGACGTCCTCCGTGCCTGAGCCCGTGACCTCACTGAGGAATCCCGGAGCATACGGCAGGGGGAGGGGGCGCGGCATTCACAACAGTGCAATGATGTTGGAATGTTGCAGATGAGCCCCTCAGGGCCCCCCCTCCCCCAGCCGAGCCCCCAAACCCCCACCCCTCCACGAGTTTTTCCTTTCCTTTTAACGTACGAGGTATTTTTACTTGTCCTGTGTGTGCTTTATTGCCAGTCTCCCTGCACTGGGAATTTAGGTTCCGGGACGATAGAGACGGTCTGCTGTAGCCTTGAACCCTCGTGGGGCCCTTGCCAGGGGCTCTGTGATTAAATGAAATGAAAGTCAGCACTCTTGACTTTCCAGGCTCATGCCTCACAGCTTACTTCCTCCAGTCCAGTTAAGGCACTACCGAGCCTCAGCGCTGAAGGAAGCCTTTCTAAGTGGACGGACGACTCGGGGAGGCGGGGCCGCGGATCTGAGCAGGAATTTGCACTTGGACGGCTAACATGCATTGTTTGAAGCTTCTGACTCAGTTCCTGGAGCCCTAACTGAGCATTCAGTGCCTCTGAAGCGAGAGAACCAGGAAACCACATTCCAGCAGCCTTGGGGCTGGGTATTCTGTCTTCTGGAGGATTCTCCAGTCTGAGCCAAGCAGTGCTCTCCTCCTGCAAGAGGCACTCCATCTAACATCACAGGAAATGCAAAAATAGGGTCGAAAGGCTGCAGCTTCTTGGGGCAGGGAAATGTGGAGGCAGAGCCTGAAAGAATGCAGGTTAGCCACGCGAGCCGAGTTCTTGGCCAAGATGGGGATGTGGTTGGTGGTTGTAAATTCATGATTATAAGCCAGGAATGCCTAGGGAAAGTGTGGTTTTAAGAATAACTCAGAAGGGGTACCTGGGTAGCTCAGTCAGTTAAGTGTCCGGCTCTTGATTTCAGCTCAACTCTTGATCTCAGGGTTGTGAGTTTGAGCCCCACGGAGTTTGGGCTCCGTGCTGGGTTTGGAACCTACTTGGGATTCTCTCTCCCTCTCCATTTCCTCCTCCTGGCCCCTGCTCCTGCTCTCTCTCTCTCTCAAAACAAAAAAAAACAAACAAAAAAAACTAAACCCATATATATATATGTATATACATATACATATATATATAAACTCAGGAAAATAATGTACATTTATTTAACGAATACGAAGAGTTAAAGATAAGCATTCATTTATTCTCTTCTGATTCCCATGTTGTATTTTATTATTGATTGGTGTTGGTAAGTCAAGTTAAAGGAAATGAGACTTTAAGAGGGTGGTAGCATTTCGCCCCCTGAGTTCTTTGCCTTACACTTGGGAAAAAAATGTATATAGGCAGGAAGAACTCGATAATGTCACCTTGCAAGAAGAAGGCTATACAAATCTGAAATTTTTTCCGTATTCCCAATGGAATTTCATTTGAAAGGTCCAGATGCTTTGCCAACAGCCTAAAATGTAGTTCATGACATAGCCCAGAAGTGCAACATGGAAAACAAAGTTTCATACTCAGATGATTCTGAAACTTTACATGTATTCGTCTATTTATTAAGTGAAAAGGTCATTGTTTCTGAATAAGAACCAAGGACCGAACACAGCCTCGTTTGGGCAATGACATTTGGATACACCTCTCATTTGCATCTGACTCATTATGTATTTTTTCAAAAGCTGTTCAAAAGCTGTTATGCAGTCACAGGAAAATATGTCTGCTCATTGATTCATTTACATATTTATTTTTCATTTCTTTGTGATACTTTCTCTAAATATTTTTCCATATAAGAATCACAAATGGAAATGAAATATTCCAGTTAAATTTTCTCTTTAGAAATGTGAACAGTCGAGTCAAGATGGCGGAGAAGTAGCAGCTGAGACGACATCAGGTAGCAGGAGATGAGCTAGATAGCTTATCAAACCATTGCGAACACCTACAAATCCAACGGGAGATCGAAGAGAGGAAGAACAGCAATTCTGGAAACAGAAAATTGGCCACTTTCTGGAAGGTAGGACTGGCGGAGAAGTGAATCAAAAGCGACGGGAAGATAGACCGCGGGGGAGGGGCCGGCTCCCGGCAAGCGGCGGAGCAACGGAGCACTAAATCGGGACTTTTAAAAGCCTGCTCCACGGAGGGACATCGCTCCAGAGGCTAAACCGGGGTGAAGCCCACGCGGGGTCAGCGTGGCCCCAGGTCCCGCAGGGTCACAGAAGGATCGGGGGTGTCTGAGTGTCGCAGAGCTCGCAGGTATCGGAGTGGGAAGCCGGCTACAGAGACAGAGCCGAGGAGTGAGCTCTCAGCTCGGGGCTACCTTGAACCGGTCGCAGGCTGGGTGAGCTCGGAGCGTGGCCAGAGGCGAGGGAGATGGGAGTAGCCGGGGCTTTTCTCTGAGGAGTGGAGCCCCGAATCTCAGGTCTTCCGGGCCGGAGACTAGGAGGCCGCCATTTTCATTCCCGTCCTCCGGACTCTACGGAAAGCGCTCAGGGAACAAAAGCTCCCGAAAGCGAAACCGAGCGGATTACTTAGCCCGGCCCCTGGTAAGGGCGGTGCAGGTCTGCCTCGGGCAAAGACACTTGAGAATCACTACAACAGGCCCCTCCCCCAGAAGATTTACAAGAAATCCAGCCAAGACCAAGTTTACTTAACAAGGAGAGCAGCGGAACTCCAGAGGAGGAGAAAGCAAAGCGCGGAATTCATGGCTTTCTCCCCATGATCCTTTAGTCTTGCAGTTAATTTAATTTTTTCTTTCACTTTAGTTTTTTTTCTTCTGCTAATTTTTTTTAACTTCTACCCTTTTCTTTTTTAACATTTTTTAACTAGTTTATCTTAACAATACCTTTCCAAAAAAATAATAATCTTTTTTGAACCTTCATTATTATAGTCATATTTTATCCTTCATAGTATTTAACGTTATTTTTTGTATTCACATAAGGGTTTTTTCTTCTAAAAAATTTGGGGTACAACGTCCTCTAGTGGATCAAAATATACCCTAAATCTAGCTCCGGGCTTGTTCTAGTCTCCAGCCTGAGCAAATTCTCTCTACTTTCTTTTTCTTTATTCTCCCAACCAACTTACTTTATCAACTCCTTTTTTTAGAAATTAAAAAAAAAATTTTTTTGTTTTTCATCTTTATAGGCATATTCCATCCCTTCATTGTGTTTACCCTTATATACATTTTTCATTCTTTAAAATTTTGGGAGGTACTTTCTTCTAAGAGACCAAAATACCCCACACTTAAGTGGGTGACCCTGTTCTAGTCACCAGTCTAATATATATATATATTTTTTCTTTTTTATATTTTTTCTTTGTTTTCTTTTTTTAAAATTTTTTTTTTCTGAACTTCTTTTTATCCCCTTTCTCTCCCCCACGATTTGGGGTCTCTTCTGATTTGGTTAAAGGACATTTTCCTGGGGTCTTTGCCACCCTCTTAGTATTTTATTTGCTCCTTCATATACTCTTATCTGGAAAAAATGACAAGGCGGAAAAACTCACCACAAAAAAAAGAACAAGAGGCAGTACTGAAGGCTAGGGACCTAATCAATACAGACATTGGTAATATGTCTGATCTAGAGTTCAGAATGACGATTCTCAAGGTTCTAGCCGGGCTCAAAAAAGGCATGGAAGATATTAGAGAAACCCTCTCTGGAGATATAAAAGCCCTTTCTGGAGAAATAAAAGAACTAAAATCTAACCAAGTTGAAATTTGAAAAGCTATTAGTGAGGTGCAATCAAAAATGGAGGCTCTTACTGCTAGGATAAATGAGGCAGAAGAAAGAATTAGTGATATAGAAGACCAAATGACAGAGAATAAAGAAGCTGAGCAAAAGAGGGACAAACAGCTACTGGACCACGAGGGGAGAATTTGAGAGATAAGTGACACCATAAGACGAAACAACATTAGAATA